>CM034239.1:29850538-30450538 GCA_019916065.1 Vitellaria paradoxa
TTTAGGCTGGTCGTGGTTGTGGAGTTCAGGATGGTTTAGGCCAAAAGGCTCTAGTTGAGAAAATGCATCTAGAGTTGATGCGTGAGAATAGGTCTAATGGAGGTGCTGGGTTGTGTTTCTACACTTGGTATATCTATTAAATGTTTGTCACCGCCGTTGCATGTTGAGACCCCATCAGGGGATACTCTTAGTTGGATAGCGTTTGTCAGGGGTGTGTGATGGTGTTAAGAAAGAAGGCCTTAGTAGATGATTATTAGTGCTCGCATGATTTCATTGTGCTGAAAGTGGACAACTTCGATGTAATACTTGGGACAGTTAGCTAGTAGCCTACCGAGCATTCATTGATTGTTCTAAAGGCCGTGTGATGTTATACACTCTAGAAAGGAATGTGATAAAGTTTACAGGAGACCGTTACAGTCCTTAGGATTTGTCTTCTATTTGGGTAAAAATGAGTGGAACTTTATAGCCTGTTTGTTAGCATGACCATAGAAGATGAGAAACAACGTGTGGCTGATATGCCATGAGTGGTTTGTGAGTTTCCAGATGTATTTCCGGAAGACTTGTTTGGTTTACCATTAGAAAGAGAACTGGAGTTTATGATTGACTTGGCTTCGTGGACCAAACTGATATTTGTTGCACCTTATCAGTTGGCATTAGTAGAGTTAGCTGAATTGAAGGCTTAAATTGAAGATTTGACTTCTAAAGGTTTATTCAACCTAGCACATCTCCATGGGGTGCGCTAGCGCTATTTGCAGTGAAGAATGATGGCACACTTAGGATGTGCATTGATTATAAGAGACTGAACAGAGTCACCATCAAGAATCGGTGTCCCTTATCAAGGGTTGATGACTATTTGATCAATTAAAGGGGTCAGTTTGCTTCTTGAAGATCGATCTAAGGTCAGGTTATCAACAGTTGAGGATGCGAGTAGATGATGTCCCCAAGATAGTAGTTAGGACTCAGTACGATTACTGAGTTTCTAGTTATGCCATTCGAGTCGACAAATGCACTAACAGTGTTCATAGATCTGATGAATTGGATATTTAGTAAGTATTTAGATCAGTTTGTGGTCGTCTTCATTGACGACGTGTTGGTCTACTTACGATCAAAGAAAGAGTATGAGAGCCATTTACGGATTGTGCTCCAGCTTTTGAAGGACCATTAGTTGTATGCCAAATTCAGTAAGTGTGAATTCTGGCTCCAAGAGGTGAAATTCCTTGGGCATGTTGTTTCAGGTGAAAGTATTACGGTGGACTGTTCAAAGATAGAAGCAGTTATTTATTAGCTGAGGCCAACAACTGTGTTTGAAATCTGTAGTTTCCTGGGGTTGGTAGGATATTACCAGAGGTTTGTGTTGGACTTTCCACGGCTAGTTGAACTAATGACAAGGTTGACATGAAGGAGGGTCAAGTTTGTGTGGGATGAAACTTGTGAGTGCTCATTCAAAGATTCAAAGAAAATGTTGATAATTGTTCCAGTGCTTTTGATTCCAAAAAGGGGATTAGGTTATACGGTGTATTGTGATACATCCAAGGAAGGATTGGGCTGTGTTTTGATGCAAGACGGGAAGGTAGTAGCTTATGGGTCTGGGCAGCTGAAGACTCATGAGAGGAACTATTCAGTGCACGATCTTAAGTTGGTAGCTATTATTTTTGCACTTAAGAGTTACAGACACTATCTCTATAAAGAAAAATTTGAAGTCTTCTTTGACAACAAGAGCTTGAAATACGTTTTCACTCAGAAGGATCTAAATCTAAGACAAAGAAAATGGGTCGAGTACATGGAAAACTTTAACTTTGAACTGCACTGCCATTTGAAAAGGCCAACATGGTTGCCAATACCTTAATCTGGAAGACCTATGTTACCTTGGTTAGTGTGGTAGTGTAGGAATGGAGAATGATGGATAGTTTGGGCGAGTTTGGGCTAAACTATTGAGTGGTCGAGGATCGAGCAGTGTTGTGTTCTATAGAATACATTACTAAGCAAAGTTGTGGAGGCCCATGGTAATGATGTTAAGGCTAATGAATATCAGGTACAGATGAATGATGATGAGGCGTACCTGGTTGGATGACAGGATCAGACGGGGGATTAAGATTCTAAGGGAGGTTGTTTGTTCCAATTTTAGTTCGAGATATAGCCTTGAGCGAGTTTCATCACTATAAGTTTGCGATACATCTCGAAGGGACAAAGATTGATTAGCACATAATAATTACACTTTTATAAACCTTTTTGATGTGCTGATGGCATAAATATATTCATTTAAAACTTGATTTTATTACATATTTCTTATACACCTGTATTTTGTGTTGATTGTAATTTTTAAGAATTAATTCTATGCAATTGAAAGCCAAATCAACGTAAAAATGCAAGTATGATTGCACAAAAATGAAGATAATTTGTAAAGAAAATGAAGAAAGAAGGTGCAGGATCTTATCCCTGTTCGGACTCCTGTCTAGATAGGACACTGTTCGAACAAAGGTTCGATCGACATAGCTGTGCAGAATTATGGAGTGAAAAATATTCTAAGTGTAAAAAGACGTCTAGACCCCTATTCAGACAGAAGACTGTGTGCATACTTGTTTGATCAATAGAAATTGAGATTTGAAGATAAACTGAGAAAATATTCTAAGTATGAAAAAGCTGTCCGGACCCCTATCTGAACAGACTTGTGCCCGCACCCATGTTTGATCAACAAAAGGCCATGCAAATTTCAAGAGAAGAATTTTGGCTAAGTGTAGAGATCCTGTCTGGACCCCTGTCTATACAGTTAAGGCATAAATTTTTTGTAAATAATTTTTTTAACATGAGGGTAATTTTATACAAACATATTGTTGAGTTGAGTATAAAAAACACAAAGGAACTCTGAGATATACAATTTTGGATTTACATTTGCATATTTTAGAGTAGAGTAGATTTATATAATGGTAGATAGAGGAAATAGATCTTGTTTGGTTTGTGAGAAAATTTCATTTTCCTTTTTAATTCCTCTTGTACACAGATTTCAAGTTAATTCACGTTTTCTTTTCTTTACATCTATGATTGAGTAGTTTGCTTGCTTGGATTCAAATCAAGGAGAGTAGATGTTATATATGGATTTTCAAGGTAATTTGCTTTTCAATGTTTGACTTTTTTAAGAATTCTCTACGAATGGCAGTTGATTTGTTTGGATCTATTGAAAGTATTAATTAGTTACTCCAAATTGAGCCTTGTTTGTATAGCTTATATAAATAGTTGCTAATTAGAATTCTCATGCACTTTCTTGGGAAATTGTTTGTGAATTGCTATTATAGAACTTAGATGTACTTTTTATAGGCTATGTACTCTAACTGTTTGATTTATGTTTTCAATTACACGAACCTAATTTTGTCACCAAATTTATCAACTATTGTTCTTAATTGTGCTTCAATGTTCCATTTCCTTTGGATTTGTAATGAATAATGATTAGTTTGTTTGGATCCTTTGAAATCACCAATTGATATTTCTTGATTAACTCTTGTGATTGTATACTCTCTATGTATTATATGTGAGTTACTTAGTTGAAAATTTTATACCTGATCTTAAGGATTTTGTATGTTGATTGCCACCTAGAACTCTCATGTGTTCTATATGGATTATTGTACTCCAAGTGTTTGATCTAGCAATTCAACCAATTAAGTGAACTTGATTTTACAACCAAATTGACTAGTCATTATTCTCCTTGAAAATCGATAGAAATCACTACTGGAATTGGGTTGATCTAAGATCGTTTTATAGTTATCTTTAATTTTATTAGATTTTCCATCACAAATTTCATTTTCAAAATTTGAAACAATTTTTCTTGAATTTTTCTTATGTGACACCTACCAATTGAGAGAAGAAGAATTGTGAATTCACCTCTCCCTATTGGTATGACCAATACTTCACCGCTTTATAAATTTAAATTGCTAAATTAGACCACCTTACACCGAGGGTGTAAATTCACATTGTGGAATGACAAGCAATTTTGGCGCCATTGGTGAGGAAAGCAATTGTTTGCTTATAATTCGAAATTAGGATTGAATCGTCTCAAGCAATTGAGAATATTCTTTCTTATCTCTATTCTCATCGTTAGTCATTTTTCTTTATTTTTGCATTGTAGCATATTGCATTTTCTTGCCATTTAGTTAGTTTACATTGTATTTAGTTTAGTTTGCATATTTAGCTTAGTTTTCTATTTTTATTTCTTTTCTTTACTTATTACATTTTGATGATGAACATGGATTTCAATGGATGCACTTATGGTTCACCCAACACCACCCACCCACATATTACTTATCTAGAGTAGATTTATGGCACACGTTTTGTTCGAGAAATCATATATATGCTACCTTTGCACTTTGGGCATGAGCATGAGGACCCTCAAGTCCATCTTGAAAATTTTGAGCTGGCTTGTATGCATAGAATTAATGGTTGCTTGGATGATGTTTTCATGATGGATTTTTACCTATGTTATTACATGAGGTAGCTTTAGATTAGTATTATGCCATACATTTACCTATTTAATCTTGGGAGGATTTATTGAATGTATTTTTCTTTCACTTTTTCACCACACATAGGACAGACATCTTCCAATTTCAATTGAAAATGTTTTCTCAAAAAGAGGGTGAGATGTTATATGAATGTTGGGAAAGGTTTAATGATATTTTACAATCTTACCTAAGCCATCATTTAGAGTTGTTGTGCATTTTGAATTACTTATTTCAAGGTTTGCATCCAAACATACTTCACACTCTTAATGAGATTCTTGATCTTACCCCAGATATGGCATAGTACTATCTTGAGTCTCTTTATGAGAACATGAAACCTAGGGGAGATATTGATTATATTATTGCATGTATCACATTTCACACCACTTCACATGCCTACTATACAAGCTCACACCTCACACCACTCACAGAGACTGAATATCACAATGCTTGTTCTTACTTAATTACCTCACTCCATAATAAAAGCTCAGATGAAAATTCAGATTGTCAATTCAAATTTTAAGAAAAAAATGTTAAGTGAGGTAAATCAAAACAAGTTCTCCCCCAAGTGCAAGGTGTGATTGAAGCACAAAATAACTGGTAAGTCCCAGGTCATTTCCACAGGGATCTAGGGAGTAATGAAGTGAATGACTCTAATGGAGATTAATTTGGCAAAACACAACTCACAAAAAAATGTGAAACAGAAAATTAAAATCTGATTTGGTTGGTTGATGGTTTTGAACTAGTTTTCCAAAAGCAAAGTGAATTTAAACTAAAAGATTAAGTGATAAAAAAAAATTGAGCAAGACAAGTTTAATACCAATCCAAATGAATTTCAAGTGCCAAGAGTGTATAGATTACCAAGTCAATTTGTACTGATTTTTTTGAGAAAATTAATTTCAATTGAAACAAACCATGGATTAAACACTCAATGTGCATAACCTATTTTAAGGACAATAGGAGTTCTAATTCTAGCAACCCACATACAACAATGTCATGGGAGTTCTAAGTTAAGCAACACCTATGAACTCATCAATAGGATATACAAATTTAGATTAATCGGGTCTTGAATCAATGAGTTCTAAAACACCCAGCAGCAAATTAACTTGATAATCATAAGAACTCAAAGTAAATCCATGAAGTTCGGCCACTTGAGATTCATTGGAAGGGCATTACCCTTGCCTTGGCCCAAGAAGACTTAGCCGAGCATATTAAAAAGAAGAAAAACAGAAATGGAAATCTGAATTGAAGACATTACAATCTGAAAATGAAGGTTTAATGGATTCAGAACTGAAAATCCAATTACAGAAATTGAAATGAATTCAAAATGTAAATCTCCAAAAACTCCAATGCCAAATTGAAATTAAAATGTAAAACTATGAACTCTCAATAAAATTTCTCTCAAAAACCTCTCTCTAAAAACTGAATCTCTCCCCCCGAATGTTCTCTGTTTCTCCGTGTGTGTCTCTCCCTACTTCTCTCTTCCTTCTCTCTCCTCTCTTTCTCTCTTCTCTAACCGAATGTACCCTCATGATGGCTCATTCTTTCTCCTATATTTTTTTTACTGATTTGCCCTCCCTGGATTGCAGATTACATCACATGGAGAAGTTGAGGTCACATGGAATTCGTTGCTGTGAAGAAGCTTATATTCGAATACAGTAAAACCATATTCGAATATGATCCTCTGTTGCAGAAATTTCCAGAATAGTGATTCTGATCTCTTTGCATTGATTTCAACTGAAATTTTCTTCCTTTTCTGAAATAGCTTCAATCCTTTGATGTGTTGTGCAGCATGCTTTCTTCTCAACATCCTCAATGTAGCTTAATTTCTTGTTTTTGTGATTGAAATCAACACATATTTCACTTTGGAGAAGTGGAGATGGAATCTGCACAAAACATAGATTTTATATCTTTTTTATGATGTGTGCAAGTGTAATTTGAATATATAAATATGTAACAATTGATGTCCAATCACACACCCCCCAACTACAACATTACTAGTCCCTAGTAATGCTTCTACTAGAAGAAATAGGAGAGAAATCCAAAAGCATTAATTCCATTTCAATTTGAATGACATTTCAGCTATTCATATGAAATTAGTCAACACCATAAGCAAAAACTTTCATAAGCAAAGTTTAAAATTTAAAATTTTATAAGAGATGTGAAACTTGCCAAGTGTGTGAAATGAATGTGAATGAATAGCAGCTTTTAGCTCTATCAACTTAACATACATCTTTAGAACTTCATTTAATTCTGAACTTTGCATTCCATTTCATTCCCAAGTTTTGACTTCAAATCTCACCTTAGACTTCACTCCAAAGAAAATAGAGCACACAAGGTTTCACTCAAAATGCCCCTTATTAAGAGTAAATGTTCATCAAATTCTAGAAGGTAGCATCAACAAGTCAAAAACGATGTATTCAAGAAAGAATTGGACTTGGCATAACTCCATGAAGGAATGATGTAGCAAAGTAATTTCAGAATTTTCACCATGATTCCCTAATTCCTAAATTTCACAATTGAATGAAAATTCTTCCAAAGATCAATTAGGACTTGCAATGGGTTGTAATAGGGCCATGAGGTTTAATAAGGTAATAGAAGGAAAGGATAAGGAATTCAAAAACTGATTTGGAACACTGAAATAAACTTTCTTCCACCCTTCTACAATTCATTTATTTTTATTTTTTTTTTTTGAAAATGAAAATGACCTCAAGTGAATGTATTTCAAAATTAAAACAGTTTCCCCCTTTTTGATTTTCTTTTTATCATCAATTTCCCTTAACATTTTCTTTTTCCTCATTCCATTCATTTTTCTTTCTTCTCACCTCCAAATCCCACAATTCAGCCCACTAACCTTCATTTCTATTCTCAGTGCATTCCAAAATACATAGGGAAGGCTAGAGAGCATTCATTTTGGTTAAAGGAATTATGTGGTAAAAATGAAGAAGTATGAATGCTCTAATAAGGCTCAAACTTGGCTACAATGGTCATGTTTATCAAAGAAAGGCATTCCAAGCTCAAATGTTAAGAAAAATGGCCTAATATCACTTCTATGATTTCATTCCATCCAACCATAAAAGTTAAGAATCTGAAATCTAGTTCCATTCTTCTATCACTTCACAAACACCCAAAGCAAAATAGTATAAGTGGAGTTATTGAAGGAATTTGAAGTGCAAAAAGCTTGAGCTTTTGGAAAGCCCTTAGAGTAAATGTAAGTCTCTCATGAACAAAGTTTAAGGCTCAAATATCTCACTTCAGGTTTTAAGTCTCCACTATATCTGGAAATCCATAAAACACATTATTCATTCATAAATTCATTCCTCAAGACAAATGTTAGATCAACAATCCTCAAACTAAATCCATTCACACACTTTTCAACTTAAAAACACATGGCAACCACAACAACTCTTAAAATTTCATACTTCAACTCAGCTCAATCCAATTTAGGCAAATGACATCACTAATTCCAAGAAAACAGAAATTTCATTCATTCCAAGTTGTAAGTTCAAAGTTATAGGAAGCAAAAGTAAAACAAAACAACTTAAACCTAATCAAAAGAAACAAACAGCAAGAACATCAATCCAAATCCTATTGTTGACAAAACATATTTGAAATATTCTAAAGATTTGCTGTCAAAAATCTGGTTTCAAGGACAAAAGGGTCTGAATCATGGATGAAATACTGAATTAAGCATTTCTCCCTTCTTGGCTCAATTCGAATATGCTCTCCACCATTCGAATAAGCTTTTGCTGCCCCTGTCTTAGCTCACTAACTTCCCTCATCAGTACTTCTTGATTTTTCTGGATTAACTTCAATTTCTCCTCTGTGCTCATGGGAGCTGCTTCAGTTGCCTCCTCCTCTGCTGGCTGCTGCTGGTTGTTCTCAACTGCAGGTGGAGCAGCCTTCTTCAATTGTCCTCGACTTCGATTCATAGATATCTTGTCTATCAAAGGAGCAGCTTTCACAATGGCCATTCCTACCTCTTCCTCTATTCCCAAAAAGTGCTGAATTATCTCTGTAATTAAACCTCCAAAAGGCAGCCCAGCAGTGGATTCTGATTTCTCTACCACATGAGAAATAGCCAACCAAATGTGGTAAGGTAAATCCATGGGAATGCCTAACAACAACTTTCCCATAATCATGGATTGTTCTAGAGTGATGGTTGACTTGTAAGCATGGGGCAGAAATAAAGAACAGACTAGCATGTGAAGGACATTACTTTTGGGAGTAATTCCTGACTTGGACATCCTAGCAGTGGTCCATTGAGCTTGAGGGTTGGCTGTGAAGAGTCTAGCCAAATTGTCCTTATGCAATTGCTTCTCCCATTGTGCTTTTTGTTCAGGTGTGGATTCGGGTATTCTTTCAACAGGCAAGTGACCTATGAAAGAGATCTTCTCAAGATTCAAACTAATTTTCTTCCCTCTAACCTTAGAGTTTATCTCAGGTCTCCCATGAACCATACCCAATTCAGCATTTGAGTAAAACTCTCTCACATATGGTACCACAGCCCTCCTACTGGTTGTAACCCAATGTGCCCAGCCCCTTTGCTCAAATAATTCTAACAATTCATAGGGTGGTTCATTGTAATCCTCCAATTTAATTCCTCTTTCACTCAACACAGCTCTCTTACTGTAATTCTCATCATATTTCAGCTCTGAGGCTTTGTTGGAAAACCTCATGTGATCAAAAGAATCCTCATCAAAAAGATCATGGTCAGATTGTGCTTCAGGTTCATCCTCAGGAACATTTTCAGAGGTGTGGACCTCATGCTCAGGAGCAGTAGTGTGTTCCTTCGTAGGCACATTCTCAGGAACTCCAACCGAGTTTTCCTTTTCAACATTAGAGACATGATCATCATGTCTCTCACTCAAACTCTTATTACCTACAGAATGGAATGATTCTGTTCTAGAGGAGGACCTACGGTCTGATTTAGAAGATGACAATTCATATGTTATGGGTTCCTGAACAACAAGTGAAGAACCCTTACCATGTTGGCTCAAAATCCTCATGCTCCTTCTTTTAGCCTTACCTTTGTAAGCCATCTTCTTCATCCTCTTTGGTGGCATCTTGCTTCAATTGATTCTCCACCCTTTATCAGAAATTTTCCAAAGATGTAAACCCTAGCTTCTTCAATCGCAGCTCTGTATCTGAATCTTCCTTTCAATGTCAACTCAAAATCACACTCAGATAATCTGAAAGTAAAAGACTGGAAGAAGATGTGGAATGGTGAAGGTTTCAGGGTTGTGGGCACCAGGGCTCGTATTCGAATAGAATAGGAACTTGAATGGGGCCACTCACGGGTATATACAGGATTTAAAACCGACATCATATTCGAATACCCAGACCCATATTCGAATACAGGTTATCAGCAATTTGCAATTCCAGTGTCCAGAAAACCAGAAATTCTTCCCCCATTTCTTAAGAATACTCAAATTAAGTTTTGCCAACAGCTAGGATTCGAAAATTATTTCAAAAGACAACTAATTCAAGAAGAAGTTTTGCAATTTTTCCAAATTTTCAAATTTTTTTTTTTTTTTAAATTTTCAACATATGCAAACTCAAACTGACATAAGCATGATCTTAATTCAATTCAAACAATTCCAAATCATATTCAAAACATTCTGATCATATCCAATCACTCAATTCAGCAATTTCAGTAAAAACACTATTCACATCCATAAACTCAGATTGTGTCCCCCCCAACTAAAATCATGCATTGTCCTCAATGTATTAAACCAGCAAATTAAAGAAAGGTTGGGGAAGTAACATACCTGAAGATTGTGAATGAAAATTCAACTTATTACCAAGAAATGAAAGCTGATAGTCAGCTGCTGTGACCAATTCCCCACCAACTTGTTCCAAGCTCACATTTCAGCAGTGGCAAGGCATTTAGTCCAGCTACTGCATGATCACAGCTGCAGTTGCAATTGCAACTGATCACATCAGATTTGAATAGATTCTTTTCATCAAGCAGATTCTTCACTTCCTCAGTTGAGTACTACTTGCAGCTGAAAACTGAAGGTTAGCAATAACCATATACAACCTCTTTTTTTTTTTTTTTTACAAAAACAAAAGAAAACAAAAAATCAAAAGCATAACAGAACCTACACTACTATGATACAAAATCAGAATTCTTCCTTCATTCAAACAGAATTTGGGGGATCTTCGAGATCCCAACTCTCTACTTCAGCAACAAAATTCTCATGATACTCTTTCAATCTCTGTCCATTCACTCTAAAAACATTCTTGGAGGTTGGATTTTGAATGTCAACAGCCCCAAACTCAGTGATGTTCTGAATCACATATGGACCACTCCATCTTGACTTCAACTTCCCGGGAAACAAGTGTAACCTTGAGTCATACAACAAAACCTTTTGACCCACAAACAACTCTCTTTTGAGGATATGTGTATCATGCCATTTCTTCACTCTATCCTTGGTGATCTTAGCATTCTCATATGCATCATTCCTAATCTCCTCAAGCTCATTTAGTTGCAATTTTCTTTGAAAACCAGATTAGTGATGCTCTCATTAAAATGTCTCACTGCCCAAAAGGCCTTGTGTTCAAGTTCCACAGGAAGATGACAAGCTTTTCCATACACTAACCTATAAGGAGACATGCCTAGGATAGTCTTGTATGCAGTCCTATAAGCCCACAGTGCATCCACCAATTTCAAAGACCAATCTTTTCTTGTGGGGTTCACTGTTTTTTCAATGATTCTTTTGATTTCCCTATTAGCTAATTCAGCTTGTCCACTAGTTTGGGGGTGGTAAGATGTTCCAACCTTGTGTAACACCCCATACTTCTTCATCAAAATACCAACATGTCTATTGCAAAAATGTGTTCCCCTATCACTTATCATGGCCTTTGGCATTCCAAATCTTGAAAACACATTTTCCTTCAAAAATTTTATCACTACCTTGTGGTCATTGGTCCTAGTTGGTATGGCTTCTACCCACTTTGAAACATAATCCACTGCCACTAAGATATACTCATTGCCAAATGAATTCACAAATGGTCCCATAAAATCCATACCCCAACAATCAAAGATATCAAGCACATAAATGGGGTGAAGTGGCATCATGTTTCTCCTAGTGATCTTACCAAGCCTTTGACACCTATCACAAGCAACACAAAAGGCATGCACATCCCTAAATATGGTAGGCCAAAACAATCCACTCTGTAAAATCTTTGCCACTGTCTTCCTAGCTGAAAAATGACCTCCACATGCAAGATTATGACAAAAACTAATGACACTCTGGGCTTCACTCTCGGGTATGTATCTCCTTATGACCTGATCTGAACAATACTTAAACAGATATGGATCATCCCAAAAAAATGCCTCACATTCCTGAAAAACTTTTTCTTATCTAACATGGTCCAATGAGAAGGCACAATACCTGAAGCTAGGTAGTTGGCTATATCTGCAAACCAAGGTACCTCAGAAGAGTCTATGTGGAACAACTGCTCATCAGGGAATGTCTCATTAATAGGTGACTCAAAAGCTGCTAAGTCCTGATGTGGAAGTCTAGAAAGATGGTCAGCAACTACATTTTCAACTCCCTTCTTATCTTTAATCTCTAAATCAAATTCTTGCAGCAAAAGAATCCACCTAATGAGTCTAGGCTTAGCATCAGGTTTGGTCAAGAGATACTTCAAAGCAGCATGGTCAGTGTATACTATGACATGGGAACCTACCAAGTATGATCTGAACTTGTCCAAGGCATATACTACTGCTAGCAACTCCTTCTCAGTAGTAGTGTAATTCCTTTGTGCTTCACTAAGGGTTTTGCTAGCATAGTACAACACATGTGGCCTCCTATCCCTCCTCTGTCCTAGCACTACACCAATGACACAATCACTAGCATCACACATGATTTCAAATGGTAAAGTCCAGTCTGGTGACTGCATAATGGGAGCTGAGGTGAGCAAACTCTTAAGTCTATCAAATGAGGCCTGACACTCTGGTGTCAAATCAAAGGGAACATCCTGGGATAGAAGGTTGCACAAAGGTCTAGCAATGGCACTGAATGATGCAATGAACCTTCTATAAAACCCAGCATGGCCAAGAAATGATCTGATATCCTTAACACATCTAGGGGTAGGAAGTTTTTGAATAATTTCCACTTTGGCTTTGTCTACTTCTATCCCCCTAGAAGACACTATGTGGCCAAGGACAATTCCATGAGTTACCATAAAATGGCATTTTTCCCAGTTCAAAACCAAGTTTTTCTCCTCACATCTAATCAAAACCTTTTCTAAATTTCCCAAACATGTATCAAAGTCACTGCCATATACTGAAAAGTCATCCATAAAAACTTCAAGGAATCTCTCTACAAAATCACTAAACAGACTCATCATACATCTCTGAAATGTTGCAGGAGCATTGCAAAGACCAAAAGGCATACGCCTATATGCAAATGTGCCAAATGGGCAAGTGAATGTGGTCTTTTCCTGATCCTCCAATGCAATCTCAATCTAATTATACCTAGAGTAACCATCCAAGAAACAGTAAAATGCATGCCCTGCCACTCTTTCCAATACCTGATCTAGGAATGGAAGAGGGAAGTGATCTTTCCTTGTGACTGCATTTAGCTTTCTATAATCTATGCACATGCGCCATCCTGTTTGGATGCGCATTGGAACTAATTTCTCTTTTTCATTCTTAATCACAGTCACTCCAGATTTCTTAGGCACTACCTGAGTTGGACTCACCCACTTAGAATCTGAGATGGGGTAGATAATTCCAGCATCCAAAAGCTTGATTACCTCCCCTCTAACAACCTCTTTCATGTTGGGGTTGAGTCTCCTTTGCATTTGCCTAATAGGCTTGGCCTCATCCTCCAAAAATATTCTATGAGTGCAAATCAATGGACTTATTCCCTGCAGATCTGCTATAGTCCAATCCAAAGCTCCTCTATGCTTCCTCAAGACTTCCACAAGTCTATTTTCTTGGTCTAAACTCAGCTGAGATGAAATGACAGCTGGATAGGACTCTCCCTCACCCAAAAATACATACTTCAAGTCACTTGGCAAGGGTTTTCTCTCAGGTTTTGGTGGCTGGTCCAAAAATGACAGAGGCTTGACTATGGGCAGCTCTAAAGACTCAACAGATGGTCTCCACTGATTCACCAATAGCATTGAATTTTTCATTTCCTCCAATTCTCCTCCCCCACAATTCTCCAAGTCACAATCAGCTAGGAAATCTACTTGCTCATTATTCACTAAGGCTTTCTCCAAAGGGTCATCAAAATACTCTCTATCAAAGTGATCTTGAGTGGTTGTTTGAATCCAATCAACTTCCTCTACCTCCTCATAATCACTCGGCTGTTTGGTCACCTTGAAGATGTTTTTCTCAATTGTCATGTTTCCAAAGGAGAACTTGATAACTCCGGTTCTACAATTGATCAAGGCATTTGAGGTGGCCAAAAATGGTCTTCTTAGGATAACAGGTACAGCTGGTTGGTTTCCTTGAATGGGCTGAGTGTCTAGCACTATAAAGTCCACCGGAAAGTAAAAATGATCCACTTGAATCAAGACATCCTCAACCACACCCCTAGGGACTTTAACTGACCTATCAGCAAGTTGTAGTGTCACCCTAGTAGGTCTAAGTTCTCCCAACCCCAGCTGTTTGTAAACAGTGAATGGTAAGAGGTTGACACTTGCACCTAAATCTAGCAAAGCTTGATCTACCCTTTGATTCCCAATTAAGCAAGCTATGGTGGGGCAACCTGGATCTTTATATTTCGGAGGAGTTTTAAATTGCAAAATGGAGCTCACTTGTTCAGTCAAAAATGCTCTTTCTTTCACATTCATTTTCCTCTTAACAGTACACAAATCTTTCAAAAATTTTCCATAGGATGGATTTTGTTTAATTGCATCAAGTAAGGGAATATTGATTATGACTTGTTTGAACAATTCATAAATGTCAGAATTCAAATTCTCTTTCTTGGCTTTGTTCAATCTTCGTGAAAATGGAAGTTTTGGAACAAATTCAGATTTGTCCAACTTGGTTTTATTCAAAATCTCTTTATTTTCAAAATCTTTTTCACTCTTTTCAAACTGATTTTCCTCAGAAATTTTTTTCTTATTGTCAGAAATTTCCTCTTTATTTTCAGAATCTACCTGCTCTGTTCTCTGGATTCTGATTTGCTGCTTACTGCTATTCGAATGTTGCTTGCTGGTATTCGAATATTCCTTTGGCTGCATCAGAATTTTCTGCCTTCTTGGCTCAGATTCTGCTTTTCCTCAAGTTTTCTGCTGTCCAACTTGCTGTCCCCAATTAGTCTTACATTTTGCTTCAATTCCTGCTCTTCATTCTGAAACATGATTTCTTTCTCAGAAGTGCTAAATTGCTGTTTCTGTTCACTTTCTGTTCTGCTGTCCAGTTTCTGTTTCAACTGCATTTCCTCTTCATTTTTCATTATTTCTTGCTCATTTTCTTCCTCAATTTTTTCAGCAGGTGGTTTATAATCTGGCTTGACAATTTGCTTTCACTTCTCAATGTTGAAACAGCTTGTACATGCTCCAGATTTTCATTTGCAGCAGATGAAGATGATTCACTGAAATGAACTTGGCTTGTAGGATTTGGTCTTGGCTGAGATGGAAGCTTTCCTGATTCTCTGATGGTTAAAGCTTGAGTTAGCTTTGACAATTGACTTCGGATGTCTTCCATGGCCCTGTTTGTTTGCTCTTGAAACTTGAATTCTGATTGTTGGTTCCAATCTGCCCTTGCATAAATTGTTGCAAGGTGTCTTCCAAAGATCTTTTGTGAGGTGGCTGATAAAAATTTGTGTTCTGCTGAGGTTGAAAAGGTTGAGAAGGAAATGGTTGGGGTTGCACAGTTTGTTGAGGTTGGTATTGTTGGTTCTGTGCTTCTGCTTTCCAAGAAAGGTTTGGATGATTTCTGTAGCCAGGGTTGTAGTTATTCGAATATGGACTATGGCCTTGTGAATATGTGTTCATCCCCTGATTTTGATTGAAGGGTCTTGCAGCTTGTGTGGGATTTGCTTGACCATAGAGAACTTCCTTAAAAGCTGGAAGTGTTGGGCAATCGTCAGTCCTGTGGTCTGCGGTTTCACACATCACACACTTCACTTCACTCTCCTTCAATGTTTGCTTCTTTTGCTCCATCAATTCAATCTTTCTTGACAATGCAGCCAACCTAGCTCCAACATCATCTGCCTCATTGAGATGGAACTTTCCTCTATCATTTGATCTGTCAGAAAATTCAGAACAAGATGGGGAGACTACCTCCCACTGTTTAGTGTTTTCAGCTAAAGCATCAAAGAAATGTAAAGCCTCTTCAGCAGTTTTGTCATAGAATTCACCATTACACATGGTGGCAACCAACATTTTCAGATTTGGAGTTAATGCATTATGGAAAAAATTAACAATTCTCCAAGATTCAAAACCATGATGATGGACATGCTTGCAACAATTCCTTGAATCTTTCCCATGCTTGAGCAAATGTTTCATTGGATTTACACACAAAATTCATTATTTGCTGTTGAAGAATTACAGTTCTATTTGCAGGAAAATACTTCTTTCAAAAACTTTGTTTGCATGTCTCTCCAAGTACCTATTGATCTAGGCTCAAGTGAATTCAACCACATTTTTGCCTTGTCTTTCAATGAAAATGGAAATAATTTAAGCCTAACCATGTCCTCATTAACATTCCTATCCATGCAAGTTCCACAAACATCTTCAAATTCTTTCATATGCATGTAAGGATTTTCTGAGTCCATGCCATGAAAAGTTGGTAAAAGCTGGAATTGTTCCAGGTTTAAGATAAAAATTCTGATGTCCATTTGGAAGAACAATGCAAGATGGAGTGGTTTGTCTAGCTGGATAAAGATATTCCCGGAGAGGTCTAAGGATGTTTTGATCCATTTGGTCATTCTCTCCTTGAACACTTCCTTCCAGGCAGAACAGGTGGTGGTGGATCCATATGTGCAACAGAAAATTCAGATTGTGAATGTGATGCAGCAAATTCAATCAATTCAGCAAGAGAAGATGGAGAATGCAATTCAGATCTGTTTCCAACAAATTTACCAGACCTTAAAAGCATAAACAGAAATTCAGACTGAAACAAAACTCCAATCTAAACTTCTAACTTCACAATTTCATCTACTGATTCACAGAGAATTGCAACTACAGCTCACAGCAGCGAAATGCAGCAGTATTCGAATATCAGATGAAACAGTTTCAAATCAGAAATCAGGATTCAGATGCAAACAGTTCTAAAACTAAACTAACAACCAAGACTATAAAAGAAATAGAAATAGAGATGAAACAAGTTACCCAACAAGTTAAGCAGCTCTGTTGTTGAAATGGTGGTGAGATGTACTGCCAGTTAATGCTCCAAAAGCTCAAAACACCATTGCTTCTCAAAGATCCCCGGCAACGGCGCCAAAAAATTGTGCTTGTTCTTACTTAATTACCTCACTCCATAATAAAAGCTCAGATGAAAATTCAGATTGTCAATTCAAATTTTAAGAAAAAAATGTTAAGTGAGGTAAATCAAGACAAGTTCTCCCCCAAGTGCAAGGTGTGGTTGAAGCACAAAATAACTGGTAAGTCCTAGGTCATTTCCACAGGGATCTAGGGAGTAATGAAGTGAATGACTCTAGATGGAGATTAATTTGGCAAAACACAACTCACAAAAAATGTGAAACAGAAAATTAAAATCTGATTTGGTTGGTTGATGGTTTTGAACTAGTTTTCCAAAAGCAAAATGAATTTAAACTAAAGGATTAAGTGATAAAAAAAGGTTGAGCAAGACAAGTTTAATACCAATCCGAATGAATTTCAAGTGCCAAGAGTTTATAAATTACCAAAGTCAATTTGTACTGATTTTTTGAGAAAATTAATTTCAATTGAAACAAACCATGGATTAAACACTCAATGTGCATAACCTATTTTAAGGACAATAGGAGTTCTAATTCTAGCAACCCACATACAACAATGTCATGAGAGTTCTAAGTTAAGCAACACCTATGAACTCATCAATAGGATATACAAATTTGGATTAATCGGGTCTTGAATCAATGAGTTCTAAGAACACCCAGCTAGCAAATTGACTTGATAATCATAAGAACTCAAAGTAAATCCATGAAGTTCGGCCACTTGAGATTCATTGGAAGGGCATTACCCTTGCCTTGGCCCAAGAAGACTTAGCCGAGCATATTAAAAGAAGAAAAACAGAAATGGAAATCTGAATTGAAGACATTTCAATCTGAAATGAAAGTTTAATGGATTTAGAACTGAAAATCTGATTACAGAAATTGAAATGAATTCAAAATGTAAATCTCAAAACTCCAATGCCGAATTGAAATTCAAATGTAAAACTATGAACTCTCAATAATTTCTCTCAAAACCTCTCTCTACAAACTGAATCTCTCCCCCTGTTCTCTGTTTCTCCGTGTGTCTCTCCACTCTCTCTTCCTCTCTCTCTCTTCTCTCTCCTCTCTCTCCTCAACTGAGTCCTCATGATGGCTCCTTCTTTCTCCTATATTTTTTTTACTGATTTGCCCTCCCTGGATTGCAGGTTACATCACATGGAGAAGTTGGGTCACATGGAATTCGTTGCTGTGAAGAAGCTTATATTCGAATACAGTAAAACCATATTCGAATATGATCCTCTGCTGCAGAAATTTCCAGAATAGTGATTCTGATCTCTTTGCATTGATTTCAACTGAATTTTCTTCCTCTTCTGAAATAGCTTCAATCCTTTGATGTGTTGTGCAGCATGCTTTCTTCTCAACATCCTCAATGTAGCTTAATTTCTTGTTTTTGTGATGGAAATCAACACATATTTCACTTTGGAGATGTGGAGATGGAATCTGCACAAAACATAGATTTTATATCTTTTTATGATGTGTGCAAGTGTAATTTGAATATATAAATATGTAACAATTGAATGTCCAATCACACAATCATGAGACTTCACTTGCAGATGCCTCACCTTTAGAATCTGCCATAGAGTCTTGCTTTGATTTAACACACTTCTTAATGTTTTTCTAGAAACTTGTGCTTGAGACCTTAAGCATTCATCTAGTAATATTCCTGTTGCAAGTCTTAAGGGAAATAGTGAGGTTGTTGAGGACACATGACCTTCATGGTGGGCCTTATCTAGGGTATTAGAAGTTACTTGGCCACATTGTCTCTATGTCATGTGCACTTGGAGTTTACCCATCTTCGATCTTTTATGGGTTTGAAGAGAACATTTTGTCAATAAAGCCATTTGGTAATGCTTAGGATAAGGTAGGTGTTGGATGATCCTTTATCCTTCATTTTCCTTGTACATCGTAGGTAAATTCTTATTTTTCTTATTTTCTTATTTCTTGTTAGTTTAGAATTTTACTTCTTTGCTTATTTTATTTTGTTATTATTTTCTTATACTTACTAACTTTTCCTTGTTTTATTATTCTTTATTTTTCTTTTTTTTTCTAACAATTTCTTTCTATAGTTCTTCTTTCCTTCAAATGAGAGAGCACATGAGGTAATATCCTTCCTTCTCTTTTCCTTAATCTTGCACTTCCATTTTGGTCCTTAATGATTATATATGCTTGTTGTTGGGAGTGTTGTAGAATTTAGGTTGGGGGTGGATTGGGTGATGCCTTAAATAGTTTAATAATTATTATTTTTTTAAATTTATTTTAATTATTTATAGGGGAACGTTTGCTAGAGTTATACTTTATTTTTTCTCTTCCTCTTTTCTTTTGTTTTTTTCTTTTGTTTTTTCAATGGAAGGAACGTTGAATTAATATACTTTAGTCAAATTAATTATTTTTAAAAAAAATTTATAAAGCTAGATTAATATATATTTTATTGAAATATTTTATAAAATTAGGGGATAGTTTATTGTTCGATTAAATTTGTTATTAATGTACTTCATTCATATTAATTTTTACTAAAAAAATGTTTTAGAAAACTAAATAAAATATATTTTATTAAATAAATTAACCTAATTTATTGTATTTTGACCCTTTAAAGCTCTTTTGATCAGGTCCATTCGGTATATACTAGGTCATGCTACATTGATCACATGGAGCATGTCAATCGAAGCATATATATCAATAATCCAAAATTACCAAGTAAGGAATTCTTTTTAGTAATGTAAATATTAAAGCCAAATATAATTGCAACCTTATATTTCATGCTACTGATTAAGGAGAAAGGATTTAACAAATCAAATCATTCCCTATTCAAACAAAAGAAAGTAATTTTGCATCTTAAATTTCCAAATTCACAGCAAAGACATCAAAATTAAAGATATATATATATATATATATCAATTCTTAATTATTCAGATTTCTGAATAACTAAATAGAGATGATCATACAATAACTTCTCAATTCAAGAGTCATCAATTAATGAAACAAAAGCAAATAGAAAACCCCATGGTTCAACACCTTTCACTAAATTTCAAATCCTAAAAGCAAATAGAAAACCCCATGGCTCAACACCTTTCACTCAACTTCAAATCTTCAAAGCCAATAGCAATAAAAACAATAACAAATTTAGATCAAATCATAAAACAAATAATGTAATATGAATTAATCAGCAACAAAACAACAACAATGGAGATTAAAATAACCATAAATTTTCCAATTAAATCAAAAATCAAAAACTATTGTAATAGCTAGTAAAAGATACTTACCTGATCAAACAAAGATACAAGAGAAAGGGGAATCGACACTCCCAAAAGGTCAGAGTGATCAAACAAAGATACAAGAGAGAGGGGGATCGATGCTCCCAATAGGATGAATGAAAGACATGTGACGATGGTCTTGGCAGTTCAGATGGGAGATGCAACAACGAGTCAAGGTGGATTTTCGATGGTAGCTTGTTCGATTAGCCTAGGCACAAAGCAAAAGTGAGATGGGGAAAGGAGAGAAGAGAGTGAGAGTTGAGGAAGAGATTTGACAAAAAGAAGAGAAGAACTATATACATTTTTTTTAAAGAGGTAGAGTGTGAAAGGGAGAGGGGGTACCTTCGCGAGGCAACGACAGTGGTCGGAGGGATAAAGGCGGTAGCAGACGGTAGTGGCTGTGTTAACATACAACGGCCGACGAGAGCGAAAAGAGAGAGAAAGAGAAAGAGAGAGAAAAGGAAATGGGGAACTGACGAACGCGAGGAGGAGGGGGTTTTAAGGGGAAATAAATGGGGATTTAATGACCACCTCAAGGCAGTTAAATGTACGCTTGAAGCGATCATCTAAAAGGCCGTTGGCAGTAGCATTCCCCCAGTCTGCTATTAGCTAATTTCTAGTAGTGTAAAAAGTGTGTATTCACTTATAATCATAGTAATTGTATTTGCTTTTATTTGACAATTATTAGCAACCCATTTAAGCCTCGTTTGGTAAAATTATCAATTTTCAGTTTTTGTATTCAGTTTTTATATTCAATTTCCAAATTTTGTGTTTAGTTTTTAATTTTTAGTTTTCATTTTCATAGTAACGATAGTTTTGGTAACGATAGTTATTAGTTGATAATATAGTTGTTAATTAATTAATTAACTTCATTAAATTTATTTATTTTAATTATCTTATTTGTTAAAAATAATTTAATTCAATAAAAATAGAATATATTAAACATAATTTATTATATTATTTTTTAACACCAATTGAATAAAATATATTTCATGTTAATTAAATTAATTATTTAACAACTAAAATTAATTACATTTAATTAGTTAATTAAATTTAATTATTTTAATTATATTATTTATTCAAAATATTTTAATTCAATAAATAAAATATATTAAATATAATTTAATTATATTATTTATTAAGAATAATTTCGTGAAATATTTTTATATTAATTTAGTTACCTATAATTATATTTCTTTATAAAATTATTTTTAATAAAAAATATAAATAAAATAATTTAATTTATAATTATTAAAATTATTTTATTTAATGAATTAAATTATTTTAATAAAATTAAAATTAAAATAATTAAACTTAAATAACTAATTAAATCTAATTAATTTAGTTAAATTAAATTAATTAAATTTAATTATCATGAAATATATTTTATTAAATTATTTTTAAAAATAATATTTTAAATTATGTTTAATATATTTTTATTTTTATTAGATTGAATTATTTTTAACAAATAATATAATTAAAATAATTAAATTATATTTAATATATTTTTATATAAAATAAAAAAAAATATACCATCACCAAATATACTTTCGTCTTTAAACCAGAGGTGAGTGAGGGACTCAAGGGTTAGCAATGATCGGAGATGGATGCGTGGTGATCAGTGGATGGATAGTTATTGATGGTGGATGATAGTTGTGATAGTTATAGTGATTGTGAAAGAAAATGAAAACTGAAAATAAAAATTTGAGAAAATATCTTTTTCATATTTTTATAATTTTAAGAAAATTTTTAAAATAGTTTTTATTTTTTAAAATTAAAAACTTAAAAATTCGTGTTTTTATAATTTTTAAAATTCTAAAAACAATTTTCATTTTCTTAAAAATTAAAAAATAAAAATAAATTTACCAAACAAATTTTTATGTTCAGAAACAAAAACAAAAGTCTAAAAACATATCCATCTAAATTTGAAAAGCATAATTCATATCAATCTCAATACTAGAAGCCGCCATGACTACTTCTAAGATTTCAACGTCCATGTTTGGCATTTGTTTTCCCATTTTACCCTTCTCATGTGAATGTTTACCACAATCTCTCAGCAAACATTTACGATATATGCCATTTAATCATGGAATACCCGCTTTTACTATTTGCGGACAAATTTAATGCAATACAATTTTATTCTAAAACAAAAGTTGTTTGTTTACTCAGGGGCGGAGTCACCTACGGTTGAGCGGCAGCGACTGTTGCCATTGGAGTTTGAAAAATATATATATATATATATATATATATATATATATATATTTAAACCACATAATTTATAAAAAAATATTTATTCTTCAGACCTCGCACATTTGTGATCGATAATCTTATTTTATACATAATATATTACTTACACACATGTATAATCGAAAGTGTTCTCGCCTGAACATTCAACTTTCAAACTTTAACATTTAGAACCTGTGAAAAATTATAAGATTGTGTCTGGCATGTAATATTTAATATGATAAATATTATGTTTGTAAAATTTTATTTATTTTAATTATTAACGTATATTTTATAACATTACAAATGCATTATTTTTTTTTTCATATACTTGTTAAAAATGATTTCTTAAAAAGTGAGGTAAAAGTTATAAAAAGTTTTGAGGGTAAGAAATTAATAATTTATTTTATAATTGAAATGTTTGAAACTCGATAAAATTCTAAAAGTTTTTTTAAAATTTAATTTTTTTACTTACCATATGAATTATGAAAATTATAATTTTTATAAATTTATACTAATTTTTATAATTTCAAACACCCGGCCCTAATATTTATTTTACGAATTTTTCGCCGCCACTGAAAAAATTTATGGATCCGCCACTGTGTTTACTTGTGTGTTCTTACTCAAAGGTTTTTTTATTAATTATTTTTTTCTGTTTTTTATTATTTTATTTAATGTTAAAAAAAATTTCTTTTCTCTTATTTGAATATTATCTCTATCTTCATTTAAAAAAAAAAAAATCAAAGCTTCTTCTCTGGTTTGGATTATGGTGGAAATGCAAGGAAAAATGAATGGAATTTAAGAAATAATATATTGATGAATACATTTTATTTATTTTTTAATTAATTGATATAAGAATTAAATATTTTCCTTAATTATATTTCTTTATATATTTTTTAATTATTTTATTTCATATTTATCGAATTTTGTTCTCTCGCTCTCTTGCATATCTCTCTTTCTCTAAAAAACTACTTCAATATTTTGAAATCCTAAATATTCTTATTTTTTTTAATGAATATTCGCTCTCTCCTAACAGAGATGGATAAAGATTCAAAATTGTTTCTGTTGTTTAGGTTGTGACAGAAAGTGCCAAGAAAAATATATGAAATTTAAAAATTAAATTTAAAATTTAATATATTAGTGAATACCTTTTATATAATATATTTTTAAATTTGTTAAGATAATGGTATATATTTGAGATTTTATGTTTTATTTTAATTTTTTCTCTCTCTCTCTCTCTATTTTTTTTTCCTTTAGTGTTTTCTCTGTCACCAAATTTTTACTCCAAGCATACCTTTTTTAGTTTCTGGAGTTTTGGTTTCTTTTATGGAAAAGCTCTAATTTTCTTATTAACTATTTTTATATTTTTATTATTTTATTTTATATTTATCTAATTTTTTTCTATCACCCGCATATTTGTATTTCTCTTTATATAAAAAAAAATGGAAAAGGAATAAGGATTAGGAATCAATTTTTTTTCTCAATTGAATTATGATAGAAAATAAAAAGAAAAAATGTTTTTTTAATATTTTTAATCCATTTAGATACGAATCAAATACTTTTATTTTAATTATTTTTCCTTATCATTTTCTTATTTTATTCAATGTTTATTGTGTTCTCTCCTCTCTCCCTCTAAGCAACAATTTTAATATTATGGAAGTTTAAATTCATTTTTTCAATGAAAAGTGAAAGGCTAAACTTATGTTTACTTAAACTGTATCTGGATCAATGATTTATGATAGGATAAAGATATAAATAGGTATTTAAAATTACTTATTTTATTTAGATTGTGACAAAAAATACAAAGAAAAAAGCATAAAACTTAGAAAAATAAAATTAATTAATTTAAAAATTAATATATTTATAAATTCATTTTATTTTATTATATTTTTAACTTAATTGAGATAATGGTATATATTTAAAACTTTTATAACTTTCTTTCATTTTTCCTATTTTTTATTTTCTTTTTCTTTATTTTTTTGGAGGTAATTACTTTTTTACCTCTTCTACTTAAAATGAAAGTCACTTACACCTCTCTAAATTTTAGAAACCTACCTTTACTTCCCTTATATTTTAGATTAAAGTGAAAACATTAAAAAATCCAGCAAACATAATAGTTTTTTTTACTCTAAGTAAGTTTAAAAATTGTATTTATACCCCTTCTACTTTATATTACCTACACTTATACCCTTTAATTCTATTTAGTTTCAATAGGCATTTTTGTCTTTTCACTTGAAAATTTGACGCAGTTTACAACTTCATTTTAGCACAAAGTACAAAGGAGACAAATGTAAACTTTTAAAATTCAAAGGATGTAAGTGATTTTCATCTTAAGTATAAGAGCAAAAAGGCAATTTTTCATTTTCTTTCATCAAACTTCTACTCCGAATACATATTTAGGAGGCGTTTGGAGCTCCAAAAAATAATAAAAAAATATGATTTAATAACTTTTTAGCATTTGGAGGTCAACTACCATACGTTTTTTAGAGATGAATAGTTCTGTTTAAACGAATGTTCGTTCGTTCAAACAGATTTTAGCAAAAAAATTTTGACTTTTTGGTCA
Source organism: Vitellaria paradoxa (assembly GCA_019916065.1). Lineage (NCBI taxonomy): Eukaryota > Viridiplantae > Streptophyta > Magnoliopsida > Ericales > Sapotaceae > Vitellaria > Vitellaria paradoxa. The sequence goes on from CM034239.1 coordinate 29,875,464, forward strand.
GAATCTTTTACAAATTGTAAAAAAATTATTGAAAATTATAGAAATATTATTGGAATTTGTAAAATTTTATTGGGATTCGTAATATTTGTTTGTATTTGTAGATATATATAAATTTATAGATATTTATATAGATTTACGTAGTTTGAGGTAGAAAAAATTTATTGTAGAATTGTAGAGTTTTAAAAAAATTTTTAATCTTTTTTAGTGCTCCAAACAAGCCCTTAACAAATTTATATTTTATTTCTTAAAAACCACCCTAGGCCTTGCGCAGGCTGTTGTTACTAGTATATATATAATGACATACTTGTTGCCTGGAAATAAAAAATGGGTGTATTTGGAATTGTATAAATTTGCATAAATTAGTAAAAGTGTCTTGTATTTTGTGTAGTGAGTAAAACATTTAAATTTTACAGTCTTGTAATTCGTGTTTGTAGAGATTTGTAAAATTTTATATTTTTTAACTCCAAACAGTGTATATATATAATTGTCCATGCTCACTTCTCTAAGCATCCCTCTGCCCCAAAAAATTAATTTGTGAAGAAAAGAAATATTTCCATTAGTTAAATAAATAAACGATATGAATCACATAAATCGTTGAAAGGGAAAATTAGATGCTTGTGGTTAAAACTAATTCCTTTGTGTGGTAATTTTTAAGTTGCGAGAAATGGAAGCATAGGCGGAACTATATTGAGGCAATAGGGCAAGTGATTCATTTGATTTTGGACATAAAATTACTAAAATACCCTTCGTATTTTAATTTTATTAAAAAATTAAATTAATTCAAAATTAGAGTACTTTGGTTTTGTTAAAAAATTAAGATTAACTAAAAACTTTTTAACATAAAAGGAGTCACTACTAGGAATAATAGTTTTAGCGACTGCCACTAGTGGTCATTAAAAGAGGATTAGCGATCGTTAAGAAGTTTTAGTGACTGCCAGACGAGGATCACAATTGTGTAGTCACTAAAAATTATTAGCGACCACTTATTGTATTAACAACCGAAGTAGTGACCAACGGTGAATTTAGTTGGAGATCATTCGCAATAGCCACTAGTGGTCACTAATAAGAAGTAAGCGATCGCTAATTTATTCCCGCTACATGGTGGGAGTCTTTGCCAAATTCATGGGAAAGTATTAGCGACCGATTATTTCTTGTTAACAACCGCTAGTGGCAGTTGCAAAAGAGAATTAATTTTCTATTTTTTACATTTAATATTATTTTCATTAGTGACCCCATATGGCGGTCGCAATAAGCTTTTTTATTGTTTAAAAATTATTTATTATTTGTTTAATTATTTTACTTACTTTTTTATTAATTTTTTAAATTCATTTATTATTTATATTATTTTTTTAAATATTTATTTCTAAATTAATTTTTTTGGTTATAATTTAAATTACACATGTAATAGAAATTTTTTTAAATAAAATAGAACAAAAATGTTTATTTATATATAAAAAATAGTACGAAATTTAATTACAAGATTTGTTATGTACAAATGAACACAAAAGAAAAGGCAAACAATTAATTTACAAAATATGAAAAACAAAATACAAAACCCAAAATATGCCAGTCAGATGAAAATCACCCCAATCTAGTCTAGTCCAGTCTAGGAGGGCTAGCCATCATTGTCTAAGTCTTCTAATGAAACAGTGAGTGAATAAGAACATGAAAACAAAAGACAAATAAATAAATTTATAAAATTTTAATTAGTTATAAATACAAAAATTAATACTTCTAACTTGGGGAGAGGGGATAGCTCTGATTCTGAGATAAACACCTCTCTATCTTAGCCATCATCTCAGCTCGAAACGGCACCTCTTGTGCACCCATCTCCGCACAAAGAGTCTATAACAGGTCCTCGTTGCGACGTTTAGCCTAGGAGGAGCTAGCTGCGGATGCCTCCGCTCATGCGATGAACCGTCGTGGAATGCTCGCGCCTTGCGTGTGCGTGTATCCATAACCATCATGTTCGATGATAGAGTGGAATATCTCATCTCTCATTGCCTTGAACTCCCTCTTATCCACCAGTAGCTCAGCCAGACGTGCCTAAAACTAAGCTTAAGGGAAATAAGATAAGATGGATAAGAAAAATAAGTAACTAAATTATGTAAAAGAAAATTGAATATGCTCATTAACCAAAATAAAGCCTTAATTACTTGTATGGCCTGAATCTCCAGCGAATTTGCATTACAGGTCTCTAACCAGATGGCCATTCGATCAGCCCTCTAGCCCCAGTCCTCCAATTGTTGAATGACAAGTTATATGTCAATAGCTTATTAACGCACGATATGAAAATAAATGAAATTTTTACGTGGTAGACTAACGTTTTACCTCGTGATGGACCTGCGTAAAGTACCGAGTCCCCTTCTTATGGTCGGGGCCCTACATCCCTCGGTTCTGTAAATTCCTCTCGACTACCTCTTATTTTCATCTTTTGTTGATTAACTTTTATAAGCTACATTTTATAATTTAAAAACTTAAGGAAAAAAATTCAGATTGCAATCTACTCACCTGTGCCTCCTCGCTCGACCAGTAACTGACAAGTTTAGCCCACTGGTAAGGGAGAACACCCGATGGGACCCGCTGAATGATGTTAGGTTCAGTGTTATAGCCCTTCCAATGGCTAGACTTGACCTTATTCTTATGGTCCTTCCACATATTTTGGCACTTACTCTAATAAACGTCTGAAAGTCTAGAGGAACCCAATCACATTAGCTTGAAAAGGACAAATTACAGAATATTGTTTAATATATGTTGTAATACAGATACCACATATGGTATAAAGCAAACTATGATACACGAAGACATATTTAGGTACCTGTACCTCGAACCAGAGGCCCACGAATGTGTTAGGCCAAAAGGTGTCCCAATCGGCAGTGGTTAGCGGGAATCTAATCGGATTCCGGACCATGTGTTTGATCTGAGAGATAAGGGATCATCTGGCACACTTGACAGGGTAAGGTATGCTATCCCAATCCATAGTCATCTACTGTGTCCCGTAGTTCCACTGTGATAATGCCTTTAAAGGCCCTCTACCAAACCTAGAAGGCTTGCTAGGAGTGGAAGAATCTGTTACATACAAAATATTAAGTTTAATGAGTCAAAAGTGACCGCTTCTAAATATTGCGTCTAAATTTGCTATCACAAAGGTGTGCTGTGTAGTTTTAACTCGGGGAGACCATGGTCGTATCCACAGGGAACTTTGAGATTGAACACTAGGATTTTCTAAGTTCTTCAATCTACTGGTTTCTTTTTAAAAACAAGATAGAAAAATTGATTTTGGGTTTTGAAAAGTTTTGATTTACTAACTACTCAATAAATAAACTAAATTGCAACAATTAAATTAAACTAAAATGAAAGTAATAACACTACGCATTTAAGATCTTAATTCAACCTACAAATCTCGGTGAATACTTTATTATCATGTTTGGATATAATTATTATCTTATTTTACAGCTCACATTTAGGAAAAGTAAAATCGGAAAGATTTTATCGTGAAAGCTTTAATTTTCAAAGTACGGTTTTAAAATCACATTTAGGATAAATAAAACTAGAAAGATATCATCTTGAAAACATTTTTTGGTCTAGATCTCTTTTCTTTGATTTCAAAATATAAAGAAAGTTTTAATTATGTAACGTTATTAGGGATTTCAACGAAATATGATGGAGGTTACAAGTTTTCAAAGGCTTTGAAAATCAAAAGAGAAAAAAAAACCAGAAAACATATCTAAATCTATTTTGTTTGTTTTCAAAGTATTAAGAAAGTTATAATCTTGTGTAGTTACCAATGATTTCAAGGAAATGTTATTAACTACACAAGTTTTCGAAGGCTTTGAAAACATTAGAAAGTAGATTTAAAGAACATTAGAAGATTTAGAGAACAAGAACCCTAACATGCAACTTTTACATTGCATGCTTGGATTCGATCACATCCAACATTCAAATAAAGATCCACCCATCATTGATGGGTTGAATCAATAATAAAAATCTAGCCTAACATGGATGAAATAATAAAATAGCAACTAAAAAGAGAATATGAAAATAAAATAAATTTCATTGAATAAAACAAAGCGCGTACCGTTCTTGGCAACGAATTAAACTCGAATCCAAAAGCAATTAATCTAAAAGTTCTTCAAAAACTAAACTGAAAACTTTCTACACTAATCTATTTTTAATTAAAAACTAACCTAAAAATTATTGAGAAAAGCGTATGTGAGAAGTCTCCTCAAACGGCTGTACACATTCTTATTTTATAAGAAAGAAAGAAAACCCTAAAAATTAACATAAACGTGCAGATCAGCTTGTTGGGGTCCGGACCACCGTGGAGGTGTCCGGACCACAGTGTCCTTCATCTTCACTTTGTGTTTTGCTTCTAACAGCTTTTTGTTCTTAACTTTCAATGCGATTTTGACCTTGAAGACGATGGATTCAGGCCTTGGCTAAAACACAAAAGTTATAGCCCTTTAAGTCTTCTTTCCAACCCAAAAAGAATTGCATCAATCAGAGTTGTGAGTGAAAAGATATGGCCAAAATATTAACAGGGTGTCGTGCTGAATCATCTGAAGAATTCCGAATTATGCAACCTTTTAAGCTGATTTCGGGCTAGATGGAGACTTCTTTCGGACTTGGAATCTTCATAAAAGTTGTAGTAAGAAGGTGTACTTGATTTTGGGCTTTTGAATAACCTCAATTGGACCCCAGAAGCTTAAGATATGCCCCAAATCCTACAGTGATTAGGATTTGTCCAGCTTTTTAGCCTTGAATTTTAAGCATTCTTTCAAGGCCCAAACGAACTCAAATTTTATCCCATGATAGCTTTTTGAAAAGCTTGGAATGTCCACTACAACTTTACTGAAGACTGCTTTTAATTTCTAGAACTCCTTCTATGTCAAAATTGTGCATCTATCTTGTTCCAACAAGCTATTTTGATATATTTTCTACTAAAACCTACAAAAATGAACAAAGTAACATAAATAAACAAAATTAAACTAAAATAAACATATTAAAACATAAATTATCAAAGTTAGCACAAAAATCAAGGTTTATGATTGCACTTTTTAAGTGTAATCACACCCCCAAACTTATTTATTGCTAGTCCCTAGCAATGAAAAGAATTCAAATCTTAAGACTAAATGGCATAAACTAAACATTCTCAACTTGTTCAAAAACAAAGATAAGTAAAGATTCAAATAAAAAGGGAGGTCCATTTTCGTAGGAAACACACGGCCACACTTAGTGCGTGAGGCAAGCCCTTTAAACCCTTAGGTTCCCCCTAGTGAACGAGTAAGGTCTCGTGAGGGTTTACAGTGATGCTACCCACAAACATCTATGGCATGTCTCAAAGTGTCAAAAAGTGATTAAGATAAAAAATGAATCATGCTCAAGCCCAACAAGTCACATAACCCAAATATCATATGTACTTCCCAAGTGCTAAGCATAAATGCATGGACTATCAAAGTAGGAAGAGCATGTGTACCAAATTGTTTCATTTAGTCAACAAGGTTGCCAGAGCATAAACGGAACTAGGTTTTGACTTTAAATACTCACATGGTATCACTCATAGAAAGGAATTCACTCATTAGGGGTTCACACACACCTATTAGCATATGATGCCATCCTAGTTGCACATAACCCCACAAATAATTAGTGAACTGATCTCTACCTAATATTTTCTCTCAATATGTTGTCAAAAATTTCTATTCCCAACCCCCGTTCACATCATTGACATTGAGGCACTTTTACAACCCAAGACATGTGAGGGTAAGACTTAAAGTATGTGAATAAGGTTAAGGGATAATATATGAGGTGGAAAATAAGAAAAAAAAAAATATATATATATATATATATCACACACTTTATTAAAAGCCTTCAAGTTGGTTCCTAGGGTAATTTCTTATCAAAGACGGACAAGAAGACCTAAAAATAGCAAAAAGGGCCTAGCAACATGTTCAAAGCTTGCAACAACTCACAATGTGCCAAGTGATACTCATGCAAGTGTGTGTGATGCAATTGGTGCATTGAAAACCAATGTGAAAAACAAATGAGTTGTGGTTATGTGCAACCCTTTAAGAAGAGAATAATAGGCTCAAAAGCTCACCATTAAGGGGTATAAGTCTCCACCTAGTCCAAGAATGCTGAATTAACCAATGTTAAACAAAATCCACTCCTAAGCACATAAGCTTTTCTCTATGATAGTCAAAAAATGCATAAGGTCATAACACCCTCAACTTGAACTAAGTTTAACTATTAAAGCTTAAACAAGACTCACTAATCACTCTCTTACTCAATTCCACAATCAACCAAACCAAAAAGGGTTGACATGGAGGTACAAATGTGCTAAATTCATGTATTTAAGGTTAAAGACGCTCAAAAATTTTAAAATTTTGCAATTTTGGCAAAAAAGTCATCATGCGAACCCTACGCCCTAACTTAAAATTCATATTGTCCTCAATGTGAGAACCATGATGAACAAGTGGGTCCGTAGTGTGCAATAGTCATGATGATGAGCATGAAACAATAACCACAAAAGGCACAAATAAGAACAAAGCACAAAATAAACTGTTAAGACTAAATATTGTAAATTAGCAAATCCATGATCAAAGAGAAATGTTTGCACTTTAGACCTAGTGTAGGCTAAGGCACTAGAATCTTAAGTCGAATAGAATTCTGAAAAGGCCTTAGAGAAATTGTTTCCATAATGGCTGGAAGACCTGAAGAAGTCAAACAAGTGCCAGACCTGATTTACGTAAGAACCTCGCGGGAAGGCCGCAGTTAGGCGTGGGAAGATACCGAGAGCTCAACATGGAGAATTGGCCATGTGAGAAGATTGCACTGATTCGTGGGAAAGCTGCGGGAAGGCCGCAAGAAGACCGCAGGTGCGCCCTTCCCGCAAGGTACATTTTTTCAACCAGTTCTAGTCTATTTCGAGCCCTAGCCGCCTCAGTTTCTCTGTATATATCTTTTAAGCATCTTCAAGGCTATATGCCGAGAGAATATACATCAAGATTGTGAGCCAGAAAAGTTAGAACGTTCCTTCAATTGCTTAGCCAAGCATTCTTGCATCTGCGTGATTCGAAGGAGTTCAAATCTTGGAAGAGCTGAGGATTCAACACTTGAAGTTGCTGAGGATTTGGTGTTGTCTTCGAGGAGTCGAATGGCTTTCACTAAAGGAGTTGGTGAATTGAGGAGTTGAGCAAATGTTAATGGAGTATAGAGTCGAGGATTTGATCTATCGAGTGGTTAAGTTTGTAACCAACATTTGATTTTAGTGAAAGTTTTGTTTGGGGTTTCCCTTTGTGGCTTTTCTTATTTTGTTTATCTCGCCTTCTGTTATCTTGTGATTGTGGTTGATTGATTGGGATCTTTACCAGCAAATTACGAATTTTCAATTGGTATCAGAGTGGGTGCATTTTTGAGAAAAAAACATGATCTTGGTATTTGCTAATGGATCCTTCTAGAGAAGGCAGTTCGAGTACTAGACCCCCGTGGTTTGATGGCACCAATTATGCATATTGGAAGGTTTGAATGAGAGATCATCTTATCTCATTGAATGTTAATGTTTGGCTAGCTATTGAAAATGACTGGGTGAAGCCAACACATTTTGTTGACAACATAATAGTTGAAAAGCCTATGGATTTGTGGACCAAGGCTAAGTAGGAAAAGGCATAATGGAACTACAAAGCTCTGAGTTCTATTTTCTGTGCAGTCTCTGCTGGTGAGTTTAGGCGAATTTCAAGTTGTGAGATTGTGAAAGAAGCTTGGAAGATTCTCGAATTAACTCATGAAGGAAGCTCTACAGTTAAAAAGTCCAAGCTCCAGAAAATAACCTCGGAATTTGAAAACTTGAAGATGTTTGAAGATGAATGTTTTGATAGCTTTTATGCGAAGCTCAGTGACATCGTCAATACAAGCTTCAATCTTGGAAAACCTATTCCAAATCGAAAGATTGTGAGTAAGATTCTCCGATCCCTTCCTATGTCCTTTCAAGCTAAGGTTGCAGCTATAAAGGAAGCCAAAGATGTGGATTCCATGAGAGTAGAAGACTTGGTTGGCTCTCTACAGATGTTAGAGGCTAATATGATAGAACCGAAGAAGATGAAGGGTGTTGCCTTAAAATCGGTTAAAGAAGATGACTCCTTTTCCAGTGATGATTCAATCTTTTGCATTGAAGAAGTAGGACTGTATACGAAGAAGATTAGGAAGTTGACAGCTTCTAAATAGTGCGTCTAAACTAACCCCCAAGTGCAAGGGTGTGCAGTGTAGTAATAACTCGGTGAGTCCGAGGTTGAATCCACAATGAACTATCAGATTGAACACTAGGGTTTTCTAAGTTCTTCTACCTACTGTTTCATTTTAAAAGACAAGAAAAGAAAATAAAACAAGTTTTAGGTTTTGAGTAGAGTTGATTAAGTAAATCAAATAGAAGTAAATTGCAAAAATTAACTAAACTAGCATTCAAGAAATTAAATTATTTTTATTCCAAGTAATAGAAAAGCAAGATACAAAATTAAACTAAACTAAAATAATGAAGGCAATAAAATTAAGCATTCAAGATAACTAAAATGATTCTTGATTCAACTTTCAATTCTGGGTAGTTTACTACTTCACTACGGGATGTGTTGAAACTACAATCTATAGTCCACGTAAAGGAGCCACAGACTGGGAAAAGTATTCTCATTAAAGTTCAAAAAATATCCGATACTCAGTTTTAAAATCACGTTTCATTATGGATAATAAAACTAGAAAGATTTTCTAAGAAAACATTCGGTTTCAAACCTAAATTAGGGTTCGTCCGAAAATTATTAAGAAATTATATTCAAGAGTTTTTACCAGTGATTACAGAGAATATAGTCAAAAACTCTTGTTTTCGAAGGTTTTTCAAACAACCAAAACCAGATTTGTTTAAGGAATCAAATTTAATTTGCCCAAAATTATTAAATCAATTTTTACCTGAAAACCTTTACCAGTGATTACAGAGAATGTAGTCAAAGGTTTCCGTTTTCGAAAGTGTTTGAAACAAAATAAAATGATCCTTAAAATCATAGATCACTCCGCAAAGGTTTTTACAAACCATGCAAAAGATCTACGCACATCCCTTCGTTTTTCATAAACTACCCTTACTTGATTTGTTGAATCAAGAACTAGGGTTTTACGCTACATTCATAATGAAATCCATGCAATTGAATCCAACCATTAAGACAAAAATCAAAGAATGAGATGACAGAATAAATATAAACTAAACTATGAATAAAAATATTATTAATCTACACAAAAACAATACCGTACTTCGAAGAATGAAAGGAATAGCGAAAGACAATGCATGCTGAAAGAAAACCAAAGAAAGCTACTCCCAACTTGAAAAAACATCTTCAAGAATCTATAAAAACTCACTCTAAAACTCTAGAAAACTCTCAAGAATGTGGGGAAGAAGATGAGAAGAATCCCCCCTAAATGGCTGCTCATGGGGTTTTTATAACCCATGCGCGAAACCCTAAAAACGAAGCAGTAACGCGTCTCCCGCGTGTCCCAAGTGTCCCGAAGGTGTCCGGACTGCAGTATGCTCCAGCTCATTTTTCTTGAAGGTGTCCTGAAGGTGTCCCGAAGGTGTCCGGACACCGTCTTCCTGCACTTGTATTCTGAACTATTCCTCATCATTTTCGTCGTCTTCGAGGCTCCCACTTGTGCTTATTGAATCATTTTCACTGCAATTAAGAAAAATAAACCTAATTAGTGTAAAACATAATAAGATGCATAAATAAATTACTAAATGCATAGTTTATTTCAAATTGGAGGTTTTATGATTACACTTTTCAAGTGTAATCAAAAGTCCTTCAACAAGAAAGGTGTGAAACTGGAAAAGATCAAGAAGAATGAAAAGTCCAAGGGTGAGAAGTCTTCTGAACCCAAAAAGAAGGAGAATAACTTTTTGGGGGGTGAAGTGCTATGAATGTTAAGGGTACGAACATATAGCACAAGACTGGGGGAATAAGAAGAACAAGAAGAAGGATTTGAATGCTACCCTAGATGATATAGATGAATCAAGCTCCTCTTCATCTTCAGAAGATTATCCAGAAAACTTCACAGCTTTCATGGCAAGGAGCACGGGATCTGTAAGTTCTAAAGACTCATTTGGTTCCAAGAATTCAAAAGAAGACTTTTCAGAAGCGAAATCAGAACATGAGGATGAAAATGAAGAAGTGGACATTCATGATGCCTATGAACAACTATATCAAGACTGTCGAAGGTTCCACAAGCAAAACGAGAAGTTGACGGTGAAGAACAAGATGTTAAAGAGGGAAATAGAAAGTCTGAAGTTTACCCTTGAAGAATTACAAACTAAGTTTGAAGCACTCGAAGCAAGCAAAAATTCTTAAGAGGAGTTGATAGCAGCACTTAAGAACAAGTTGGAACAAAGAGAAAAAGAACTAAAAGAGCACATGGGAAGAAGCAATCTTTGTAGTCCAAGAAGAATTCCCTTCCTCCAAACTAGATGACATACTAGCAATTCAAAGAAGTCCAAAAGATAAAAGTGGACTTGGATATACTGGAGAGAAGCAAACCACAGAAGATGCATCTACAGGCAGTCAAAAGATCAAGGTAATCAAGATTCAGCCTCCAAAGTCTACGACATCTAAAGATGGGAAATCACCTACTCAACGATTCAAGCACTTGAAAGATAAACAGCCTACACAAAAGTCTCAAAAATTCCAAGGTATGCCTTTCACACCTCAAAGAAAATTTGTCCATGTCTGTTATCACTGTGGTATTCCTGGACATATAAGACCTAACTATCATAAGCTTTATGGATTACCCATAACTTATGCAAATCAAAGAAGACCTATAAATCTAAATCACCAAAATCATACTAACTATTTTTACAACAGGTTTAATGTGTTGAGCAACTTCGATCCCTCTTCTGATTTTAAGTTTCATTTGAATAGGACAGCTAAAAACTCTTTTTATTCAAAAACATCTCGTTTTCAGAAAACCTGGTCCTAAAACTCAAAAACAATCTTTCAAGAATCAATTTTCAAAAAATAAGGCTGTGAGGAAACTTTGAAAACTAGAACTGCTTGGGTACGAAAATCTGACTTAAATTATTTTTTAGTTTACACAGCCTTAAAAGCTTTGAACTCAAACATGTGGTATCTTGACAGTGGTTGCTCTTGGCATATGAGTGGAAATAAAAGTTTATTTTCTGATTTTCAAAATTTTGAGGGGGGTGTAGTAACTTTTGGTGGTGACAGTACATCCAGTGTTTTGGGTAAGGGCAATAAAAAAACCTTAGGGTTAGAATGTTTGAAGGATGTACTGTATGTTGAAGGTTTACAGGCTAATTTGATTAGCATAAGTCAGTTATGCGATGCCAAACTTGTTTTTTATTTTTCAAAATCTAATTGAAAATCGTTGATTCTCATGGAAATACTATTTTAACTGGCATTTATACTATTGATAACTGTTATGGTATATCCAATTCTAAAGGTCTGATGTACAATTCTGCAAGCTTAGTTGAGTTAGATCTTTAGCACCAAAGACTTGGACACATCAATTTCAAGGCACTCAATCAATTGTCTAAGTCTAAGTTAGTTAGAGGTCTACCTAAATTGGGAAAGGACCACAAAGGTGTGTGTGGGCCTTGTCAAATGGGCAAACAGATTAAAATTGCTCATCAAAAGGGTCAAAGTTTGAAAACTAAGGAGCCATTTGACTTAGTTCACATAGATTTAATGGGATCTATAAAAAGTTTAGGCGGAAAGAAATACATATTTGTTGTTGTTGATGATTACAGTCGTTTCATATGGGTTGATTTTCTTTCTAAAAAATCTGATACTTTTGACTCTTTCAGAAACTTATGTTAGAGATTGCAATAGGTAAAACAAATAAGAATTGGATGCATTACAAGAATCAGGACAGATCATGGGAAGGAGTTTGTAAACTCATCATATAGTGATTTCTGTGAAGCAAATGGAATAAAGCATGAGTTCTCAGCACCAAAAACTCCACAACAAAATGGCATCGTAGAAAGAAAGAACAGAGTAGTTCAAGAGATGGCTCGAATACTATTTCATGGAAGATCACTGCCAAGGAAGTTTTGCGCAAAAGCAGTTAACATTGCTTGCTACACAGTAAATAGGGTGTATCTCAAACTTGGAACAGAACAGACCACCTATGAACTATGGAACGGTAAGAGGCCTAGTGTGAAGTATTTTCGAGTTTTTGGGAATAAGTACTTTATCCTTAGGGATAGAGAACAACTTGGTAAGTTTGACTCCCAAAGCGATGAAGGAATCTTCCTAGGCTATTTCACTAACAGTCGTGCTTTCAGAGTTTTCAACTCAAAAACTAACACTATTATGGAATCAATAAATGTAATAATTGACGATGCCAACTCCTACTTTTCTGTTCAACGGGATGATATTGACGAGATGATACCCCTAATGACTCCAGTTGAACATTCTGAAGCCTTAATAGATGTGAGTAACGTATCAAAAAGGGACGATGAGAAAAGTATGGAACAGGAACCATCTTCAAGACTCAAGCTCCACCATCCACCTTCACAAGTGATTGGAGATCGTATTAGCGACTGCTTGAAGCGGTCGCTGATGTTCTAATTATATCGGGCAGAACACCCCTCTCTTTTTCCTCTCCCTCCCCCGCGCTCTCTCCTCTCTCCCCCCGCCCCCCGCTGCCGTGCCGGAAGTGCTCCGCCGTCTGCCGTCGCCGAAAGTTCTCTGCCGATAATGCTCTCCCTCTCTAGCTCTCTCTCTTGCTCTATCTTTCTCTCTCTCTCTAATAAACACTAAAATTTTTTTTTGTGTATTAGAGTTTTTTTTTAGGTTGACCACCACTATACCAGGTTTGGATTTTTTTTTTTTTTAGTTTGAAATTTGTTTTTCTATTTTCTGTATTTTTCATGTTTATTGTTGGATAAATGTAAATAATTTTTTTTTATTTTTTTTGGTTGGGGGTTTGATGATTATCTATGCATGCATGTATATATTATTGTTTGTTTAATTTTTTTATTTTAGTTACTCATTAACTTGTTTATTTCATATGTATACTATGTAATGTTTTTTTTTATGTATATTGCTATTTTTTTAATTTTTTTTAATTCGCTGTTTTTTTTTGTTTTTTAATTTGCTTTTTTTTCTGTTTTTTTTATTTGCTGTTTTTTTTTAATTTTATTTTATAAAAGTTGGTATGTTGGAAGAAAAAAAAAAAGAGATTTTAGAAGAAAAATTTAGTGAATGGGAAAAATTTTTGTGTTTTGTGCGGTGAGTAAAAAATTTAAATTTTATTATCTTGTAATTTGTGTTTGTAAAAATTTATAAAATTTTCTATTATTTTGCTGTACTCCAAAAGTTGCCAGTACAAACGATAAATTTAAAGAATTTGGGGGAGTTATATAAATTGCATGATTTGCAAGTTATACCGTTAAATTAAAATTTAATTATTTAAATACATTTAAAATTTTTTAATTAAATAATATAACTGTATCTGTAATATTGAATTAAAAGTCAATAATTTTAAAATTTTGAGGATACCCTGAAATTTAAAAAGAATTTTAAAATTCTGAGGATAGAATTAGAACGTTAGAATAAAATGAAATAAGAAATAATACTTATTTAATTTTTTATTTAATTATTAAGATTAAAATTATAAAAATATAATGAATATTTAAATTCTTATAATTTAATTACATATTTTTAATATGATAGGTAAAATATAACAAAAATTATTAAATCAATTTTTAAAAATTATAAAAAAAATTATTTTAGAACTTGACTACGAGTTAAAAAAAATGAGGGACTTAGAGATAAAATAGTCATTTTATAATTTGTGCTTAAATAAAGTTAAAATTCCCTTAATTATTAAGAAATATATCAATAAATATTTTTGATCATTTCAGAAGTAAAGAATTTAAATTTGGAAAATGAACAGGACTCGGGACAAAACAAATATTTTGCAGTGGGAATTTAAATCAAACTGAAATTGACTTAATTTTTGTGCTGGACAAAATTGACTTTTTAAATACAAAAAAGAAAAAAAGCTATTTTGTTTAAGATAGCTTATTTGTTACGGAACAAACCCCCGTGTCTCATGTCGCCTTCTTCCTATTCACCTTTACGAGGGTGTTGTTTGGGGTGAGAATTTTTTCATGAGAATTTTTTCAAAAAGAAAGGAATAAAAAATTTTAAATTTTAAATATATAATTTTAATAAATTAATAAATATAATAAAAATAAATTATATTTATTGATAAATTTGTTTTTTTAGTTTGTTTTTTTATTAAATTAAGCTTAAAATTATTTATAAATTTAAATATTTACAGTAGGTATTAAAAATTATAAAATTAAGTATTAAAAATTAGTATTAAAAAAAGTAAAAATATATTGATTGAAATATAATTTTTTTAAATTATAAAAGAGTGAATGCTTATTTTTTTCTTAATTTAAAAATGTGAATTGAAATTAGCTCTTTCTAAGAAAATATAATTTAAATTAGCTATTTCATTAAAAATATAAATTAAAATTAAGTTCTAATAAGATAATATAATTTATTAAATAATTTGTATATATTATTATCATTTATTAAAACAATCATGAAAAATATTAATTAACGTGACCTTAATGAAATTAAATTATATTATAAATTTTTAAAATAAATTGATTATATTATGATATTAAAATTAATTAACATTACGTTAAGGAGATTAATTAATGTTATTACGTTATTGAAATTAATTAAATTTCGATAATTGTGAATTGAAATTAGCTCTCTGTAAGAAAATATAATTTATTAAATAATTTTACTTTAATAAATTATATATATTATTATCATTGAGTGAAATAATTATCATATTTACACATATAAAAACATGAAAAATAATATTTAATATGATTTGCTTTTGAAGTAATGATTAAACAATTAAGAAATTAATTTTAAATACGATCAATATTAAAATAAAATATTTGGAATTATAAATACATAAATGTATAATTTTTATAAATAAATTGATTAACTTACCTTAACGGAAATTAAATTATATTATGATATTTATAATGTTAGACAATAATAATAAAAATATGAGAATTAATTAAATATTAATATTAAACTAAAACTTATTGGTTCACTAAAAATATAAATTAAAATTAAGTTAAGAAATTGCCATGGTTGGATTTTCTAACATGGGCTGTGCGACGTTTAGGCTTAGTTATTGGACCAAAGTATAATAAAAATATAAAGTTTAATGTAAAAATAATATATAGTTTGAAAAAAGTATAAAAAGTTAGTAAAAGTTGACAGATTTTTTAATAAATTAAATACAATAAAGTTTGTAAACTTTTAAACATATTATTTATTTTCATAAAAAGAATACATTTAAATAAGAATGGATGCATAAGACCAAAAAAAAAATTAATAATAATTTTCACTTATATGTAAGTTCCCCTATTTTATAACATTTTCATGAATGTAAATAGCATACTTAAAAATTATTAAAAATAAAAAATATTTTGAAAAATATTAAATAAAAAGTATCATAAATAGGAAACAATAATACTAAAAAATATTAATATCGTAATATTTGTTGTTAATTTATATATTTTGAATTAAACAATAATACTAAAAATAGTAAGATTAGGTAAAGAATAATATTAAATTATAATTTTTAGGTTCATTAAATATTTATATTAGTTAAAATATTAAATAACAAATTAGAATATTGATAATATAATTAATTTAGGTCAAATTAGATTGTTTCAATTAATATTGTAATGGCTGGTTACTCAAATGATTGAAAATACTTTTATTATTTGAAATCATAGTTTGATTTATGTTATAATGAGTAAATATTGAATTGCTCATAATATCTATTGTTAATTTATTTAATTTGTATCGTATTATTTTATTTGTTGTATATTTGATCTTCAGATAGTTTATTTAAGTGTTATTTTTTTGAATAACAATAATTAACTCTAATTAACTCTAATTACAAGAAAACCCCTAATCTTGCTTGGGCCCAGTCCAATCCAATACAAATACGATAAGAAAATTAGGTCAAATACTAATATTATAATATTGTTTCTAGGTAATTTGCCGTATAATATAGTAATTAATTAGACAAGTAGCAGTAGTTAATTAGTTCAATTAGTAATTACAAGAAAACCCCCAATCTTACCTGGACCCAATCCAACATCTTTCTTAGGCCCATTTATTGGGCCCAGTCCAATCCAATACGAATACAATAAGAAAATTAGGTCAAATAATAATATTATAATATTGTTTCTAGGTAATTTACTGACTAATATAGTAATTAATTAGACAAGCAGCAGTAGTTAATTAATAATATTTAATTAGTTCAATTAGTAATTACAAGTAAACCCCTAATCTTACCTGGGCCCAATCCAACATCTTTCTTGGGCCCAGTCCAATCCAATCCGAATACGATAAGAAAATTAGGTCAAATAATAATATTATAATATTATTTTTAGGTAATTTACTGACTAATATAGTAATTAATTAGACAAGCAGCAGTAGTTAATTAATAATATTTAATTAGTTCAATTAGTAATTACAAGTAAACCCCTAATCTTGCCTGGGCCCAATCCAACATCTTTCTTAGGCCCAGTCCAATCCAATACGAATACGATAAGAAAATTAGGTCAAATAATAATATTATAATATTGTTTCTAGGTAATTTACCGACTAATATAGTAATTAATTAGACAAGCAGCAGTAGTTAATTAATAATATTTAATTAGTTCAATTAGTAATTACAAGTAAACCCCTAATCTTGCCTGGGCCCAATCCAATATCTTTGTAAATACTTTATTCTAAGTTAGAAAACAAACAGACATTGAGAACTACTTTATTTTATTCATTTGCATACATTAGTGAAACTTAGACTCGTTTGAGAATCTCGTACGCCACCCATTTGGTCATCCTTAGGTAATGGATTAGGTCTTTGACCAGATTCGTTGTCCTTTTGATGAACGTGCGGGGATTGACGTACGCGATTCTTGAATTGTCCAGTTTGGATAGTTTGGGAATGCAATTATCCATCCTGTCTTCAACAACTTATGTACTATCCTATGCTAGATGAATCTTCGATTGACGTCCTGTTGTTCTCCGGGTGCGTACACAGGGTACGACTGATGTCGTCTGTGTATCGTGTACTTGACGAACCACGCGGACATGCGGCCAAAATTTTATCTAATTAGGGGACAAAGGCATTGAGTTGTTGAGTGCAAGTTGGATCGTGCATTCTCGAATAAGATAGGACCAACCACCCTGTAATGAGGAGGTAAAGTTTAAGACTAGGTGTTTTGCATATGGCACTACCTTTTATAGTAATGGCATTTTATCCTCTTAGGACTCCACAGACACTCTAAGCGAGATGGATAAGAGTTGGATTGATTTGCCTAATAGGATGTCCTTGGAGTATATGGAGGGGATTAATCAGTTTATTGTATTCACTAGTGGGTTTCCCAGTGAGTACATTAGTTGTCCCTGCAGAAAGTGTGCTAACCGGTATTACTATACATGGGAGGTTGTCAGGGAGCATCTGATCCGTAATGGGTTCTTGAAGCAGTATAAATTCTGGACTCTCCATGGGGAAGAGTATAATGCCTCTCGTCCAAAAGAAACCATTAAGGTGGAGGCCAAGGCTGCAGAGGAAGCTGATCCAATGCTCACGATGCTAGCTGATATCGCATGTGGATTGACACATGAAGATAGTGGTGCTGGTATTAATCTGACGGGTGGAACCAGTTCTCGCTCGGGTGCAGATGATGAGTCATTGAGATATTTTGAAATACTCGACGATGCGCAGACAGAATCATATCCTGGATATTAGGAGTTCAGTAAATTGTCATTCATCGTTGAGCTGTTACATTTGAAGACATTGAATCACTGGTCGGATACGTTGTTTGACATGCTACTGCAGTTGCTCCGTAGGGTTTTACCAGCGGGAGCTAAGCTTGCAGAATCGTACTACCAGGCATGCAAGTTAACTGAGAATTTGGGATTCACATACGA
Source organism: Vitellaria paradoxa (assembly GCA_019916065.1). Lineage (NCBI taxonomy): Eukaryota > Viridiplantae > Streptophyta > Magnoliopsida > Ericales > Sapotaceae > Vitellaria > Vitellaria paradoxa. Next base: position 29,893,502 of record CM034239.1, read on the forward strand.
AACTCTGGATGCGTGTCCCAATAGTTGCATGTTGTTTTGGAATGAGAATGGCAAGCTCGATACGTGTACTGAGTGTGGGGTTTCGAGATGGAAAAATGTCGGTACTATTCAAAATCGGCAGAATCGTTTGGGAAGTTCAAACCGTGGTAAACTTGTGGCTGCAAAGCAAGTGCGCTACTTCCCACTTAAGCCACGATTGAAAAGATTTTTCATGTCATCCAAGATCTCTAAACTAATGACATGGCATGTCGAGAACAGGGGGGATCATGGGAACTTATCCCATCCAACATACTCTCTGGCGTGGAAGGATTTTGATCAAAGACACCTTGATTTTGCTGTCGATACTCGCAGTGTGCGGCTTGGTTTGGCTGTTGATGGATTTAACCCATTTTCAGGCATGACTGGGGCAACTCACAGTACGTGGCCTATACTATTAGTTCCATATAATCTTCCACCTTGGCTGTGCATGAGGCAACCTTTTGTCATCCTATTGACATTGATTGACAGACCTAAGGGTCCCGGGGATAAAATAGACGTTTATATGCAACCATTGATTGAAGAGCTTAATGAATTATGGACTGATGGTGTGATGACGTTTGACTCAACAAGAAATGAAATGTTTAAACTACGGGCAGCATTACTATGAAAAATTAACGACTTCCTGGCGTATGCCAACTTATCTAGTTGGAGCACGGAAGGAGAGTTCGCATGTCCTTGTTGCAATCAGGGCAATAAGTCAACTTGGCTAAAGTATGGTACAAAGTGGGCGTACATAGGTCATAGACACTTCCTATCTCCGTTGCATAGGTTTAGGAAGGACAGAGTCTCGTTTGACGGTACTTAGGAGTTTGGTCCGAGACCACGAGCAATGACCAGGGTCGATTTGCTGGCCTAGATGGAGCGGGAGCAAATTCGAACAGTATATGACTTTTAGGATCTGTTAGCCCCCCTGTTACCATCTATTTCTAGTGCAAATAGGAACCGAACCCATAATTGGAAGAAGAAAAGTATTTTCTATGAGTTGCCCTACTGGAAAGACAACTTACTTAGGCATAACTTGGATGTCATGCACATTGAGAAGAATGTTTGCAATAATATATTGTGGACGATCCTTGGTGTTAAGGGGAAATCAAAGGATAGTGCTAATGCTCGACGTGATTTTTAGGAGATGGGATTGAGAACTCCATTGCAGTTGTAGGCAGAAGAGTCCAACAGGGCATACATTCCACCTGCACAGTACACCATGAGCAAGGAGGAGAAGGATGCGTTCTTGTTAATTCTGAAAGGCGTAAAGGTCCCTGATAGATATTGCTCAAATATTTCGAAGCGAGTCAACATGAGCGAACGGACGTTACAAGGTTTGAAAAGTCATGACAACCACGTCGAGCTCAGTAATTTCTTTAGGCAATTGTGTTACAGAGTAATCCGTATAGAATTTTTGAAGGGTCTGCAGGACAGGATTGCTTTGACACTGTGTCATCTAGAGAAAAATTTTTCGCCGGCATTTTTTGATGTCATGGTTCACTTGACTATACACCTAACTGAAGAAGCCCGGCTTGGTGGCCCTATCCAATTTAGGTGGATGTATCCGATCGAGCGGTATATGAACACATTGAAGAGGTATGTGTGGAACAAAGCTCAACCGAAGGCATCCATAGCGAAAGGATATTTGATGGATGAGTGCATAAATTTTTGTGTGGCATATCTAAACGATGATGTCCAAACAAAGTTTAGCAGGCCGGAGCAGATAAATGAAGGCCCTATTAGGGAAGGCATGTCATTTGATCTCAACCACATCGAGTGGATCCAAGCTCATCAGTTCGTGCTCTTCAACACCCAATCAGTTGTGCCATTGACCCAATAAGTCACATTGTTGTAATAAAGAAAGTTAATTACACCATATTTGTAATAGAAATCGTGATTATTCTCAATCCAATTTGATTTGCATTGCAGGAGACACATAAACGAGCTGAAACAGAACATGCCTCGTGCAACAGACAATCAAATTCAAATATCCCATTATCAATGTTTTCATGACTGGTTTAAGAACTACGTACGTGTTAAATATTTTCAAATACTTTTATATGTTTTTCACATCACAATGAATTTGTGTTTAATTAATTCATGATAATTTACATTCCATAGGTATACAATTTACAAAGTACTACGGATTCTACTTTGACCGATGAAATAAATCAGTTGGCTGATGGTCCTCACATAACAGCTCGACGTTACACAGCTTGTGACATCAATGGGTTTCGATTTCGCATCAAGGAAGTAGATGATAGGTAAGCTACACAAAATAGTGGCATCAGTTGTCCATCTATTGACGGTGGTTACTATTACGGCCAACTGAATGACATTATTGAAATCGTTTACAATCGCGGTTTAAGATATTTATTATTCAAGTGTGTCTGGGCTGATCCAATTTGCGGGGTTAAAGCTGATAAGTACCAATTTAAATTGGTCAATTTCAACAATTTGTTACATCAAGATGTACAAATAAAAGTTGAACCATACATACTGGCATCCATGGCAGAGCAAGTTTACTATGTTGGCGATTGAGCCGATCCCAACTGGCAAATTGCAGTTAAAATGTCAAGGAGGGGGTGTACCAGATCAACTGCAATGAGCCAGATATTGATCCATTCACCCAACAAGTTCTTAACCAAGATGCAATCGTCCAATGTGATGAAGATGTTAATTGGGTTAGGGATATGGTCGAAGGAGATACGGTTGATTTACATACCTAATACACGGTTGTGTACTTTTTTATTCGAACAAAGTAGATTTTAAATTTATTTTTCTTTGTATTTGAAATTATAATAAGTTTAAATTGTGAACAGTTAGGGAGCCATGTTCGGACGCTCTAGGAGGAGGACTGGTCATAGGACGATGGCTGAGCGTCTCGGGCTATCTTGTGCCGAGAGCAGCTCAGCAGATGCTATCCCACCTTCACCCCTTATGTCCGCGCGTCCTTCAGTGACTGACACAAATGCAGGTAAAGTTCATCAGTTTCAGAATTTATCTTATCCAACAATAGTAATTATATTCTTTATAGACTTATCGTGTAACAATTTGTTTGAAACAGATTCTCCCACCCCGAGCAGGCTTTCGAGGTCCGACAGAGGGCCCTCAAAGGGATTGCCGCAGTGGAACTGCGGATCTCAGTGGATGACCATTCAGTGGGATGACACACCCCATCTGGTGGGGAAGGATGGACGGTCTCTGATTTCATAGCTCGGACATTTGGTCTGGAATCCGATTAGATTCCCGTTAACCACCCTCGAGTGGGATCGTTTCCCAGATTCTACGTTCAAGGGTCTATGGACCGAGGTGCAGGTATGAAAATTTTATATTCTAATTGTACGTGGTTTATGTGCTGAAACTTGTAACATAAATAATATTCTATAATTTGTCATTTTTAGGCCAATGTAGTTGATGTTCCTCCAGACTTTCGATACGTTATGTTCATCAAGTGTCAGAAAATGTGGAAGGATCATAAAAATAAAATTAAAGATAAATACTGGAAGGGTCATGAGAATGACCCTGACATCATCCAGCGGGTCCCACCGGGCGTTCTTCTCTACCAGTGGGCTGAGCTCGTCTGGTATTAGTCGAGTCCCGAGGCACAAGTGAGTAGATTGCGAGTTGATTTTTTTTCCTTAAGTTTTGATGTTATAAAGCGTAAATTACAAAAAGTAATCAGGAAAAACTTAAAATAGGCGGAGGCCCAAAGGAACTCGAGAAATCGAAGATTGCAGGGGCCGAGGCACAAGAAGGGGAGTCGACACTTTTCTCAGGTTCGCCACGAGGTAAAAACATTAGCTTATCACGCCAATAGCGACTTTTTTATTTATCTTTTTTAATGATAGTAAATTATTAACATATAATTTACCTTTCAATAGAGGACAGAGGAGGGCCTGAGGACAGATCGGATGTCCATGTGGTTGGCGACTCGACGTACTGATTCGTCGGAGGTTCAGGCTATACAGGTAACTAATTTAATATTTTTTCCAATGAACATATAATTTAATTTTTTTCTTTAGATAATATAGTTAGTTATCTTATTTTTTCTATTTCGGCTTGTTTGTATTAGGCGCAGTTTAATACACGTCTAGACGAGCTGCCACCGGATGAGAAGGAGTCTGAGGAGAGGAGGGACGAGATATTTTTCTCCATTGTCGGACGCGATGGTCATGGATACATGCTTACACGGGGCGCAGGTATTTCACGCTGATTCGTCGCACGAGCAGAGTCATCTTCTCAGGCCAGACGTCGCGACCAGGATCTGCTCCAGACCTTTCGAACTGAGATGGACGCGCGAGAGGCAAAGCCATCCACCTCCTCAGAGTGGAGAGGTGCCTCTCTCAGAGTCAGAGCCATCCACCTCCTCCTCCTTAGGTTAAAAATTTTATTGTTCGTTACTATTACTCATTAAAATTTTATAAATTTATTTATTCATGTCTTTTTAAATATCACGTTCTAATTTCATTATTATTTCATTGTAGGACCTGGACGATGGCGGATGGCCCTCTTGGACTGACTAGGATCCATTTGTATATTTTTGTTTTTGTATTTTGAACATTTGCATATAATAAAATTTTGTTTTAATTGTAATCTAATTTGATATTGTGTTTGTTTATATAATCATAATTAGGAGATATGTTTTTTTTATTGATTTTATGAAAAATTTCATTAATTCCATGTGCAATTTAATAAATTAAATTTAATATAAATATTTATACATAAATAATTAAATATAATAGTTATTATAAATGATTAATAACTATTAAATAAATAATTACTATAAATAAAAAATAAATTATTATTAAATAGTTTTTTTTAAATAATTTGATTTGTAAAACAAATTATTGAGATTTTATTATAATAAATTTAAATTCTTTTTTTTTAAAAATTACTAAGTATTAACGACCGCTAAAAGTTGTCGCTAATATCCCAAACAGGTCGCTACTTCCTTGGCACAAAATGGCCATGGCTTCCGTGCGAAAATAATTGCGACCGTTGTTCAGTATTAGCGACTACTACTTACGGTCGCTAATTATTCACGCCATTTGGCGCTAGCAACAGCATCTTCGCGCCAAATAAACAGCGACCGCTTTTTAATTTTTAGCGGCCACTAGGAGCGGTCGCTAATGTCCTGACGTTTAAACTCGAGCGGTCATAGGAGTGGTCACAAATAATTTAGCGACCGTCAAGGCGGTTGCTAATACTTTTTAGCGACGACCCAAATGCGACTCGCTGGACGCGATCGCTAAGCCGTCGCTAATACTTTTAGCGACCGCTATATTTCCTTTAGCGACCGCTTTTGGCAATTGCTATTTCCACTCTTTCCAGTAGTGATTAGAGATCCTAAATTCGAATGTAAACTAGGTTTGAAGATCAATTGCAACTAATTTCCTAGTGTTTTGCAAGAGTGGAAACCAAAATAAAGATAACTTATTAAAAACTGAAATTCAGCAAATAAATTTTTAATTTCAAATTTGAAAGAATTAAATAACAAATCGATTAACTTCTATCTAATTTTTAATTGCACGAAAAGAATCAAATCTAAAATTTTAATGTAAACACTCAATTAATTCAAACGATAACAATTCAAATGACAATAATAAGATTTAAGGAGTTCTTGATCCAACTTTTGATTCCGGGTAGCTTACATCTTCACTATAGGATGTGATGGAATCCTTGGGTATAAACCTAAATTAGGGTTGCTTAAAAATTATTCAGAAAGTTTTAATCAAAAGTTTTTACCAGTGATTACAGAGAATATAGTCAAAACTTCTATTTTCGAAAGGTTTTCAAACAATCCTATTCTAATTCGGATTCAAATCCAAATTTTTAGTTTATCCAAAATTATTGAGAAATTTTTAATCAAAAACCTTTACTAGTGATTGCAAAGAATTTAGTCAAAGGTTTTCGTTTTCCAATGTTTCTGAAACAAACCAATTCAAAATCTGAATTTTCAGTTCTTCAAAAGTATTAAGAAAATTTTAATCGAAAACCTTTACCAGTGATTACAGAGAATATAGTCAAAGGTTTTTATTTTTGAAAGCTTTTGAAAGAACTGAATTAGGTTTTAAAAATTGTAGATCCCTACGCATGAGTTTTCGCAAACCATGCGAAGGGTCTACGCACATCCCATAGATCAGAGTAATCCACCATTTCTTGATTTGTTGAATCAAGAACTAAGGTTTGTACACTAGCATGGTTTTAAATGAAATGAAAACAATCATCGAAGACATATTTAATGGATTTAATGAATCGAACAATGAAACAATATTATTAAGCAAAGAAACCAAAACTAAACATACGCATGTAATTGATCTACTCGATAAAACATTCAAACAATATCGTTAATCAAAGAAACGAAATCTAACGTACTCTGAAAGAAACTTTGAAACAAAACTCTGAATAGCAACTGCTGAGATGAATGTAATAATAGCTTCGAAAGCGCGTAGAAACATCCACGAACAAAAATAAAACCCTCTAAACTCTCTAAAGTATGCTAAAAATATGTAATGGAGTCCCTAAAGTGTGTAAAACTAAACTAGGGCTCCTCCTGGGTCGGCTATGTAGCAGAGGTTATAAAGAAATTGCAAGGAAAACCCTAAAAGTTGGAATTAAGCTGCGTGCAGATAACACACTGTGGTCCGGACCGTCTGGCTGGGGGTCCGGACCACAGAAACTTTGTTTTCAAGTTTTGAATTTCGTTTGCTGCTTCTGACAGTTTTCTGTCCTCAACTTCCAATGCGATTTTGACCTTGAAGATGATGGATTCAAGCTTTGGCTAAAATACAAAAGTTGTAGCCCCTTGAGTTTTCTTTCCAACCCAAAAAGAATCAGGTCAATCCGAATTGTGAGTAAAAAGATATGGTCAAAATACTGACAGGGAGTCAAGCTGAAACTTTAGCTACACACCACTTCAACCATCTTGAACTTCGGACCATTTTTCTCTCCTCGGCAACCACTTTCATCGCTGCTAATCTCACTTATTTTGCCCTTTTCCCTGTAATTAAGAAAATAATTTCTATAAGTAATAAAATAATGATAAAACTTCAAAATAAACTACTTAAATGCATCAATGACTATCCAAAAGTGGAGTTTGTAATTATACTTTTCAAGTGTAATCAGTTTGTTCCCTAGACTAAGGAGCGCTCCTAATTTTTTTCTTTTGATTTTTGTTTATATATATCTATATAGGTAGAGTTAGATATTATTTTTGGAGAAGGATGATGATTTCATGATTATTCTAAGGATTATTCCTTCATATACAAGTCAAAAACATGGATGCCTTGCTATTAATTTACATAAGAGTTATGACATTGACTTCCTTAATGTTCTTGAAACTTATGTTTTGATGTTCCTTATCATGGTGGTGGTGTGCCTAATTAAAAAATCACTGAGGTTAGGAGTCAAGAACTTACTTCTCCTTACTTGTGTTCATTAAAGCCTCTTTTTTGGACTATTGATAGTATTTAAGTACAAAAAAAAAAAAAAAAAACTTAGAAAGGGCTACCAATGGGATAGAGTGAAGCTAGCCTGTTGACATGTGGGTTATCAAGATAACCACCCTCTGGGTTTGACGATACAGGAAGAAGGCTACCTACCCATAAGTGTGTGAAGGCCACTAAGAAAACAAAAATAAAAAAAAAAAAAGAGAGGGGAAGAAAAGAAAAAGAAAAATGTTGATTATATCTTGGTGTCTAGTTGAAAATAATGAATTGAGGTGTATTTAGTTGAAGAGCTATCACTGTACTTCTTACTTGACTCAATCGAAAATCTAAAAGGAGCTTTTTTGAATATCTTGTAAGTATATGGAAAGTATAGCTCATGATCTTTCAAACCCTTGTTTCATATACTGCACAGGCATTTGACTACTGCTATGACATGTGTGAATATCTCATGACATAATAAGTAGAGTATGTTTTGGAATTCTCTTTCATTCTTACTTATGTTCTATTACAAGCTTGAACCTATGTTTTGATGGGTATTTAAGGGAATAGAACTTAAAATTCTCTGACAATCCTCATGTTTTTCCCTTAGATTTTTATTTATTTTTTGTCATTTTTAATTAAAAAAACTCTAAAAAATCGCGGGATGACCACGGTTAGGGCGTTTGGAGTCAGGGAAAAATACAGAAAGTGACTTGGCAGGGACTGATCTTCGTGGGATAGCCACTGGATCCCAGCGGGATCACCACGGCATCATCGCGGGTGCGGTCTTCCCGTAGTCTGGCTTTTTAAAAGCCCCTCGAGCCTTCATTCTGTCCTCATTCGTTCTGACGTTAGCCTGAGGTGTCTGTCTCCTTATGTCTGGTAGTTCTGTCATCTCTTTTTTAAAGTACGGTTTCTTTTGTGTTTTACACTCTTAGTTTGTTAGTTTCTCATTCTTATGGCCCCTAGGAGATGCCATCATCCTTCTTATGACTCTAATAGATTTAGGGGGGATCATGAATAGTCTCTTTATGATGACACGTTCATGTATCGTCCCATTGTCGTTGAGCGTGGCATTTTGCTGCCTGACTTCCCCCTTGTCGAGAGTTATTTTGATCAGTTAGGATGGTCTGCATATGCTTCCTATTCTAGCTTTGAGGGTCCCTTCTATGAGTATGTGATTGGAGAACTTGTCCGTGAGTTTTATGTGAATATGCATGCCATAGATTTTATTACTGGTGTCTTACATTCCTATGTTCGTTCTGTCGATGTTGAGTTGACACCTGATGTCATTTCTGAGTTTTTGAGTATTCCATGTCCTATGTATGTCGAATTTGAGCCCATTCTTGATATAGGTGGCCCCTCTGTTCAGACCATCTCTGATTTACTTATTGAGGGTCGTGTTAACTAGGTCGAAGAGACTATTCGTCACCGACAGTTGTCTAAGACTAATAGGATGCTACATCTACATGTAGTGAATTCTATTGATCTAACTTTTCACATCACTGCAGTGTTTGAGCGTCGAGGATGCATCTTACATTCCATAGTTATTGGTCGCATCTTTGATTTGCCCTTATTCATGTTTCAACTCATAGTTGCTGTGAGTGATTCCACATCTAGGTCTGATTTCATGCCTTTTGGTCTGTTCATTACTCACTACCTCCTAACTCTTAGTGTTGAGTTACCTTTTAATTATGAGTTGATTAAGATGCCTAATACAATTAATCATGTGTCAGCACGTCGCAGTAGGACACACTCTAGGCCTACTCCAGCTTCTCAAGCTGCCCCTCCACCTGTCCCTTCTCAGCCTACTCCACCACCTTTTGATTCGTTTGCCCTTTCTTCTAGCACCCCACCAGCTTATGACATGAATATGCTGGGTGCTATGTTAGCATCTATTTAAGGAGAGAGTCAGGCTTTCACTTTCGTGTCTATCAGCAATTTGATGCTATAGATTCTAGACAGGCCGAGCTTCATGTATTCCAGATTGATATGGACACTAGGTTGCGGGCCATACAGACACGACAGAATGAGATACACCTCACTCTAAATCAGGTCCAGCAGAATTTGAACGCATATGCCTACACCTTTGGAGACCCCTTCGGCAGCAACTTCTTTCCACATATAGGTGACCAAGGTGATGAAGCCAGCGTTCATCGTACAGGGGGAACTCAGAATGCTGGTGATGCTAGTGATGGTGATGATGGTGACCATGGTGGTGCTGCTCAGTGATGTTCTTCATTGTCAATTCCAAGTCAAAAAAGAGAAGAAGCACATGTTATAGATTTGGATGATTGTACTTATGTTATGGATTTGGATTATTGTACTTATAATGGACTTGGATGATGATTCTTATCTTATCTTTGGATTATCTTGTTGATTGACCTATTTTGATTATGTTGTTATTATTTTTTTGTTATCTTGTTTATGTTTATAAACTCTTTTGGATATCAATTTCTGGCATTGATGTAAGGGTCATGAGCTGAATGATTGTTTGTTGATTATTATTCACTGTTGCCACATGATGCTGTAATTAGTTTGTCAAGTGTGTAGCTATACAGGAAAAAAATTGATTGGAATGTTGATGAATGACAATTGGAACATGCTTTGGATCATGATAACAAGTTTACTGAGGCCTTAATCTAGGATAAATTTATTTGCACTAATTTTTTTTTTTTTTTGGTTTTGACATGTAATTGCCAAAGGGGGAGATTGTTAAGACCAAATATTGTAAATTGGCAAATCCATGATCAAAGAAAAGTGTTTGCACTTTAGACTTACTGTAAGCTAATGCACTAGAGTCTTAAGTCGAATAAAAATCTAAAAAGGCCTTAGAGAAACTGTTTCCATAATGACTGGAAGACCTAAAAAAGTCAAACAAGTGCTAGACCTGATTTACATAGGAACCCCGCGAGAAGGCTGCAGTTAGGCGCAGGAAGATACCAAGAGCTCAATATGGAGAATTAGCCGTGCAGGAAGACCACACTGATTCCCGAGAAAGTTGCAGGAAGGCCGCGGGAAGACCGCAGGTGCGCCTTTCTCATGAAGTACAATTTTTCAGCCAGTTCCAATCTATTTCGAGCCCTAGCCACCTCAGTTTCTCTATATATATCTTCTGGGCATCTTCAGGGCTATATGCTGAGGGAATATACATCAAGATTGTGAGCCAAAAAAGTCAGAACATTCTCTCAATTGCTTAGCCAAGCATTCTTGCATCTGTGTGATTCAAAGGAGTTCGAATCTTGGAAGAGCTGAGGATTAAGCACTTTAAGTTGCCGAGGATTCGGTGTTGTGTCTTCGAGGAGTCGAATGGATTTCGCTAAAGGAGTTGGTGAATCAAGGAGTCGAGCAAACGTCAACAGAGTATAGAGTCAGGGAGTCGATCTATCGAGTGGTTGAGTTTGTAACCAACATTTGATTTTAGTGGAAGTTTTCTTTAAGGTTTCCCCTTATGGGTTTCCTCGTTTTGTTTATCTCACCTTCTGTTATTCTGTGATTGTGGTTGATTGATTGGGATCTTTACCAGCAAATTACAAATTTTCATAAACCAAGCATGCACCCATTATTCAAGCCACTTAAGGCATCACCCAATACATCCCCCTAACTTAGATTTTACAGCACTCCCAACAACAACAATTATAAATATGAAATATCAATTTAGAAGTGTAAGCTAAATAAAAGGAAGAGGAAGAATATTACCTCAAGGCTTCTTTATTTGAAGAAAATAAAAGTACTCAAGCAATTTATTCCTTTGAATCAAACTGTACTAAAAGAAAAATAAAACTTTTATGAGAGAAAAAAAAGAAAAAGAAAATTTAATCTAGGCAGAAAGAAAATAAAAATAAATAAATAAAATCTAATCTACTAATATACAAGAGGTACCGAGAATGAGTTTGCTCCTTGTGTAGTGAATGCTGGAGAATGTATGGCTTTATGGGGATCTTTGAATCCCAAATATGGCCCAAAGTTATTTGCATATGTGAACATGGAATGTGGTTTTATGTTTTCTAGTATCCCCTCCACACCTAAAAAATCAATGCAAACTATTTCTTTAGTCTCCACCACTTCCCTACATGTATGGTTAGTTTTGGTCAAAATATGTCTAATTCTATTAGTAGGATTCTCAGTTGGGGTTCGGGCAAAAAAGGAGAGTTATGCACCACTCTCACTCTCACTCTCACTCTCAAGCCTATTTGTTGAACTTTTAAAGGATGATAAAGAAAATTCACTCTCATGATAGTCATATGGGATTGAAGTAGGAACCTAACCATAATTAGAATCAAACTTCCACTCAAATGTAGGGGTCTTAACAGGTAAGTCATCAAATGTACTTGCCCTAATAGAAAAATATAGATTAGAAGTGGTCTCAATGAGTGGTGTAGTAGAATATGATGAAACTAAACTGACTGGCTCAACAATGTGCTCCCCTGAACCTATGGCATCAAAGCTCTCAAAATGAGTATTAGGACTTTCCAAGGTCATTTGGGTTGTCAAGGTGGGGTGAGCTTTAAGCCTTCTGGTGGTGTTGGTTGGTATGTCCTCTAGACTCTTAATAAATGAAATCTCGTGCATGTTGGAGTCTAGTGGGAACGAGTCAAAGGGCTCATTTCCTTCACTATCCCAACTATTGTCAGAATAGTCACTCCACTCAAAATTTAAGGTTTTTAAATTAGGATCTTCTTGTGCAAGTAACAAAAAAGCCTTAGATTCAGCAATTTCAGCATCAGTGAGGGGTCAGAATAAGGACATACTGTGAACTCAAACAATGCATCATCTAATGTAGAGTCGATATGTGTGGAACTCTCATGTGCACTAGAATCGACTTTTAAGCTAATTTTTTCCCTATCTTAAGTTTGCTCATAGTGTGACTCAACTTATGTATTGTTAGATTCAATAGGCTAATAATCTCGAGGCTCTTTAGACTGGCCCTCAGTGAGTAGAGTGGGGTTAGGACATACAATATCCAAGTAATCGGGCTCCACACTTACTCTACTTTCTAAGGATAGATCATAAGGATCAAGTGAAATAGGAGCAAGCAAAAAAAGGTCAGTATGGCTTTTAAGTGCGTGAGGTTCAAAACTAGGTTCAAGTTTTTCCCGTGGCTTGGTGTGTTCATAGAGAAATTCAAAAAATGACCATGCCTCTTCTGGGGTAAGGTCAAGAAATTCCCTACCCAAGCTTTTATCAAATGTAAGGTGCAACTCACCAGGTAGAGCATTGTAGAATATGCCTAGAATGTACCTTAATTCTAGTCCATGATTTGGGAAAGTTTCTAAAAGATTTTTAAATCTCTCCTAGCATTTATAAAATACTTCACCCTTCTTGAAACAAAAATTTCTAATTTAAAAACGGAAGGTGAAGTTTTGAAAATTAGCAAGAAAAGTTGCAATAAAATCATTTTGTAACTCTTCCCAAATATTAATGGACCAAGTAGCGGCACAACGCCAATCATTGGCTACTCTACATAATGATAATGGGAAAAAATTATACTGAAATGTGTCATTCATGTAACTATTCGTGCAATAGAAATTAATTGACTCAAATGTTTTAAATGAACTCTAGGGTCCTCATGTTGAAGTCCATAAAATTTAGATAACATAGAAAAGGTTTGTAAGCAAAAATCAATTCCATAAATGCTGCCTAAATAATCAATGAGTGGGTGGATGGTGCCTGATAAGCTAGAATTATAAGAAAAATAATCCACGTTCATGAATTTTTTTTTTTTGTTTAAAACAGTAGAAGAGTAACCTAAAACCACCCTAATGAATCAAACTACTAAAGTTCCCCAGCAACGGTGCCAAAAAACTTGACCACTTCTAAAAATTGCGTCTAAACTAACCCCCAAGTGCAAGGGTATGCGGTGTAGTTTTAACTCGGTGAGACCGAGATCGTATCCACAGGGAACTTTGAGATTGAACACTAGGGTTTTCTAAGTTTTTTTATCTACTGGTTTCTTTTTGAAACCAAGAAAGAAAAATTAATTTTAGGTTTTGAAATGTTTTGATCTATACTAACTACTAAATAAATAAACGAAATGATCATTTCATTTTATTAACATTGCAACTGCTCTACTTCTCAATTGGGTGATTTATCTTACTCACTGAATTTTGAACTTTGATTAAAAAAGTTAATTTGTACATATGATATACATATTAATGGACTATTGTGGATTATGATCTAATTTAATAAATGTCATTGATCATAATTTACTAAAGTTTTAATAAACTTAATAGACCTTAATCCTGAATTTGTAGTGGACCCCATATTTATAAATCAGATCCATTTGAGATATAAGGTAATAAAACCTATATGATCAAAATCTCGATAGCTTGTAGGATTTAACTTCATGAATCGTGGAATCATATACTTAAAAGATGGAATCCATTTTTTTTTTTGCTTACCTAACACTACAAGAAATCAAAATATAGGCGAGGAAAATTTTTGCGAGGAAGTCACTTTCCTCGCTAATAACCTCTTTTTAGCGAGGAAAACTTGAATTCCTTGCTAAAAATTCTAGAACTTTTGCCGATGGACATTTTCCCCGCTAAAAGTTATATTTGGCGACAAAAATTTAACTTCCTCACCTATAGTAAATAAAATGTCATGCCATTGCATTTGGAGGGGGAGGGAAAATGTTTATAACTTTAGGCGAGGAAATAATTTCCTTGCTAAAAGCTATCGCAATAGGCGAGGAGATTATTTCCTCGCTAAAAGCTATATTTGGCGACAAAAATTTAACTTCCTCGCCTATAGTAAATAAAATGCCGCGCCATTGCATTTGGAGGGGAGGGAAAATGTTTATAACTTTAAGCGAAGAAATAATTTCCTCGCTAAAAGCTATCGCAATAGGCGAGGAGATTATTTCCTCGCTAAAAGCTATATTTGGTGACAAAAATTTAATTTTCTCGCCTATAATAAATAAAATGTCGCGCCATTGCATTTGGAGGGGAGGGAAAATGTTTATAACTTTAGGCGAGGAAATAATTTCCTTGCTAAAAGCTATCGCAATAGGCGAGGAAATAATTTTCTCGCTAAAAGCTATTACAATAGGCGAGGAGATTATTTTCTCGCTAAAAGCTATATTTGGCGACAAAAATTTAACTTCCTCGCCTATAGTAAATAAAATGTCGCGCCATTGTGAATAAATAAATATTTTGAAATATCAATTATGAATAAATAGCGACATAGGAATAAATACGTAATTTAAAAGACATGACATTTTACGTGGGTTCTAGCTTAATAACGAGTATATAAAGGATGGTTAATTAAGTAAATATTATTGGTTTAAGACCAAATTCATTTTATTAAAAATTATTTTACTTAAATAAATTTTAACATGGGTAATTGAGCGCAGGCTAGAGCTTTTAGTAGAATTACCTTGAGTTAACTTAAAAGACTATTGGAATGTCATAAGACAGCATGACTTGGTTCTTTAAAGTTGCAGTTAGGAGTCCATATGCCTTGAGTCCTCAATCTAGCTCAATTATTTCTTGATGGGCTCACATCCAGATGGCTTGGAAAATGCTTTTTTATTTGAAAAAGTAGTTACATGAATTAGGAAGTGGTTGAGAAAAAAAATCTTCAATACAATTGATATAATATCTTTGATACTGTATCTTAACCTCCAAATATAAGCTAAAGATTTATACATGACCATGCACTTCATCCTGAGAGAAAATATTTTGAGGATAGCTTGGAAGATTGGATTGTGGATCAGAATCTTTCTACTGCGCATCTACAATCTTCAAGCTTGGAGTTAAGGTATTTTCCTCTTTCTTATGCTATAAAAACCAACAAATGGTATCAGGGCAATGTTGATTCATAACATAGTTTAATTTTGCTTATTGTATAGATGTGGCATCATATTTTTTTCTCATGATGAATGAACCCTAATTTACAGTAGATACTTTTTTTTTTTCCATTTATGGGTGTAACAGGAGGGGTGGCAATTTTAGAACCATAATTTGCCTCTTGATTTATTTTGCTTGCGGATTTATAGTTCTTTGATTATTTTCAGTTCTATCTTACTTTATTGTATACCTTTTTTTTTTTTTTTTTTTGTAACTGTGGTATGTAAATCTAGGATTTTGGAGCATATAGTGAACAATTTGAAACAAACAGAGAATGACCCAGCCAGTATCGCTGCTTGGGATTGCCATGCCAAGTGGCAGTGCTTGCTAGTGGAGCAAAGCAAAGAAATGTCGTGCAATGGAGTAGTGGCTAGACCGTGAGCCGCCCATGTCTTGCATCGTGCATGTTGGCAAAAGAGCCACCCACGATGTGGGTTGTGATGGTTCCATTCACCCCCTCGTTGGAAAACTACTTCATAGACCAAATTCAACAAGTATAATGCCCAGTATCGAAGAGCAACTAGACTAAGGACGTTGCTTGAAGTAGGGGTGGAGCCAATTACGGCACTTACAGAGTGGGTTGTGGCAATTCCAGTTCCTTGCTGGTTTATCACCATGAGTTTTTGCTTGGAGTTTGATATGGCAGAAATAGTGCTACAATTACCAGTTTTTTCTTTTATAATTGCAGGTGCCATACAAATGTGTTTCTTTTAAATGTTACTGGAGGCAGCAGAATGAGTTAGGAAGAGTGTTTGAATGAAATGTATTTGGGAAGCTTAAGTTATTTTGTAATTCTCTAAAAGTCCTCGATTATTTTGTAATTAAAGTTTGGGTTTAAAAGCGAAGTTAAAATAACTAGGGTAAAACCGAAAGATCTTAAAAGTTGTGGATGTTTTAAAAATTAAAGCTTGCTGGGTAATTTTTAAAATTAAATTTTTTACTCACAAAGTTTTATATATATATATATATATATATGAAAGTAGACCATAAAATCTGAGAAATGTCCAAAATTCCCTTAACCAAAAATTCAATCCAAATTTCACTAGCAAAGTGTAAGCAATTGAAAGATGGACATTGACTACAAGAACTCTAGATTGGGATTATAGTTAATATAATTTTTATTTTGTTTCTAGGAAAACTGTGAATTAAGAGTTATTTATTTTTTTATCTATTATGAATATTTATTTGATTATATGTCATATAAATTTAGGAATGTCACATCACATGGTAATGCATAATTAGTATCATATGATAATAATGTTGCAGTGAGATTAAGACAAGATTAATATCATTTACTTAATATTTTATTAATTCAAAATTTGACATAACCTAGTTAATTATTTTATTTTATAAAATTAGATATTACTAGTTGGGATGCCAATGATTGTTTTAAAATATTAAATAAATAAATAAATTAAAAACTATATCATAAAAATTCAGTGGAAAAGAGCTTTAGACATAAAGCCCATAGCCTCCATTGTTAATATCTTGTCTCAAATACTATAAGCTCCATACGAAGGATATTAATCAGAGTTGGTTACTAGATAGAATTTCTCTAAAGGATAAAATTTTGATTATGACTCAATTAAATTGATTGCCCTATGGTAGTCTTCTTATTTGGGAAATATGAAAAATTGAAACAATGGTTATACACTCAACTTAAAATAGTTAATATCATCTCTATGGAGTTCTTATTAAATTAATTCTAGGAGGCTGAACATATCAATAATTTATTATTATTAGATATGAGTCTTTTTTCATCTTACATCCTTTATTTCATGTTTTGGATTGAACTAATCCATTGATACACATAGTACATGGGAGAAAAGCCAACGTAAATTAACTAGACCTAACTATATAGACTAGAAAATGAATTTCAACATTGTCAACTATTAAAGGACATAATTCTATATTGACAAAACCATGCCTTCCTAAACCTAATGAAAATACACTTCAAGCTGAACAAGATGCTTATAAGAAGTGGGTTAAGTCAAATAATATGGCAAAGTGTTATATACTAACTTCCATATCTAGTGACTTGTCTAAGTAACATAAGACTATGTCCACTACTTCTGACATAATGTTAAGCTTATTTGAGTTGTTTATTGAAAATGACAGGACTCAAAGGTTGGCTATCATTAGTGAGATTACAAACACTTGCCAAGTCGAAGGAACTGTAGTGCAAGATCATATGTTAAAATTGATTGTACTATTTCAAGAGATAGAGGAATTGAGTGGAACATATAATGTTGAAGAGCATTTTGATATGGTTCTAACTACCTTGACTCCCTTTTTTAAGCCATTCAAGCTCAATTACACTATGAGCAAAAATGATTAGTCATTAACCAAATTGATGAATATGCCGAAGGTTGCAAAAGCAATCTTGGAATTTGCACTGAATGTTCATCTTACTCAAGGAGCATCTTCTTTGCTGTTTCCAAACCCAAAGGAAAGGGAACTAAGAAGAAGAATATGAACAAGAACAAGCCTAAGAAATCAACTAATTTATAAGTTGCACAAGATCAAAAGGACAAGAAGCCCAAGAGAAAATGTCTCCATTGTGAGCAAAAAAAGGGCATTAGAAGAGAAACTGTCTAGTTTATTTGCCAAAGTTTGCACATGTCAAGGGGATAATTAGACTCTTAGGAAAAATTCTTATCATTGAGACTTATTTAGCGGTTGATTCTACAAATTCCTAGATAGTAGATTCTGAAGCCACTAATCATATATTGCAATATATTGTAAGGGTTCCAAGAAACCAAGGCACTCAGTGATGGAGAGGTCAGTTTGAGGTTAAGAATTGGCGCAATTGTTGCAACCATGGCAGTATGAGTTATTACTTTATTTTTTGATGCATTTAGAACTTTGGTTTTGGAAAATTATTTATATGTACCTAAACTTAAATGTTATTTGATTTCGGTTAGTTGTTTGAATAATTTTGGATATCCCATTATTTTTTATTTAGCAATCAAAAAGAATAAAACACTTATATATTCTAGTATATTAGTTAACAATTTATACTGTTTGCATCCTAAAATAAACTCACTACATGGCACAGAGGTGATATTAATCACCATAAGATGATTAAGAGATCTCAAATTAATCAAACGTATCTGTGCCATTTGCGTTTAGGTTATATAAATCTAGATATGGTCCAAAGATTGGTTGGAAGTGGGCCTTTGGGTTTACTGGTTATTAAACCTAGTTTGTGGACCACAAAATTGTTGCAATTAGTACATTCTAATGTATGTAAGTCCATGAACAAACATGATAACGGGGTTTTAAATATTTTATCACAATTGTTGATGACTATTGAAGGTATGGTTTTGTGTATCTAATGCAAAGTAAGTCTGAAAGTTTTGATAAATTTTAAGTGTTTCAAACGGAAGCATAAAAGCAATTAACAAATGCATAAAGACACCTTGATCTGATCAAAGTAGCGAGTACCTCCTTAATGAGTTTAGAACTCATCTATTAGATAATGGGACACTCTCCTAATTGGTTGTACCAGGGACTCCCCACCAAAATGGTATAGTAGAAAGGAGCAACAAAACCTTACTTGAGACGATGAGGTCAGTGATGAGTTATTCAACACTACCCATCTCATTTTGGGGTTATGCCTTGGAAATAGCCATGTATCTTCTAATCTTTGTTCCATCTAAGTCAGCTCCGAGTACACCTTGCAATTATGGAATGGAAATATGTTAAAAGGAAAGACAGGTAAACTAGAACCTAGGTTTGAAGTCTGCCTGTTTGTCAGCTACCATAAAGGAATAAGAGGTCTTTTTCATAGTCTTAGAGAAAAGAATGTATATATTTACACAAATGTAACCTTTCTTGAGAAAGACTTTATGAATGACTTCAAGCCTAAAAGTAAAATAGTTCTTGAAAAACTATCTGACAATAGTAGGGTTATTCCTGGTTAGATTAATGAAACTATTCCTAATCTAAAGATTGTTAGAAAACCTGAGCCAGTTGCAGAGCAATAGTCACTAGTGCTTTATCATAGAGGGAGGAAGATTAGACGTCCATGTAAATACATGTTAATTGGAGAGTCTTATCAGGCAATCTCTAATGAACATGAACTAGATTCAACTACTTATGATGAAGCAATGATTGATGTAAATTCAAATTGTTGGCACAAAATTATAAAATCAGAAATGGCTTCTATGTGCTCAAATAAAGTCTGGGAACTTATAGATAAGCTAAAAGAATTAAATTCATTGGGTGTAAATAGGTCTACAAAAGAAAGAGAGGGGTAGATGAGAAAGTAGAAACCTTCAAAGACAAGCTTGTTGCGATATAATACACTAAGAAAGAAGGTAACAATTATGAGGAAAGCTTTTTAGTAGTAGCCATGCTTAAGTTTATCAAGATTCTTTTACCTATTGCACTAAATCTATATTATGAGATTTGGCAAATGGATGTCAAGGTTGTTTTTCTAAATGTCAATCTTGATGATAACATCTATATGATACTGATTAGTATGCATTATTATATAATTTTATATCTATTGAGAATGCTAATTATGCAATTGTGCTTGTTGTTGGTGAGGTTTTAGCTTAATTTTCTCATTTCCATGCACTCTTGTTATTGGTGTGTTTCAGGTGATATAATTTGGTGTTTTAGCTTGAAATAACACTAAGAGTGCAGATGAGGAGGAGCCAAAGCAAGCCAGAGTACGAAAGTGCAAGAACATGCTTTGGTGTCTTTTGGGGCATTTCGCCGAACACTTGGCACACATGGAGAAAATAGCTTGAAGACAAAAGAAGGCCAACATGTCCAATGACTTCCAAGACTTCATCAATGTCCAAAGTGCCATCCTAAGGAATAGAATCAGTTACCATGGCTGCCAAGGAGAAGGAGACGGTCCGAAGTTCAAGATGGTTGAAGTGGTGTGCAGTTGAAGTTCCAACTTGACACCCTATCAGTATTTTGACCATATTTTTTCACTCACAACTCCGATTGACCTGATTCTTCTTGGGTTGAAAAGAATACTCCAAGAGGTACAACGTTTGTGTTTTAGCCGAAGCCTGAATCAATCATATTCGAGGTCAAAATCGCATTGGAAGTTGAAGACAAAAAGCTGTCAGAAGAAAGAGACGACTTCAAGCAGAATTTGGGGAATCAAGGTTCTGTGATCCGGACCCCCACCCAAATGGTCTGGACCACAGTGAGCTTGTTTGGCTGAAATTGTGGAGATGACCATTCTGTGGTCCGGACCCCCTACCAAATAGTCTGAACCACAGTAGCCGAACCTGCGCGAGTTTAATTTGCACTTTTTAGGGTTTCTTTACAACCCTTTTATAAACCTTGTAAACGGCCGAACTAGGGGAGAACTTTTTCATACTTTTTAGATACTTTTGAGAGTTTTAGAATAGTTTTTAGGGAATTTTTAATATCTTGCATTGTTTATGGAGATTTTAGAAGTTGGTTTGTTCATCGCTGCAGTTTCATTCCATTACTTTCTTTCAGAACTATTTAACTTGTAAGTTTTATTTCATTTCACTCTTTAATAGTATAATTTATTTATTTCAATTGTTAGATCGGTTTATTATGTGCGTATTTATTATTTTTGTTTCATTTAAAATAATGCTAGCGTAAAAACCCTAGTTCTTGATTCGACGAATCAAGGAAAGATAGTTCATGAAACATATAGGATGTGCGTAAACCCTTCGCATGGGTTGCGAAAGCTCATGCGTAGGGATCTACTATTTTTAAACCTATTTTAACTTGTTTTGAAAACATTCGCAAATGAAAACCTTTAACCATATTCGCTAAAATCACTGGTATGGGTTTTTGATTATCATTGATTAATACTTTTGAACAAATTAAAAAAAGGATTCAAGTTCAATTTTGATTTCGTTTGATTGAAAAGACTTTCAAAAACAAAAGTTTTTAATCGTATTCGTCTGAAATCACTGGTACTAACTTTTGGATTTAAAATATTCTCAATATTTTTTAACAAACTCTTAACTTAGATTTGAACCCACATATCCCATAGAGAAGTAGTGAACTACCTGGACTTGAAAGTTGAATCAAGAACCTCTTTAATATCATGCTTGTTATTTAATTTAATTTCTAAGTTAATCAATTTGCTTAAAAATTTAATTTTATTACATTTTAATTTAATATCACAATTCCTTCATTCCATCATTCTTTACCCAACCATGCTCAGACATCCTATAAATCCAAAATTAGTTTAAATTAATTTAGTTTCACCTACTAACCAAGAGAACAAGTCTAGACCTTTTAACAAAGCCCTCCCTGTGGATTCGACCTCGAACTCACTGAGTTTAAAACAACGACTGCACTCTTGCACTTGAGAGGTAGAACCCAAACACATTTCAGGGTCGGTTAGATACAACTAGATTGTTTCATAGCTAAGGGCTAAGATAAAGTCTATAAACTGCAAAAGTTTATCTATGGGCTTAAACAAGATTCTAGATCATGGAACATTAGATTTGATTAGACAATCAAATTTTTTTGGTTTTGAGCAAAATCCTAATGAACCTTATGTCTGTAAAAGAATAGAAGGTCAGTTGGTAGTTTTTCTAGTCCTTTATATTGATGATATCCTATTTATTGAAAAAGAAGTGGGAGTATTATCGACAGCTAAGATTTGACTATCAAGCAAATTTGATATGAAGGACCTGGGAGATGCCAGTTATATCCTTTGGATCAAACTATTACGAGATCGCAATAAGAGGATATTAGGTTTATCCAAAGCTACTTACATAGATGAAATATTGGTCAGTCATTCTATGTAAGACTCCAAGAAGTGATTACTTTCTTTTTACCATAAGGTTAGTCTATCTTATGATTAGTCTCTTGAGACTCCTCAAGAGATAGAAAACATGAAACGGATTCCTTATACTTCAGCAATAGGAAGTCTCATGTATGCTATGCTGTGTATTAGACTGGATATTGGTTATGCAGTAGGAATAGTCAACAGATGTTAGCCAAATCTAGGATCAAAGTATTAGGTTGCAATAAAACATATACTTAAATATCTTTAGAGAACAAGAGATTATACGCTTGTGTATTCAAGTAAAGATCTTATATCCATTTATTATACTTGATCATTAAATCTATTTTATTCAATAAATTATTTATTGAATAATAATATTTATTTGTAAATTATTTAAAATATAATAACAGATGCAATTATCTATTATGGATAAATAGTGACTTAGCGATAAATATAATTTTTGAGACATTACATTTTATATGGGCCTAGTTTAATTACGAGCAAGTAATGAAGGGTTAATTAAGTAAATATTATTAGTCTAGGACCAAATTTATTTTATTAAAAGTTATTTCAACTAATTAAAATTTTAACATGAATAACTAAAGTGCAGTTCATGGCTTTTAGTGGAATAGTCTGAGATTAACATAAAAGACTGACGGGATGTCACAAGATGATAGGGCCCAATTCTTTTAAGTTGGAGCAAGGAGTCCATGGACCTCGGTCCCTAAACTAACTCAATTATATCTCGATGAGCTCAAGTTCAGATGGCTTAGAAGATATCTTTTTCATTTAATCAGGTAGTTACAACATAATATACTAATATTGCATGAATTAAGAAGTGGTTGAGAAAAAAAATCTTTGATACAATTGACATAATATCTCTGATATTGTATCTTAGCCTCCCTGATATAAGCCAATGATTTGTACATGACCACACACATCATCTTGAGAGAAAAAATTTTGAGGATAGCTTGGAAGACTGGATTACTAATTAGAATCTTTTTGCTATGCATCTACAATCTTCAAGCGTGTAGTTGAGGTATTTTTATCTTCCCTATGCTATGAAAATTAACAAATGCCATATATACATGTATCATTAAGACAGATCACTGTTTGTGCAAGACCCTATAAGGAGACAGAGATTAGGGTTTTGATTATCTCTATCCTTGCTTAGGAGATGGCAGATCATCCCCTTCCCCTGACATATGGAATGTGATTACAATTTCAAGAACAAGAGATTAAGCACTCATGTTTTCTTTATTCTTTGATTGGTAAACTCATTTACTTTGTATGAGAAACTAATATTCATAAGACGATATATACATGTATGTATATGCGCTTATGTTAAACGTAATGTTTTAGTTCAATTTTGCAATGTATGTGTTTTTCTTCATTATAATATTAGCTGATGAATGTTTTCTGTTGGAGGTATAAAAAAATAGTGCATTGACATGGTCAGATCATGACTACTTAAGCCTTCCTCGAACAGAACCTATCGTAGTCAAGGCAACATATTTAAGCCTTCCTCGACCAGAGCTATTACTTAAACAATTCAAATCTGGAGGTTACAATCTTATTCTAGTTAGATTGAGAATAAATATTAGCCAAACTTACCATTAGCTAAAGATAATTCACAAAAATTTTCACATTCCTTACCAACAGTCAGTGTTTTGGTGACAACACTGGTCTCAACTGCATCCTTGACCCATATTACAAAACACTACAATCATTAACTCTAAACTAATGGAAAAAACGTTAAGAAAAGAGTAGAATACAACAGACACATATAAGCCTCACTACCCAAGGCCCAAGGTATTCACAACCTAGCGCTCTAATACTACTTCATCACACCTTAACCTCATAGTCTAGGATAGATAGTATGGGAATATAGGAACTAGTTAAAAAAAGAAAAAAAAATCTAAGCCAGGCTTAGGTCAATGCTTGTTCTTTAAAAACAGATACACCCTAAGTGCAAAGTAATCGACTGTAATAATTTAAATTTATAAAACGGTGAAGTACTGCTCATACTCACAAGAAAAGGCATTTTTACTCACAATTTTTCTTTTCTTAATTAACAGGTGTCACACAACAGAAATCTAAGAAAATTGGGTTGGATTTTGAAAATAAAACTTGCCTAAGCATTTTGTCAAACACCTAGGAGCTGACAATTTAATCCAACTTGGAAATTGTAATTGAAAATTTGATTATTAAAAACAATCACAAAAAGATCTTGGATCAAACCAATTCAAGTAGTGATTTCCATAGAATTTGAAGGATCAATTATAACTCAATCTAACCCTTATACAAGAGAAATTTGGAAGATATCTATTATTAAAGTCCAAATAAGAACAATGACTGATCAATTTGGTTGCAAAATGAGATTCACTTAGTTGAGTTTCTAGATCAAATACTTATAGTACATAATCCAAATGGAGTATATAGAAGTTCTCTATGTAGTAATTCTCATACAAAATCTTTGGATCGTGCATAAAAATTCTAAACCAGCAACTCATGTATAAGCTAACATGAACTATACAATCAAAAGCCGATCAAGTAACATCAACTAATGATTTCAAAAGATCCAAACAAACTAATCATCATTCATTACAAATCTGAAAGAAATAAACTTGAAGCTTAAATTACCTTAAAAATCCATATCAATATCCTACTTTCTTTAGCTTGAATCCAAGAAGAAGAACTACTCTAGAGCATAAAGATTATAAGAAAAAAAATAAAATTACCATGAAAATCAAACCTAATTGAGGAGAAGCAAACAAACCCCCCTAACCTCTCTAATCTCCTTATGTATTCTCTAAGTAATGTATCTATATCTAATGAAACCCTAACTCATACTTATAGTACCTTCTTCTAAAAAGTATAAGAATGCTATTAAATTTTCAGAATTTGTTTTGTTGTCCAGATAGGGATCTGAATAGTCTTCTGACATAACCTTATTCAAACAGGGGTCCAAACTGCCTTCTGACATTTAATGAATTTTTCAACATTCAAATCATATCATGCCCACTGTCAAGTGCACAATTGTTAGTACAAGGGGTTGTCTAAATAAGGGTTAAACACCCTTTTCAACCCTTAGAATTTTCTTTGACTCTTACAACTTTTTGTTGATCCATCACGTGTGTACACCATGGTCTGTTTGGACATGGGTTCGAACATGGCTTAGTTTCTTTCTCTTTTAGCTCACATTCATTTGGGACTCTTCCACTTGCATTCTTATGTTGTTTAGCCCTCCAAATGTTTAGAATTAATTCTTGAAAATTGTAATCAACACAAAATACAAGTATATGAGAAATATGTAATAAAATTAAGTTTTAAATGAATATATTTATGTAATTAGTGCATCAAAAAGTGTATAAAAGTACAATTATTATGTGCTAATCACACCCCCAACCTAGACATTGCGTGTCTTTAACAATGCTCACAATGAACATAAGGGGAAAAAGGCAAAAGTCAAATTAGGATCATAAAGAACAAAGGTAACATGAGAGATTATCAAACTAAGAAAGAAACAACTAAAGCAAATCCACTTTTATAGGAAATCACAACTATACTTGGCACGTATAGCAAATCTTTTAAGCCTCTAGATTTCCCTTAGTGGACAAGTGAAATCTTATGAGAGTTTGCAGTGATGCTACCCACAAACATTTAGATTGATCTTATGAATAATACAATCTAATCGAGTAACTCATTGTTTAATATTGATATCAAACAAATTACATGGTCTAAGTATCGCATATATCATCCTAATGCAAGTTGAACAAGTTTGAATCAAGCACTAGAACTTATGTATGCCAATACTTATTATTCAATCAATTTAATCACCAAGCATACCTAATGATGCGACCTCAACTTCAAATCTCACCAAGTTGTCCACTCAAATAAATTCACTCAAGAAATGTTTTCTCTTGTGGTTTTGCAAGATTGTAAAGACAAAAAAGTGTAATGAACCCAATCAAGATGAAAATGAAATAACTAAAACATAATGAGTGGCATAGCCTCATGAATGGATATCCTAATGCATTATTAAATGAAAATAATACTATAACCCACATGGAATGGATCAATGCATCCATAAGTACCATTCCCCTAAAGTCCATTAAGTCTTTACTAGGTTGTAGCTTGGCCTTTAGGAATTGTATAGACAATAAAGGATAAGAAATTTCAAAGTGCATATCTAGGGATACCATGACAGTGCAATAAAAACTCAATTCATTCCAACTCTTCTTTTTATACACCTTAAATGCCAATCACGAAGTTTTATTGAATTATAACTATTCTTTTTCTTTTCATTATTACTATTTTTCTTCATTTTTTCCTTCTTTTTCTTCTTTTTTTTTCCTAATAAATTTCTCTCTATCTCTAGCACATTTTTTTCCAATTTCAATTATCATCCTTATAATATCTATCTATATTAAACAATGATGCACTTACATCCCATGACATGCAATGGTTGGTTTGAAAATATAAATAGGGCTAAATGGTCATATATGTAGCTAGAAAATAAAATAAAAGTTATTTTCTTATAGGTTTCAAATTAGCTCCGAAGGTAATTTAATCAAAGGAAAGGACTAAGGCTCAAAAAATATTAAAAATGGCCTAATATCAGTCCCTAGAGTCACAACAACTCATAAGATACATTGATACACTCGTGCATGTCAATGTAGTGTCTTGTGTGCATTGAGACCAAAACGAGTAAGTGTGATGAAGCTATTCAATGACTAGTGAGGTGAACAAAAGATAGAGCATAAAGTATATAACTAATTGTACTGTAAAAAATACAATCATAAGTTTTAAATTGAGAATTGTTAGGCGAATTATTACATTAAATGAATGGATATGTGAAGTTTCTTGCATTGATAAAGGTTGTATATGATTTGCAGATAATTAAGCATAAAATGGTAGAAAATTGGACCAAAATAGACTAACTCAGCAAGTGGTTCAAACACATGTTCAAACCATATCTTATTTGAGCCATGGTTAGAACGACAAAGGATGGAGTAAGGAAAAGCAGAAGAAAAAGTTCTAAGGAAATCTTGTTCGAACCATACTTAGTTCAAACCAATGTTCTAACCACAAAAGGGTTATAAAGGTTCTAGATGCAAAAATTGACTAAGTCCCAGAAATTGGTTCAAACACATGTTCGAACTAATCTGCACCTCAGAAAATTTTATTTTATAAATTAGTTGTAAATTAGAAGAGCAATTTTGTACTTATGGAAAATACTATAAATACATAAGAGGGTTGCATGAGAAAGGGATATATTGATAGATATAGATGATATACATAGGTAGATAGATAGATAGATAGATAGATAGATAGATAGATAGATAGATAGACATTTTGTAGAAGAGGTTAGAGAGAGGATTGGAGATTTTCTTCATATCGTCACAAAGGATTTCAATTTCTTTTGTAATTTTCTACTTCCCTTTGAAATTTTCTTCATGTTTTAGAGTAGATCAAGGCAAAGGACCATTGGCTACTTAAAGATTTTCATGTAATTGATTCAATTAAGGAATAAATTGCAATATATTTTCAATTTCTACATACTTAGATATTTATTGGTTGATTTTTCTTTCAATTCTTCGTTTGTATGCAATTTCTTTTGGAATTTTCTACTTCCCTTTGAAATTTTCTTCATGTTTTAGAGTAGATCAAGGCAAAGGACCATTGGCTACTTAAAGATTTTCATGTAATTGATTCAATTAAGGTATAAATTGTAATATATTTCCAATTTCTACATACTTAGATATTGATTGGTTGATTTTTCTTTCAATTCTTCATTTGTATGCAATTTCTACCTTACCTTTTCATGCCATATATGATTAGTACTTGTGTGGAAATAGTATACACACTAGGTGTTCGATAGAATGTCTCTATAGGTGATTTACATAAAAACCTCTCACATACATGCTTTCCTAGACTTTGCTTGAATGCCAAGTGTTTGTATACATAGTGCTTGTAATAACCCAAATTTTTTTTTTAAATTGGATATTGTTATTTGATAAATTTAGTTTGCTATTTAAATTTAATGGTTTGAAATTTTTGGATTTCTATTTAAAAATATTAATTTTGGGTTTTATTTAAAAAGATTTTAAATTTTAGGAAGAATGTGTAATTTTCCGAAACCTATGGGGAATAGGAAAGTAATTAGTTGGTTAGAGTTAAAATCCTATTATTATAAATATATAAACTTGTATTTATTTTAATATATTAAAAAACCCTAGAGAGAGATCGAGAAAGAGAGGAGAAGATAGGGATTGGCGGCTCACTTTTTTCTTCAATTGCTGAGATTTCTTCTGTTGCAGCAAACCAGGTAAGGGGAACGAACCTTGTAATATTTAGCGTGCATATGTATATACATGCTTAGTTATATATATTTATAGGTTTGCATGAGTAATTGCTCTTGACTTTGACGGTCTGCACGGTTAGCGTATGAGGGATTTGATTTATATAAATGCTCCTAAAGTATTAAATTGATCCAGGGGGTTACTTTAATGTACAATGATGGCTTCGGCGATTTGTATATATACATATATATATATATATATTTTTTTAAAGTCTCAACCGAATGGATTGGAACATGTGTATATATGTATTTATGTGAATTAATGGTTACGTGTGATTAATTGAATGTTAAATATATATATATATATATATATATGGACATTGGACGGTACAAGAGCATTAACTTGGGTTGTTTCACATTAAATTATTTAATTAATTACACATATACATATAAATAATTATCATAAAGTAACTTTTATGATTGATGTTAATTGGGTGTAATGATTACACTAGGCAACAGATTGCTACAGAATGTATACTAGCCATTAGTTCATAAATAATAATAATTATTATTATAATTATTATTATTATTTTTACTAAACCAATTAATTGGTCTGGACGTTTGATAGAGTATGATGCTTGATTGAAAAATTGTGTTACCTATACTAATATATATATCTTGTCCAGAACGTGAATTGCCTTTGGTTCATAGTGACTGTTTAATGAATCATTTATTTTATTTATTAAGTTCTTTTAATGTGATTAAATGGCATATTTGTTGGATTATTTTGTTTTTTTTTATTTGTTTAGAAATTTTGCACTATCTAATGCGCCGGTGGATTGAGGATTTATAAGGTTCTAAACCTTCATTAAACAAAAAATTTATTTAATGTGGAATTATAAAGGGAAATTTAATAATATGTTTGATTTGGATTGAGGGGTATTGAAAATATTGGGTATACGTACCCAAGGGTTGAGAGTCCCGAAACCCGCGCGGGGATGGTAATCGAGTCCAGTAGGCTAGTAACCTACGAACGATGCAGATGCCTAAGGGTGGCATATTATATTTCTAAGGTTTCGACCTAGGAAGCAGACACCGAAGGATGGTGTATATCGGTTGGGTCCTGTTTCTACGGGACAACCAAGCAGACATCAATGAATGATGTATATTGGTTGGGTCTTGTTTCTACGAGACAACCAAGCAGCAATACCTTGAAATTAAATTGTTTTTCTTTGATGCATTGTGTGGTACTGAAACACAATTAATTGTAACGAAAAGAGATTGATAATTAAATTTAAATTCTTGTTTGAAATTACTACTTGTGCATAATTGTCTCACATAGTAGCATGTTAGGACATACTGCATTTATGTTATTATTATTATTAGGGTTCCGAGCACACGTGGTATTAGTGCTAAACCCCTTACAGCTTGTGATGCAGGTAATGAATTTGAGTCATGTTCGGGACCTTATGAGCATAGGAATTAAAGTTTTATTTATTATTTTTATGTAATTGTTTTAGACTCCTGAAAATTTATTGTTCGTAGATTGTAATACACCTTTGTTTGTAAGGTGAAGGCTATTTATTTATTTATTTATTTTAGAGATTGTTTGGGCATAGTTGTGGAGCTTTGTTGCCTAGTTAGTTTTGACTAAGGCATTTATTTAAATTTAAAGTATGAATTTTATCTATTTTTCTTTCATTAGCTCCATAATATGTGGGTATGGCTCTGATGTGGGACAGAGAAAGTTATTTAATGTTGCATTATGTTTTCCTTTGTTCACATGCTCGGGTTGTGAAATCCGGGGCATGACAACTTGGTATCAGAGCCTAGGTTTAGAATACCTAGGGACAGTGGGTCTTTTATTTTTCTAAGTATTATGTGATTACATGTTAGTTTATTTAGTTGTGATACGTGAATTTGATGCTTTATTGGACTTAAATTGTTAAGAAGACGTTGACCTTAGTATATTTTTGTGAATTTTTAGAGAAATGCCGCCACGTGTAGCTCCAGGTGTTAGAGGTAAAGGCAAGGGCCAAGGTCGTGGTCGTGGTAGAGGCCGGGGCCGAGGCCGAGGGATTTAGGCTGGGCAGAGTCATGAAGTTCCAGTTGATGATATTCCCGTTGCTGCGGGAGTGTCACAAGAGCAAGGGTCATATGCTGGGGTTGGAGCAGAGGTTCCATTAGGAGTGCCTCACGTGGCTAAGGTGCAATCCGAAGCACCAAGTGTACCGCAGCCAGGAATGGTGGACCCACAGATGTGGATGCAACAAATGGCTGCAATGTTTGCTGGAGGAATGCAAGCAAGTCAGCCTACAGCTCCGTATGAGAAGTTCAGGAGGATGAAACCCCCTACATACTCTGGTGCAGCAGATACTGAAGAGGTTGAGAAATTCTTACACGAGAATGAGAAGATATTCGAGGTGATGCAGTTAAATGAAGATAAGACCAGAGTCTTGCTTGCTACTTTTCAGTTGGAGGGCGCTGCAGCGGATTGGTGGAGTACTGTAAAGGGGCCTCGTGGGGCGTCTGCACTTACTTGGGAGGATTTTAAGGAGCGTTTCAGAGACTACTTCTTCCCACAGTCTCTGAGAGATGCTAAACTTGATGAATTTTTGAATTTGACTCAAGGGCCAATGACTGTGCTGGAGTATGGGCGTAAATTTACCTCGTTGGCCAAATATGCTAAGGAGTTGGTGTCCACTGAACGCACCAAGTGTAGACGGTTTGAGAAGGGATTGAGGCCTGCTGTCAGAGATCGGATAGTGCCTTTGGGGCTTAATGAATATGAGACCTTAGTTGATCGAGCAATGGTAGTGGAGAAGAATTTGGCAGATACCAGGGCACAGAATGAAGCCAGGCAAGGAATGACTCAGCACCAGGAGAGCAGACCCACCAAAAGGCAGAGAGAGAATTTACATGGGGCACAGTCTCAGCAATTTCAGCAGGGGAGTATGGTTCCAAGTAAGTCAGCGGCAACTGGAGTTTCTGCACAGAGTCCTATTATTTGTCATAATTGTAGACAGCCTGGGCATCGTCAGTTTAATTGTCCTTACAAAGGTGTGTTGGGTGGATCTGAAAATAGGGCCGAGGTAAAGACTTGTTACACGTGTGGCCTACCAGGTCATGTGCAGAGGCGTTGTCCACAGAGGCAAGGTAATGGAAGTATTATGAGACCTCCACAGCCAGCTCAGTCAGTACAGAGTAGCAGGCCAGCAGGGTCACAATCAGTGCAGACTCATTTTCAGAGGGGTACTCAAAGTGGGACACTGCAGTATCAGATGGGTGTTCCAAGTGGTGTTCAGCAGCATCAAGGAGTTCAAGGTGGATCCCAGCAAGGACAAAAGGGAGGTAGACCACAAACGGTACCAGTTCAGGGACGAGTTTTCACTGTGGCCCAGAATGATGGACGTGTAGAGCCTATAGTTACGAGAGGTACCTTTCTTATTTATGCTACTAAATCCACAGTTCTTGTAGACACAGGAGCATCTCATTCATTTATTGCTGCATCGTTTATGTCTACATTAAATTTATCTGTGGACGAGTTAATTCTACCATTGCACGTTGAAACACCGATAGGAGGTCATTCTGTGTTGAATCGAGTTTGTAAGAATTGTGAGATCACTATTAGGGATGAGACTTTAGGACGGGAGCACTTGTCAGTTTTTGACCTGATTGTGATAGACATGGGAAGCTTTGATGTGATTCTTGGCATGAACTGGCTGTCAGTCTTTCGAGCGATGATAGATTGTGCTAAGAGTCAAGTGACCTTATTTACTATAGAGGAAGATCAGATACGATTTTCTGGTGATCGTTGTAGTCCTCAACTCTTGCCTTCCCTCAATGGGCAGGGACGAGTAGACTTGTGCAGTTTGTTTGCTTGTATGGCTTTAGAGGACGAGGAGGGTGACAAAATTGAGTTACCACGAGTTGTTTGTGAATTTCCAGAAGTGTTTTCAGAAGTAGCTAGATTACCGCCTGAACGGGAGGTTGAATTTGGGATTGATCTGATACCTGGCACGGAACCAATTTCTATAGCTCCGTATAGATTGGCACCTGCAGAGTTGGTAGAGTTAATATCCCAGATAGAGGAGTTGAGCTCTAAGGGATTTATTCGCCCTAGCACTTCACCTTGGGTTGCACCAGCACTATTTGCAGCTAAAAAGGATGGAACTCTCAGGATGTGTATAGATTACCAAAGGTTGAATCGGGTCACGATCAAGAATCGGTATCCTCTACCGAGGATTGACGATCTGTTCGACCAACTGAAGGGTTCGATCATTTTCTCAAAGATTGATTTGAGATCTGGTTACCACCAGTTGAGGGTGAAGCAGGAGGACATTTCTAAGACGGCATTCAGGACTCGATATGGGCACTACGAGTTCTTGGTAATGCCATTTGGGCTGACCAATGCTCCTGCCGTGTTCATGGACTTGATGAACCGGGTGTTCAGTAGATATTTAGACAAGTTTGTTGTCGTGTTTATTGACGACATTATAGTTTATTCTCGGTCAGAAGGAGAACATGAGGAGCATCTAAGAGTTGTACTTCAGATCTTGAGAGATCACCAACTCTATGCTAAATTGAGCAAGTGTGAGTTCTGGCTCAAAGAAGTGAAATTTCTGGGGCATGTTGTTTCTGAGGAGGGAGTTGCAGTTGATCCATCAAAGGTTGAGGCAGTTATGGATTGGCAAAGACCGAAGACAGTTTTTGAGATTCGGAGTTTTCTGGGTTTGGCAGGGTATTACCGAAGATTTGTCCGTGATTTCTCGAGGTTAGCTGGGCCGATGACTAGGCTAACTCGAAAAGGGGTCAAGTTTATTTGGGATGAGAAGTGTGAACAGTCTTTTCAGGAGTTAAAGAAGAGGCTAACTACTGCACCAGTACTTGTGATTCCTGAGAGAGGATTGGGTTATTTAGTTTATTGTGACGCATCCAAGGAAGGTTTAGGCTGTGTGCTGATGCAAGGTGACAGAGTAGTAGCTTATGGGTCTAGGCAATTGAAGACTCACGAGCGTAACTACCCAGTACATGATTTGGAGTTGGCAGCAATTATCTTTGCTCTAAAAAGCTTTAGACACTATTTGTATGGTGAAAAGTTTGAGGTATTTTCTGACCACAAGAGTTTGAAGTATCTTTTCACTCAGAAGGATCTGAATTTGAGGCAGAGAAGATGGATGGAGTATATGGAGGACTACGATTTTGAGCTTCAGTATCACCCTGGTAAGGCAAATGTGGTTGCTGACGCACTTAGTCGAAAGACTCGGGGTACTTTAGCAGGTCTTTTCGTGCAAGAGTGGGAAATGATGAGAAGCCTTAGTGAGTTTGATCTGGAGTTGCAGAAAGATAAAAGTCATGCTATTTTGTGTGCCATGGCTACTCAGCCAATTCTATTGAGTCGTGTGATAGAAGCTCAGGGGACTGATGTTGAATGTGAGGCGATTCGAGCTAAGTTGTCGAGTCCTGATGAGATGTCAAAATGGGTGATTGGTGACGATAACGGTTTGAGGTATTTGGGGAGACTTTTCGTGCTCATCTCTGCTCGAGATATAGTTTTAAAGGAGTTCCACCAATCTAAATTTGCAGTACATCCTGGAGGTACTAAGATGTATCACAACCTGCGTCGTCAGTTCTTTTGGGCAGGTATGAAGAAGGATGTGGCAGAGTTTGTGAGTAGATGCCTTACTTGTCAGCAAGTTAAGGCTGAGCATCAGAAACCAGTGGGTCTCTTGCAGCCTTTGCCAGTGTCAGAGTAGAAGTGGGAGAACATTACAATGGATTTTGTTTCTGGCTTACCGAGATCACCGAAGGGCCATGATACTATTTGGGTGATAGTGGATAGGTTGACGAAGTCGGCTCACTTCTTGCCGATTCGACTGACCGACTCTATGGATGTCTTGGCTAAATTGTATGTTAAGGAAATTGTGAGGCTTCATGGAGCTCCTGTATCCATTGTCTCAGACAGGGACCCGCGTTTTGCTTCTCGATTTTGGCAGAGTCTCCAGGTGGCCATGGGGACAGAATTATTGTTTAGTACTGCCTTTCATCCTCAGACTGATGGACAGTCAGAACGTACAATTCAGATCCTGGAAGATATGCTTAGGGCATGTGTGCTTAATTTTCATGGCAGCTGGGAGAACCATCTTCCTTTGATTGAATTTGCGTATAACAATAGCTACCAGTCGAGTATCGGGATGGCTCCTTTTGAAGCTTTGTATGGTAGACCGTGCAGATCTCCTATTTGTTGGGCTGAGGTTGGAGAAACTGCAATTGTTGGGCCTGAGTTTGTCCATGAGACGACTGAGAAGGTCAAAGTGATTCGACAGAGACTTGAGACAGCACAGAGTCGCCAAAAGAGTTATGCTGATAAGAGGCGAAGACCCTTGGAGTTTGAGGTAGGGGACCATGTGTTCCTAAAGGTTTCACCATGAAAGGGTCAGTTTCGTTTTGGGCGCAGGGGGAAGTTATCCCCAAGATATATCGGGCCATTTGAGATTTTGGCGAGGGTTGGAGAGGTGGCATACCGTCTTGCTTTGCCACTGTAGCTTTCAGGAGTTCATGAGGTGTTTCACGCGTCTATGCTCAGGAAGTATAACCCAGACCCTTCACATGTATTAGATTGGACTGAGCTTGATGTTGACTCAGATGTGACATATGAGGTGAAACCGGTGGAAATTTTGGACTCTATGGAGCAAGTGCTTCGAGGGAAGACTATTCCTTTAGTTAGAGTGTTATGGAAGCATCGTGGTATTGAAGAGTCGACTTGGGAGCGAGAGGCAGATATGCGGAGTAGGCATCCAGAGTTGTTTCTTTAATCTTCTTTTCTTTACCTCCTAAATTTCGAGGACGAAATTTTTTGTAAGGGGGGTAGGATGTAATAACCCAGATTTTTTTTTAATTTGGATATTGTTATTTGATAAATTTAGTTTGCTATTTAAATTTAATGGTTTGAAATTTTTGGATTTCTATTTAAAAATATTAATTTTGGGTTTTATTTAAAAAGATTTTAAATTTTAGGAAGAATGTGTAATTTTCCGAAACCTATGGGGAATAGGAAAGTAATTAGTTGGTTAGAGTTAAAATCCTATTATTATAAATATATAAACTTGTATTTATTTTAATATATTAAAAAACCCTAGAGAGAGATCGAGAAAGAGAGGAGAAGATAGGGATTGGCGGCTCACTTTTTTCTTCAATTGCTGAGATTTCTTCTGTTGCAGCAAACCAGGTAAGGGGAACGAACCTTGTAATATTTAGCGTGCATATGTATATACATGCTTAGTTATATATATTTATAGGTTTGCATGAGTAATTGCTCTTGACTTTGACGGTCTGCACGGTTAGCGTAGGAGGGATTTGATTTATATAAATGCTCCTAAAGTATTAAATTGATCCAGGGGGTTACTTTAATGTACAATGATGGCTTCGGCGATTTGTATATATATATATATATATATATTTTTAAAGTCTCAACCGAATGGATTGGAACATGTGTATATATGTATTTATGTGAATTAATGGTTACGTGTGATTAATTGAATGTTAAATATATATATATATATATATGGACATTGGACGGTACAAGAGCATTAACTTGGGTTGTTTCACATTAAATTATTTAATTAATTACACATATACATATAAATAATTATCATAAAGTAACTTTTATGATTGATGTTAATTGGGTGTAATGATTACACTAGGCAACAGATTGCTACAGAATGTATACTAGCCATTAGTTCATAAATAATAATAATAATTATTATAATAATAATAATAATTATTATAATTATTATTATTATTTTTACTAAACCAATTAATTGGTCTGGACGTTTGATAGAGTATGATGCTTGATTGAAAAATTGTGTTACCTATACTAATATATATATCTTGTCCAGAACGTGAATTGCCTTTGGTTCATAGTGACTGTTTAATGAATCATTTATTTTATTTATTAAGTTCTTTTAATGTGATTAAATGGCATATTTGTTGGATTATTTTGTTTTTTTTTATTTGTTTAGAAATTTTGCACTATCTAATGCGCCGGTGGATTGAGGATTTATAAGGTTCTAAACCTTCATTAAACAAAAAATTTATTTAATGTGGAATTATAAAGGGAAATTTAATAATATGTTTGATTTGGATTGAGGGGTATTGAAAATATTGGGTATACGTACCCAAGGGTTGAGAGTCCCGAAACCCGCGCGGGGATGGTAATCGAGTCCAGTAGGCTAGTAACCTACGAACGATGCAGATGCCTAAGGGTGGCATATTATATTTCTAAGGTTTCGACCTAGGAAGCAGACACCGAAGGATGGTGTATATCGGTTGGGTCCTGTTTCTACGGGACAACCAAGCAGACATCAATGAATGATGTATATTGGTTGGGTCTTGTTTCTACGAGACAACCAAGCAGCAATACCTTGAAATTAAATTGTTTTTCTTTGATGCATTGTGTGGTACTGAAACACAATTAATTGTAACGAAAAGAGATTGATAATTAAATTTAAATTCTTGTTTGAAATTGCTACTTGTGCATAATTGTCTCACATAGTAGCATGTTAGGACATACTGCATTTATGTTATTATTATTATTAGGGTTCCGAGCACACGTGGTATTAGTGCTAAACCCCTTACAGCTTGTGATGCAGGTAATGAATTTGAGTCATGTTCGGGACCTTATGAGCATAGGAATTAAAGTTTTATTTATTATTTTTATGTAACTGTTTTAGACTCCTGAAAATTTATTGTTCGTAGATTGTAATACACCTTTGTTTGTGAGGTGAAGGCTATTTATTTATTTATTTATTTTAGAGATTGTTTGGGCATAGTTGTGGAGCTTTGTTGCCTAGTTAGTTTTGACTAAGGCATTTATTTAAATTTAAAGTATGAATTTTATCTATTTTTCTTTCATTAGCTCCATAATATGTGGGTATGGCTCTGATGTGGGACAGAGAAAGTTATTTAATGTTGCATTATGTTTTCCTTTGTTCACATGCTCGGGTTGTGAAATCCGGGGCGTGACAGTGCTTGTGTTGGTGTGATTACACGTTAGGCCCTTGCTAGAATACTTACATTCTTAGATCAATTATACATGCCATGTATATTTGATGCTATATTTTCCTAAGTGATCTAGTAATTGTACTTTATTTCTCTAAATCAACTCACCTTGTGATGGTTTACCTAGATACATATAAGTAGACATGTTTGCCCTCTAAATTGATTCAATTGCATGATGATTGGATAGGTCAGCCTTGGTTCCTAGCCTCTTTAATTTCGTAGATTTTGATTCATTTTCATTAAAATTGATTTTAATTCAATTTTTATTCATTTTACATTGGGTTTAATTATTGTCTCCTAAGTGTTTGACAAAATGTCTAGGTAGGTTCCATTTCCAAAATTCAAATCAATTTTTTTTTAATTTTCATTATGTCTACTAAATAAGAGAAGAAGAATTATAAGTTAATAGCACCTCTCTCTGTAGGTACGACCAGTACTTTACCATTACAAATTTAAATTGCTACATCAAACCACCTTGCACTTGAGGTGTAAATTCTCATTGTGGAACGACAAGCAGTAGTCCTCACAAACAAAGATAAAGCTCACAAGTTCACTTTGAAAATACGTAATTTGCTGGTAAAGATCCCAATCAATCAACTAGACACACAATTGTAGAAGGCAGTATAAAAGAAACGAGGAAACCCACACAAGGAAACCCCAAAAACTTTCACTAAAAATAAACGTTGGTTACAAACTCAAATCCTCGATAGATTGACTCCTCGACTCTATACTCTTGTTGACGTTTGCTCGAATCCTCGATTCACCAACTCCTTTAGCGAAAGCCCTTCGACTCCTCGAAGGCACAATACCGAATCCTCGATAACTTCAAATGCTGAATCCTCAGCTCTTCCAAGATTCTAACTACTTCGAATCACACAGTTGCTAGAATGCTTGGCTAAGTGATTGAGAGAATGTTCTGACTTTTCTGGCTCACAAACTATTGTATATTCTGTGTGTGTGTGTGTTTCACCCTGAAGACATCTAAAAGATATATATAGACAAACTCAGCTGACTAGGGTTCAAAAAGAAGACAAAATAGGCTGAAATTTGTACCTCGCGGGAAGGGCGCACCCACGGCCATCCCGCGACTCAAAGCAGGGATCCTACATGGCCAAAATCTTAAATTTTGCTCTCGACTTTATCCTGCGGCTTCCTACGGCCATCCAGCGGTATTCCTGCGTAATTGAGTTCTGGCTCTACTTGGCTTCTTTAAGACTTATAGACTTATGTAGATACAGTTTTTCTAAGGCCTTTAAACTTCTATATGACTTAAGACTCTAGTGCTTTAGCCTACACTAAGTCTAAAGTTAAAGAACTCTTTGTTTGATCATGGATTTGCCAACTTACAGGGTTAGCCTTAACAATCTCCCCCTTTGGCAATTCCATGTCAAAACTCAATATATGAAATTACAATTGAAATCAATCTAAATTAAGACCTCAGTTCATGTTGCAATGATCAATTTGCTTTGATTATTAAACCTATTTGTTGCACACTTAAACAAAATGATCAAGGCATCACGTGGAATAAATTAATTAATTAAAACATTAAAAAATGAAGCAAAATATTCTCCTCGTTAATTAATCGACACAAATATTAACTATAAAAAAGTTAATTATTCTCCTCCTTAATTAACTAACTTATTTTCAAAAATTCTCCTCTCATAAACTATTCTCCCCCTTTTTGACATGAATTGACAAAAAATAAGGTATAATGTGTATTCTTGATCGATTCATTCTAAGTTCTATTTTCCCAAACACAAAACGAAACACAGTTTCAAAATTTTGACCATACATAAATAATAAAAAATAAGAATTCCAAGAGTCACCTACTATTTATATCATGAGTTGTTCATACATATCATACCAATGGTCAAATGCCTGTGCGGTGTGTGAAATGAAGTTCAAGTGCAACATGATTAATACTCTTCACATACTCGCATGAATTAAAATTGCTCCTTTTGGACTTTGAATTGAATTGAGTAAGATATGCAGTGTTAGCTCTTCAACTAGTTTCTCCTCAATTTATTGTTTTCAACTAAACACCAAGATATGTATCTATTGAATTGACATCCACCAATTTTTTTTTTTTTTACTTGGCAGCTTTCACACACTTATGGGTAGGTAGCCTTCTCCCTGCATCGTCAAACCCAGAGGGTGGTTATTTTGTGTCAATAGACTAGTTGCACTCTATCCCATGGTAGCCCTTTCCAAGTGATTTTTTTTTTCTTTTTTATGTAAACTCAAGAGCAACCAATAGTCCAAGAAGGGAAATTTATTAAAACAATTGAGTAGTGGAAAAGATTTTTCATGATGTACTAACCTTCATGCAATTACAATTGGCGGACCATTACCATAACAAGGAACAACAAAACATAGGATTCAGGTTTATCAAGCAATTCAAATTTATGACCACTATATATATCAACAATTTTAATCCTGTGATTTTGAAGTGTGTATGAGATAATAGAATATGCAAGAATATCACAAAGAATAACATTGCACCAAAAAAAAAATATTTTAACAATCTAAAAAAATTAAGAAGTATCTAATTTACAAGATTTCATAGAATTAGGTAAGAATATAGCAATGACACATAGCCTAGTTCATAAAAAAAAATGTGCCTTTACACATCAAGGCTCACCCCTTCAACACTCTTAGGGGTGTGGGTGACATATAGATCACTTTTCCTAACTCAAACAGTTCTCATTTTTGGAAAAATATTTTGAGTCTTGGGATTGTTAGGTTTTGGACCAATGGGTTTTGAAAAATTTTTCTTTTTGTTTTTCCTCACTGACCAAGTCATGTAAGGTCTTGAATCAAAACGTAACTTTTGAAATCGTAATGAATTAAACCTATTTGACACATGAAAATTAGGTCTCAAGGAATTCTTAGTATTAACATAAGATAGGGGAAGCCCATATAATTTGTGACA
This sequence comes from Vitellaria paradoxa, assembly GCA_019916065.1. Taxonomy (NCBI): domain Eukaryota; kingdom Viridiplantae; phylum Streptophyta; class Magnoliopsida; order Ericales; family Sapotaceae; genus Vitellaria; species Vitellaria paradoxa. The sequence goes on from CM034239.1 coordinate 29,933,853, forward strand.
ATGTGGTCTTATGTGACCAGGTATCCCACAATGAAAACATATAGGAACAAACTTAGGTTGCAAGTTAGGAGGTGTACCTTTTGGTTTCTAAAAATAAACTCTTGACTGATTACCTTTCTTGGGTTGAGGAGCTTTAACTATTTTTGGAGCAATTCTCTTTGAGGATTGAAACTGAATCAGCTTAGGTTTTTCTTGCTCACTTGGGGTAGCTTTAGCTTCAAGATTGATCACCTACGTGCTAGTGTACCCAAGTCCTTTTTTGTCACGTGGGCTCCTTTGCAACCCCAATATGTCATCAAGTTGGGAAGATGTAGTATTCATCTTAGATTGCACGGTTTGCAGCTTTACCTGGGCATCTTTCAATTCATTATCTTTTTTATCAAGTTTAGTCTTGAAGGCTATTATCAATTCATCTTAAGTTTTCTTGCTTACTTCAAAACTGTCAAATTTTCCTTGCAACTCTTCCAAGGTAATTTTCAAACTGTCTCTCTCCCTTTTCAACACTTTGTTTTTCACAGTCAATTTTTCGTTTTGCTTGTGGAGTTTGCGATAGTCTTTGTATAGCTGTTCATACACCTCTTCAACATCTACTTTGTCATCTGAATTTTCTTCAACTTCATGTTCAGAAGATTCTTCTTTCTTATGCGTAGAGGAGGATGACTCTACTAAATTTGAGGGGGCACTTGCTCTAACCATGAATGTAATATGATTCTCTAGAAAATCTTCTGAAGATGAGAAGGTACTCGACTGATCATCTGAATCATCAAGGGCTGCATTGAGAACCTTCTTTTTACTCTTCTTGTTTCCACAATCTTGAGCTATTTGACCATAACCCTACCATTCATAGCACTTCACGCCCTTAGACTTGTTCTCCTTCTTCTTCTTCTCAGAAGATTTCTCTACTTTGACTTTTTCATTCTCCTTCATCTTTCTTTGCTTATTATTTTTATATTTGAAGAATTTTCTAATTTTCTTAATATAAATAGCAATTTCTTCAGGAGACGAAATTGACTCATCACTTGAAGATGAGTCATCTTCTTTAACAAATTTCAGCGCAGCACCCTTTATCTTCTTGGGTTTTATCATATTGGCTTCATATGTTTGTAGAGAGCCAACCAAGTCTTCTACCCTCATTGTATCCACATCCCTAGCCTCCTCAATAGCTGTAACTTTGGCTTGAAAAGACGTAGATAGGGATCGGAGAATCTTACTTACAATCTTTCGATTGGGAATTGGTTCTCCAAGATTGAAACTGGTGTTGACAATGTCACTGAGCTTTGCATAAAAATTATCAAAAATTTCATCTTCAGACATCTTCAAGTTTTCAATCTCCGAGGTTATTTTCTACAGCTTGGACTTCTAAATAGTGGAATTCCCTTCGTGAGTCAATTCGAGAATTTTCCAAGCCTCATTGGCAATCTCACAGCTTGAAATTCTTCTAAACTTATCAGTGGAGATTGCACAGAAAATAGAGCTCAAGGCCTTGTAGTTCCATTCTGCCTTTTCCTATTCTGCCCTAGTCCACATATCCATAGTCTTTTCAACCCTCACATTATCAATTGAATGAGTTGGTTTTACCCAACTGTTTTCTATGGATAGCCAAACATTAACATTCAGTAAGATCAGATGTGCTCTCATGTGAACTTTCCAATAGGCATAGTTGGTGCTATCAAACCATGGAGTATCGTACTAGAACTACCTTCTCTAGGAGGATCCATCAACGAGTAACAAGATCACATTTTATTCTCAAAAACAAACATGCTCTGATATGAATTGAAAATATGTAATTTGCTGGTAAAGATCCCAATCAATTAACCACACACACAATTGTAGAAGGCAGTATAAAAGAAACGAGGAAACCCACATAAGGAAACCCCAAAAACTTTCACTAAAAACAAACGTTGATTACAAACTCAAACCCTCGATAGATCAACTTGCTCGAATCCTCGATTCACCCACTCCTTTAGCGAAAGCCCTTCGACTCCTCGGAGGCACAACACCGAATTCTCGACAACTTCAAATGCTGAATCCTCAGCTCTTCCAAGATTCGAACTCCTTCGAATCACACAGATGCTAGAATACTTGGCTAAATGATTGAGAGAATGTTTTGACTTTTCTGGCTCACAAACTGTTGTATATTCTCTCTGTGTGTGTTTCACCTTGAAAATGTCCAGAGAATATATATAAACAAACTCAGCCGACTAGGGTTCGAAAAGAAAACAAAATAGGCTAAAATTTATACCTCGCGGGAAGGGCGCACCTGCGGCCATCCCGCGACTCAGAGTGGGGATGCCGTATGACCAAAATCTTGAATTCTACTCTTCGCTTTATCCTATGGCTTCCTGCTGCCATCCAGCGGTCTTCTTGCGTAATTGAGTTCTGGCTCTGCTTGGCTTCTTTAAGACTTCCAGGCTTATGTAGATACAGTTTTTCTGAGGTCTTTAAACTTCTATATGACTTAAGATTCTAGTACCTTAGCCTACACTAAGTCTAAGGTTATAGAACTCTTTGTTTGATCATGGATTTGCCAACTTACAGTTTTAGCCTTAACACATAAATAGGGTTTAAACCTCCACCTAGGTCATGGCATAGTCAAGTAACTAAATCATATGTACAACAACCCTTAACGCACTCTCATCCAATAAGCTCAAAGGACATGTTCTTAAGGCATTAGGCAATTATATACTTAACTTGAATCATGCACTTTATTTAGTATTGAAACCAAATCACTAATTACTCTTATGGACAATACCAACAAGAAACCAATCAAGAGATATACAAGGTCCAACTCTTGTTAAGTCAAGTCAATTAAGCTTAAAAATGCTCAAATTGTGAAAAATTTTGACAATTTTTGCAATAAAAGCACAAATATCATCATGCAAACCCTAACACCAATCTAAATTGTACATTGTCCTTAATGTAACAACAATGAAGCCAATGTTGGTTGGTAGTGTGTGAAAGTAAGCATTATGGAGAGCATATAACCATAGCCACTTAACACATAAATCAATCAACCAAGCATACATAAAATTCAATCATATACTCATTATTTAAACTACTTAATGCATCAGCTAATCCACCCCCCAACCTAGATTCTATAGCAATCCCAACAACAAGCATATATAATCATTGAGTACCAAAATAGAAGTACGAGACTAAGGAAAAGAGAAAGAGATATTACCTCAAGAACTTTCCTATTTGAAGGAAATAAGAAACTAAAAAACAAAGAAAAATGTTAGAAATTAAAAAAAAAAAACATAAAAGAAAAAATAAAACAAGAGAAAGTTATTAAGTAAAAGAAAATAAAAATAAAATAAAATAATTAAAGAAGTTAAATTCAAAACTAACAAAAAATAAGAAAAATAAAAATCTGCCTCCTATGTATAAGGAAAATGGGGGATAAAGGGTCATCTAATACCTACCCTATCCCAAGCCTTATCAAATAACTTTATTAATAAAATGTTCTCTTCGACCCCACGAGGACCAAAAATGGGTAAACTTCAGGTATACACGACATCAGAGTCAATGTGGCCTTGTGGGGATCCTCGAACCCTAGATATAGCCCACAATAAAGGTTAAAAGTGAACACAGGATGCTCTAATAAGCACTCGACACCAAGAAAATCTACATATGCTACCCTCTTAGGATATTCTACCACCTTCCCTACCTAAGTGTGTTTAGTTTTTGACAAGTCACTCACTAAACACCTAATCAGACCCTCAGGTAGGGCAAAATCAAGAAAAAAGAGGTACGTGTCATTCTCGCTCTCAGGTGCACAAGTGAGCAACATAAGTATGACTGACTTAATGCAAAACTTCTCAAGCAAAGTGGCATGCCCACTCCTAGAATGGGACTTAAGATTCTAAAGTGTAACCTGAATGATTAGGGTAAAATTGGCATCATGCTCAAAAGTGGTGATAAATGAGGAACATGCACTAGTATTGGGCTCCACACACACTGGACTAATGTCTACTAGACTCTCAGTGTGGGTGAAGGAAGGTCCATGCTCAAGAGAGTCCAAGATAATTAGAGTCGTAGACTTCTCCTTTGTATTATCCTCTAAATCAATGGTCTCTAAAGGTGTATCAACATTGAACAAAAACCAATCAACCTAGAAAGCATCAATAGGTGGTGTAAGGTTAGGACAATCAATGTAAGTGTATATGGGCTAGAATGTAGTAACCTCAGGCAATGTATCCTCAAAACCCTCACTATATCCTTTAAGACCCTCGAAAGGAGTGTTATTGAATGAATGCTCAAAGTCACAGGGACAAGTTTCTAGAAAAACCTTAAAAAGTGTGTCTAAGTTAGAGTAAGACACTATGGTAGACTCTAAAGGTAGGATATCATAAGCAAGTGATGTTTCATGATCATGATATTCAATCTCCATGAGTGGTGTAAGGTGTGAGCATGTAAAGTTGGCATGTGAAATAGTGTCACAAGTGCTAGATACAAAATATGCTCAATATCTCTTTTAGGTCCAGTGTTCTCATAAAAAGACTAAAGGTAGTGTCGTGCTATATCCGTTGTAAAATCAAGAATCTCATCAAGAGTGTGATGTGCATCTGGACACAACCCATGAAAAAAGTAACTCAAAATACTTCACAACTTTAAATGATGGCATGGGTTTGATTATAAAATATTATTGAATCTTTCCAAGCATTCATAAAACATCTTATCTTTTTTTTTTAGAAAAAGCTTTTAATTGGAATTAGAGGATGTATGTCCGATGCATGGTGAAAATGTGAAAGAAAAATGCATTCGACAAATCCTCTCACGACCAAATACGTGAATGAATAGCATAATATCAAACTAACGCCACCTCATACAAAGACATAGAGAAAAAACACTTCTCGAAAAAAGAATATTAATGGCCATCAAAGGTGGTCGCTAAAGATCGAAAAGCAGTCGCTAAAAGTTATTAGCGACTGTGTGGCAACTACTAGCAAAGGGACGCAAATGATTCGTCGCTAATACTATTGCAACAGCATCAGCGACTGCGAGAGAATTTACTTCGTGAGTTATTTACGACCGCTTTATTGTAAACTCCCTCGCCACTTGGCATCAGCCTTGGCGCCAGTTCCCACCATATGGTGCAAAAACATTAGCGACCGCTTATTAAATATTAGCTACTAGTAATTAATTTTTTTAATTATTATTTTTTTATTTTTTATTTTAAATAATTTCTTATTAGCGATTGTCGCCGTCGTTATATTTTTTAAAAAATTTATAATTATTATTTATTAATCAATTATTTATTTTATATTATTTAATATTATTGTATTTGTTTATAAATTATTTGTTTTTATTATAATTTTAATTTTATTTACATGCACGTAGTAGAAATTTTTTACAGATAAAATAGAACCTAAATCTTCATTTACATATGTACAATAACAATATGAAATTTAATTACAAAGTTTTATATATAGAAGTTTAACGTAAAAAAATAAAAACGGCTATGTAATAGTCAGTCAGCTCCACAATTAGCCTAGTCCAGTCCAAGAGAGCCAGCCACAATCGCTCATGTCCTACAATAAAACAATAAGCGAATGAGAATATGATAACAAAATATAAATAAAATCATAAAAATTTAATTAACTATAAAGCAAAAATTAATATTTCTAACCTGAGTGGTGAGGCCATGGCTCTGACTCTAAGACAAGCTCTCGCGCCTAAAGTAACACCTCTCGCGCATCCATCTTCACCTGGATGGTCTGGAGTAGGTCCTCATCACGGTATCTAGGTTAGGACAAGCTAGCTATAGATAACTTCACTCGTGCGATAGATTGGCATGGAATGCCCGCGCCCCACGTGGGCGTATATCCGTGGCCGTCCTGTTTGACAATAGAGTGTAATATCCTATCATTCCTTACCTCAGCCTCCATTCATCCAGCAGCTCAATTAAACACGTCTCAAACTGAGCCTACATAATTTAAAAAATGACAAAGAAAAATATGTAACTAAATTATATACAGGAAAATTTAATATGCTCGTTGGCGAAAGTAAAGCCTTAATTACCTTAATAGCCTGAACTTCTTGTGAATTCTCATTGCAGTCTCGCCAACCAGATGGCCATCCAATCAGTCCTCTCACACTGCTTTACTAACTACTAAATGGAAAATTATATTAATAGTATATTATCATAAGAAATGAAGATAACCAAAATTTTTACATAGTAAGCTAACGGTTTACATCATGGAAAATCTGCATAAAGTGTTGAGTCCCTTCCTTGTGCCAGGGCCCTACATCCTATGATTTCTCGCGTTCCTTGTGACCTTATCCGATTTTCATTTCCTATAGATTAGTTTTCGTAAGTTATGATTTATTACTTAAAAACTTAAGAAAAATAAATTCAGATCACAATCTGCTCACTCGTGCCTTCTTGACTCAACTAGTAACGAACGAGCTCAGCCTACTAGTGGGGGAAGATGCTTGTCGGGACGTGTTGAAGGATGTCAGGGTTATTCTCATGACCCTACCAATGGCCAAATTTTACTTTATTCTTATAGTCTTTTCATATCTTCCAACACTTGCTGTAGTAAACATTCCACAACCTAGGAGGAACCCCAATTACATTAGCCTAAAAAGGACAAATTACAGGATGTTAACGTGATTGTCCACGTATACGACATAGAAACAACATCAATCGTTTTCTGCGTATGCACCCGGATAACAACAGGTTTTCAACCGAAACTCCATCTAACATCGAACATATGTTAGAGATTGGATTAGCCCAAGTAATAAATATTGGATTGGATTGGATTGGGCTTAAGTTTAATATATTGGATTGGGCTCAACTATATGTTAAAGATTGGCTTGGCCAAACTAATAAATATTGGGTTGGATTAAGCCCAAATAATAACTATTGTTGTTATTGTTGTTGTTGTTGTTGTTGTTATTATTATCGTAAATATTTGAATTATTACCAAATTTTTCATTAGGGGTTTGTGTATTAATATATTATTATTAAATTTTTCGTTAAGGCCTTGTGTAATGTTATTATTATATTGATAGTTCATATTATAATAATATAATTATTATACTATTAATTAATTTATTATAATTTACTTAATATTGTTATTATTAATTTAACTAATTTAATTATATTATTAATATAATTATAATATTATTAACTAATTTATTTAGTTATTACAATATTACTTAATTTATTATATTTTAATTAATATTATTATTGTTAATTTAACTAATTTAACTATATTATTAATATTATTACTCAATATAATTATTAATTTCATTATTTGATTACATTATTATTGTCGTTGTTATTATTATTCTCATTAGAGGTTTCTGTACTATATTATTATTAGAATTATTATTTTTATTGTATATATTTGAATTATTATTAAAATTTTCATTAGAGGTTTCTATATTATTATTATTATTTAAATTTTGAATTTCATAATTTGAAATTGAAAGAAATATTCAAAAGTTAATGTTCAGATAAATTAACTAAAAATAAATGTCTGCAACAACAAAAATATATGATACAAATTAACAACAAATAAATTAACAACAAATCGGCAACAAAATTATTTAGAAGAGTTTTATGACACACTTTGTTCTAGAAACTGCAAATATGCTACCTTCATATTTTGGATATGAGCATGAGAACTCTTAAGTCTGTCTTGAAAACTTTTAAGTTGGCATGTATGCATCGAACTAATGGTTGCTTGGATGATGCATTTATCTTAGATTTTACTACTAGAGTATTGGCTGAGGTGAAACTCGAGTGACTGCTTTAAGCGGTTGCTACTAATGCTTTAGTGATTGCTTTTAGCAGACACCAAATTGAGAGTTGCAAAATATTGGTGGCACAAATATCCATGGCCACAAAACTCAAGTGACTGCTTTAGTGGTCGCTAAAAGCATTATTAGCGAGGTGGCCACTAATACTCAACATAAAAATCTAGGCAGAATCTCTTTTTCTTCTTCATCTCTAGTTTTTTCTCCTCCCTTTCTTTTTTTCCCACTCCTGTTCTCTATTCTTGCACCTAAGCGCCTCCATGTCGCCATCATCGTCATCATCGCAATCGCTGAAAGCCACTGCTGCGCCAAGTGATCGTCTTCTCCTTATTTTCCCTTCCTTCTTCCCTCCCTAGCTCTCTCTCTCTCTCCCTTTATCTATATATATATATATATATATATATATATCTTTAATAAACCATTTTTTTATTTATTTTGCCGAGTTGTTGAGATTGACGGAGAAAACCTCGATCTTCTCTTCCTTTCTTCAGGTGTGTACTATTTTTTTTGGTACTGTTTTCTTTTTTTTTCTTTTTTTTTTTCGGTGAATATAATGTGTTGGGAAATCTGCTTTCTTTTCTTTTTTTATTCTTGTTTGCTAATGTAATGTTGAAATTTTTGATGATGTGGATTTATGAGTTGTTGTAATTTTTTTATTTTTTTTATATACTATATATATTTTTTTAAACAGTTGTGAATGTATGTTTGTGGTTGAGATTGGGAATGAAGAGGTTGAGATTATGGTTGGGGTTTGTATTTGGAAGTTCTGGCAATGGCTTAGCAATGGGAGAAGTTAATGTTTTTTGTATTTTTTTTAGCAATTAAAAATCAATTAAAAATATATATTTTTTATTTTTATGTCTTATATAACTTTTTAATTAAAAATTTAACTGGATTGTATTTGGGGGTTTTGGCAGTGGCTTACGGGAGAAATCAAATTTGTTTATTTTTTTAACAATTAAAAGTCAATTATAAATTAATTTTTTGGTCTTATATAAACTTTTAATTAAGAATGTAATTTTGTTGATAGTTTATATATATTATTAGCAATAATTAAAACAATTATAAAAATAATTGTAAATAGAAAATTAATTTAACTACAAAAAATAAACTTTTTTTGTTTTTGTAAAATATTTAATGAATGTAAATTACATTACTATAAAATAAATAAGGGTGAATTTTTAATTTTTAACTAATGGTATTGATTTTTTTTAAATATTATTTAATTTTATAATTTTAAATTTATTGAACCACAATTTATTGAATAAACAAAGGTAAATATTTAATTTTTAATTAATGTGAAATATACAATTAATTTAATTAATATAAAATATGATTTTTTATAAAACATGCAATTTTATTTTAATTTTTTTGGAAAATTATTAAATTTTAATTTTTTAATAAAAAATTAATTATGGTAAATATCACAAAGGGAAAAGAAATAAACATAGAAAAACTAAGCTAATTATGTAAACTAAACTAAATGCAATGCAAACTAACTAAATGACAAGTAAATGTAATATGATAAAATGTAAAAAAAAAAGATAGGAAAAAATATTTTTAATTGCTTGAGACAAGTCAATCCTAACTTCAAATTGTGTGCAAACTATTACTCTCCCTGACAATGGTGCCAAAATTGCTTGTTCCTTAAAAATGGGTACTCCCAAGTGCAAGGTGATCAATAATTGTAATTTAAATTTGTAAAACAGTGAAGCATCAGTTGTATCTATAAATAGAGACGTTGTTAACTCACAATTTTTCTTCTCTTAATTGTAAGTTTCACATAATAGAAATCAAAGAAAATTGGGTTGAATTTTGAAAATAAATCCTACCTAGGCATTTTGTCAAAGTATCTATCTAAGCTCTCATTCCTATATCAAAATAATATTAAAGTATATCACTATAAATTAAATAACAACATGATTAAATATAACTTCATTTTTTATGACAGCAACCAAAACCTACACAATCATAACATATATCATAACCATTTTTATATCTCTTATGATATTGACATCTTAAATGCAAATATTAGATCAACACTCTACGTTTATAATACTGATAGTCTAACTATCGAGTTAAAAGGATAAATATAAATATTACCAACTATAGTTAAGACCAGATTCAGACTATCTAGGCCTAAATTGCCTACACATCTCATATTAGAAATCAAGTCGCCATAGTTCTTAATTTGCTACTCTAGATTGGTATTAAATATCATTATAATCAACAATATTGGTATCTTAATATTGGTGGATGTGGCATCACAACATCGCCCAAATGCCTCTAGTTACACTGTTATCTACCATATCATCTAAAAACTTAGAGGGCACATTATACCTATGTGCCCTTAAAATTTGGAGAATTGCACTTATGACTTATAACATTTGATAGTAACACTTGTTTCTATATTGTTAACATTAATTCTCTTTTGATAAAATTAATAGTAAAAACTTAACAAAAAAGTAAAAAAAAAATTAATTATTTTTCTATTTTACTCATTCCTCTCTCACATTTTCATCAATTTTCTTGTAAATAAAACTAATCAAAATGTGAGAGTTATGAGTAAAATAGAAAAAACACAAAATTTTGGTTACTTTGATATTTTTATTAAGTTTTAATAGTTAATTTTATCAAAAATGGATCAATGTTAGTACCATTTCAAAATAAAAAAAGGCAAATGTAACTTTTAAATGCTGTGAATGATAAATGTAATTACTTAAATGTTAAGGGGAGATAAATGTAATTTATCTAAATTTAAATCAATATGGAGATTAGTAATTTTTTTATAAATTAATTTATTTTCTCTCAACACGCTTACTCAATGAGGCCAAATTAACAATTTTTGAATGCGCCAAACATGTATGATTATTAATTTTTTTTTTAAAAGAAAGTGAAATTTAAATTTAGAACTTTTGTCTACTTTGATATGATATTAAATTTTTCTTTTTTATTTTTTTAATGCTCATTCAGTATTTAATAAGTACAAATACATGTAATTTCTTTTACGGAATTTTCTAATGCTCCGAAAAGTGGTTTTATTTTCATGATTCTAAAACCACCTTTTATTTTTCCTCAAATATAATGTATTATATGTAATCCCTTTAATTAAATGTATTACATTAAATTTAAATTAAATTAAATTAATTGATATATTGAATTAAATGTATGCGAAATATGTCATGTTTCTATACATTTAATTTTATTTTATAAAATATATTTAATTTAATTAATTAATTTTGTAAAATATATTCAATTTCGTTTTATAAAATATCTATCTTTCAATAATAATTAATTTTAATAAATAATATTAATATAGTACGTAATTTAAAAATAAATTATTATCTACTAAAAATAGTTAAAAAATAATTAATAAAATAAATCATTTTACTTTGTAATACGATAACCAATGGTATTCTTAACTCCTTAGATCTGTGATTATTGAAGGAAATTAGAATTTGAGTTGGACTCCATCTGGTTTTGCGGGTGAGATAACCGTGAGGTTGAGTTTGAATTTAAGCCATTTGGTGGATTTGCCTAGAGATTTGTTCGAGCTCATGAAGCAAACTTCTTCGCTGACTAAAACTCATCAGTTTTGTTGGAAACTGATTCTTGAATTATCACGCGTCTTGCCTCTTTGTTTGTTACGATTTGATTGGCCCATTTTTTGGTTTCTTTCGCTAATAGCCCTTTCGTCTCTAGCGCGAAGTGTGTGTGTGTGCGCATATATATATATATATATATATGTATGCACATCAAGGCAGACTCTCAATCATCGCCTTTTCCTCTCATCTCGGTCGTCTAGAGAAGTTTTTGAAGGGACAGGGGAATGGAACGTGAAATAGCGGAGATAGCAGACCTGGAGGCACTTAGTCAGACGAGCACCGACAAGGAGGCCTCCTCCATCTTCAAGAAAGCAAATCGTCTCATCACATTGAAGGCGAGTTTGTCATCATCTTCTTCATTCAATAAATACCCCGAATGTGAATGCAATTTCAACTGGATTTGTTGTGGGTTTGTCTTGATCATTCCCTTCAACATATAACTACATATAGGTTGAATGTGATGGCAATTTTAAGATCAAGCACGCATGTTTTCTTTGTTTTTGGAACGACAGTGTCTTTTTTCTCTTTGCTTGAGGACTAATATTTGTATGACTATACAAGCTCTGTTTGGAATGATAAAAATTTTAAAAAATGGTGAAAAAGTTTAAAAAATTTTAAAAATTATTTACTTTTATCTCACTATATGAATTAAGAATTCACAACTTATCTCATTTTATTTCACCCATAGTGTGTGTTTGGAGTGATAAAAAATAAGAAAACAAGATAAAACGTGATTTTGAATAAAGCATGGTGTTTGGTATTTTTTTCAAATTCTTTCTAATGGATTCAAAAAAATCCGTGTACATATGCAACAATGGTACTCGTTTGAAAACTTTCAATTCGAAGAATATGATTGTAAAAAAAAAAAAAAATTCATATTCGGTTAATCTCTTTCTAGATTTTTTATTTTTTTAGTGAAATATTAAAAAAAAATTCACATTCGATTAATATAGTAAGATAAAACTTATGTTGTTGTTGTTCTTGTTGTTGTATTAAACTTTTTTAAAATTAGAAAAGGCAGGAATGTGTAAAAGTGTGATATAGAATTTTAGTAATTTATAAAAGTTGTTGGAGTTTTATTGTGTTTTGGTTTATTTGTTGGCACTCCAAACATATTTATATATATAGATGCATGTATATCTGTATATGTTAAACGTAATGTTTTGGTTCAATTTTGCACCATAGGAGTTTTGTTTTTTTTTTTCTTTGTAATATGTATTATGTGTGTATATGTAGTTTTTATTTTTCTTACAATCAAAATATTGATAGAATATAGCTTCCGCATACTTTGAAAATGCAAATTCTTGATTGTATTCTCCACGAAAATTGTAGCAAACAACATTTTTTTTTTTAACTCCCTCCCCTGTTTTACTCTATAGCAGCTAGGGTTGAGTTTTATTTCTTCACTTCAGAATTGAAGATACTTTTTAAGTAGCATGAAGAAGATATTCAATGGGCTAATTCTATTTTCTAGTTTTTAGTTATGAAATGAAGTAAAACAAATTGTTGAATTTATTATTTTATGGAACTTGTAAGTTTTAATAATTTAATTTCACCATATATAAACCTTGGTCGGTTACCATTGTGTTTTTTAATTTCTTCGTTCTCCTTATATATATATATATATTGTTATATTCTTATTATACCTGTTATTTTCTGTCACCGTTATATTAATTGTTGCATTTTAAAATCATACAAAAATGATAGTCGGATATTAATGGGTGCAGTTTGAGGATGTTGTTTACAAGGTTAACCTCCAAAAGGGAGGATGGCTAAAGAATTTAAAATCCGAAGAAAAAGTCATCTTGAAGGGAATCACAGGCATAGTGCAGCCTGCAGAAATATTAGCCATGTTAGGCCCTTCTGGCAGCGGCAAAACAACTCTCGTAACCGCGCTGGGTGGTCGGCTTGGAGGGCAACTCACCGGAAGTATTACTTACAATGGCGAGCCCTTTTCAAACAAAACGAAGCGGAACACCGGATTTGTCACACAAGACGATGTTCTGTATCCTCATTTGACGGTGACTGAAACGCTAGTCTTCACCGCTCTGCTCCGCTTGCCCAATAGTCTCACTAAAGTGGAAAAAGTCGCTCACGCAGAAGCTGTTATTGCTCAACTTGGATTGATTAGGTGTAAGAACAGCATCATTGGAGGGCCATTCCTGAGGGGAGTGTCCGGGGGAGAGCGTAAGAGGGTTAGCATTGGGCAGGAAATGCTCATAAATCCAAGTCTGCTGTTCTTGGATGAGCCTACGTCTGGCCTCGACTCCACAACAGCTCAGCGGATTGTGTCAACGCTGTCGGAGCTAGCAAAGGGAGGAAGAACGATTGTGATGACAATACACCAGCCTTCGAGTAGGCTGTTTTACATGTTTCATAAGGTCTTGCTGTTATCGGAAGGTAATCCTTTGTATTTTGGGAAGGGAGCAGAAGTCATGGATTACTTCTCTACCGTTGGATACGCCCCATTGGTCGCCATGAATCCTTCTGATTTTTTGTTGGATCTTGCAAATGGTATGTGCTCTCTAACTTAATATTTTTTTCTATAAAAATAGTGTTTTTTTTATTAGAATTTGTTACATGGTTTGTAAAGAATATGGGATATAGTTGATCTCTTATCTTGATAAAAAAATTGTTTTCTAGTGGAACCCATTATTTAAACTACAAACCTGTCAAGGTTTCTTTACTAAGAGACAATTGTCGTTGTTAGCCCGATGAAATTGATCCTTTGTGCAAACACATCCACGTACCTTCTCACCCAAGTAAAATGCTAAAGTGGTAAATAATCTCTGTAATGTTATATTGATTGAATGAAAATACAATAGGGGGGGAGGCCCTATTTATGGAGTTAGAAATTCTATAAAAGGTATATTAGACTAAGTAAGCTAATATTATGGAATCAATAATGATGCTAGCCTAATATGGCCTAATATAAAAATATACATGCATCTAATATAAAATATACAAGCAATATATATATTCTATCTACATTAACATGGGTGGTAATTATTTTACTGTCACTAAGTCCGGCACATGTATTCAGCTCTAATGCATATTTGGCTCGTGTAAGATAACATCCATCAACTGACGACGAAATTTTGAACCCTAAGAAGTAGCTGAGAGAACCTAGATCTTTCATTTTTCAAATTGAATGCTGAGAAAAGACTTGAGCTTAGACATATCATATAAATTATCCTCACCTAGAATCATATCATTAACAAAAAGTATAAGAAAGATAACTCCTTGATCAATGCAACGAACAAATAATGTTGAATCATAATGGCAAGAGGAGAATCCCAACTGCCTGATAGTGTTGCTAAAGTTTTGCGTACCAATTTCGAGGAGCTTGTTTTAGTCCATAAAGTGTCCGGTTGAGTTTACAAACCTGGTGATATGGATTAAAATACCTCGGTGAAAGATGCCTGAAGGCTTCCACAGTGTGATCATCATTGAGAAAGGAATTTTTGATATCCAAGCTAGGAGAGCCCCTCCCCCCACTTGTAAACAATGACAAATACAAGCAAGCTACAAACAGTGATAAGTCGAGCAAAGGGAATAAAGTTTTTCCATAGTTTATACTATACTCCTAAGTAAAACCCTTTGCTAACAATCATGCCTTGTATCACTCAACTGAGTCATCAGATTTGGTCTTGATTTTGTAGACCTAGTTACAGCTAATAGCTGTATTCTTAGGAGGAAGATCAACTAAATCCCAAGTACAAGTTTTTGTCAATGTCTTTTCTCTTTGCTTGCTATTGAAGAGGGTTAGTACTGGCCTCACAGAAAGTGCGAGGCTTATGTTGAGAAAGAATAATAGAGAAACAATGATAATCTAAATGAACTGGAAGTTTCCTTAACCAGAAGGACTACGAGTAAAGGAAACTAGAAGCCCAAGACCAAAAGGTGTCTCAAAAGACCCAAGGACATTAGTGTCAATAGCAGAATCAGCAGGCAGGGCAGGTTGCTCAATATAGTCCAAGGTAGGAAGCTCATGCGAGACATCACTAGAATTATGAAGAAATAACTCCGTAGAAGTACTGGTAAAAAAAAGTCTGAGATAGGAAGAGGAGAAATTTGAAAAGAGGACATGGAAGATAACATTTTATATTTCCAAAAAATGACATGACAAGAGAAATGAAGACGTTTAAATTGAGGATCCTAAGACCGATACCCCTTGTGTTCAACACTATAACCCAATAAGCAATAGAGGCATACACGAGGTTCAAGTTTACAGTGTTCATGAGGCTAAAGTAAGACAAAACAAGTACATCCAAAGACTTGAATATCAAAATAGTTAGGACAACCATATAGCTTCTCATAAGGAGATTAATCAGTGAGGAGAGGAGAAGGCATATGCTTGATAGTATAAATAATAGTAAGAGTTGTTTCAACCTAAAATTGCTTAGGACAGAATGAAGAGATGACAAAGGTACAAACTATATCAAGGATGTGGTGATGCTAACATTTGGCACGACCATTTTGTTAGGTAATGCTAGGAGATGAATGATGAGGTACAATATTCTATTGGTGAAGGGATTAAAGAAAGACAGAATCTCTATATCCCATGACTTTGTCAAATTGAAAAATTTAATAGATTGAGAAATTTTGGTGTGAATCATTTTGGAAAAGTCAAGAGTATATATGTGAGATCGATTGTGAAGTAGATATATCCAGGTAAAACAAGAAAAATCATCCAAAAAATGCAAAATACTTAGATCCTCCTACAGTAATATTTAAAGAAGCTCGCTAGACATCAGAACACACAAGATCAAAATGAGCCAAATAAATTGAATCACTATTGTCAAAAGATAAAGTTGTTTGTTTAGCAAGCTAAGACGGAAGACATTTAAAATTCTTAGACTTAGCAGACCCTAACTAAGAGATAAAGAAATATAACCTAAACACAAATGCAAGGACTTAGAGAAGGTGATGCGGTAGTGGAAGCGACCAATTGAGCTGGAGCATGTGAAGAGGAAGATGGAGTTAGAAGGTGAAATCTGATAAACTATAAGTCAAAATGTAGGAGAGCTTGGACAAGGAGATAAAAAAACACAAAAGAAGCACAAAGCTGCCGAAAAAAATGTAGACAAATTGTACAGAAGGAATTAGGAGTGCATAGCTCTGATAGCATGTTAGAATAGAAAGTAACCTCCATGATGTTGTATTAATTGAGTGTTGAACTGGTCTGGGCCTGTCTAAGTGAATTGGTTCATGTGGATGACACGCGGGCTACAGGAAGCTGAAGTCATAACGCTTGGATGATAGCGCAAGGATCGCCACGCAAAAAGGCGCACGTTGATTGACCAAAAGGGTGACATAAGGACAAAAAACAAGAGCTCGGACAAAGAGACATAAGCACAAAATGAGAGCAAGGTTGCCTAGAAAAAAAAAAAATGTAGACAAATCGGAAAGAAAAATCAAATCTAATCAATTGTGTGGAAGCAATTAGAAGCGTGTAGCTCTAATACAATATTAGAATAGTAAGTAACTCCTACAATGTTATATTAATTGAATCAATATACAATGAAGGGAGAGACCCTAATTATAAGGTATAGAAATTCTATACAAGGTAATACTAAACTAGATAAGCCAATATTATGGAATCAACAATGATGCTAGGCTAATATAGTCTAATATAAAAATATAGAACTACCAAATATAAAATATACAGGTAATATATTCTCTATATATTACCATAAAAGACATGCATTCTAAATAGCTGCTTATCGTCTTTGCATATTGTAATTTGCATGCCGCATGCTCCTCACCGACTTGCACGTGCGTCGAGGTTCAGATTCCTGTGAAAATTGCCATTTGTTAAAATAAAAATACATTTTGTAGGTGTTGCATCAAACGATTCCCTTGAGGATCAAAATGCGGTTAAGCGGGCTCTGGTTTCTGCTTTTAAGACGAATCTTGCTGAGAATTTGCATTCACAAGTACAAGAAACTGGCCCTCGCCTTCGTGAAGGATTAGAAGACAGGAAGTTTGGACGGTGGACTACAAGTTGGTGGCAACAATTCTGCGTCTTGCTTCAAAGAGGGTTGAAAGAGAGGAGGCATCAGTCATTCTCAGGTCTTAAGATTGGACAGGTCCTGGTGGTAGCTTTCCTTTCAGGGCTATTATGGTGGCAATCCGATATGGTACACTTACAAGACCAGGTAACTAATAATTTATATAGCTATAACTATTGTGGGAACGAACTTAAAATGACGGGTAACTAATATTTGTTTGGTTTCTTTCTTTCTATTTATTCTGCAGACAACTATATGATAGCACTCGTAGTAATTTAATATCCAATGAAACAATGTCCATTCTCATGGCTCTTGACAATACCGCTTCGTTACGCTTGAAAATTTGAATAAAAATTCAATTAATACATCCCCTAGCTTCTGTTTCAATTAATAAGTTATACATTGTTTATATTAAGGGCCGTTTCGAACTTCCCCCCAAAAAAAAGAAAGAGATTTTTAATAACTTTTATTTTTATTTTTTATTTTTTTTGTGTTTGAAACACTTCAAAAGTTACTAAAATTTTTTTAAAATTTCTTTGACTTTTTTTCACCAAACAACTAAAAGTTTCAAAAATTTTCTAAAAATTTTTCAAACTTTTTACTGATAATCAAAATTTACTAAAATTTTTAAAAATTATTAAAAATTTCAAATTTTTACAGAACATATAAAAGTTACACCTAAAATGTAAATATTAACATTCATAATTTAATCCAATATTTATTAATTTAAACAAACAACATTTATTACTTCAATTAATAATATTAATTAATTTAATTAATTTTATTTTCGTCAAATCATGACAATTGATTTCAAATTTCAGCCTCTGTGATGCATTTTGCACCACATCCCTTGCATCTCAAATTTTTACCAAAAAATTACTAAAAATTCTTAAAGTGTCACCTCAAGACCGGCCTAGATTTCCTAAATTTAATTACCATTGGAAGTCTACTCAATAATGCTTAAATATATCAATCATTACATTAACGATTAAAGGAATTCATTGCACTCGAAATCCTGTCTGGCTTTTGTATGCAGATAGGGCTTCTCTTCTTCTACTCGGGATTCTGGGGCTTCTACCCCCTGTTCGAAGCTATTTTCACTTTCCCTAAAGAACGTGCGATGCTCTCGAAGGAAAGATCTTCAGGCACGTATAGGCTCTCATCATATTTCGTGGCGAGGACTGTGGGCGACCTACCAATGGAGCTTGCTCTTCCCACAATTTTCGTCACCATAACCTATTGGATGGCGGGGCTCAAACCCACAGCTGCGAATTTCTTGGAGACCTTATTCGTGCTCCTGTTCAGCGTCATGGCTTCTCAGGGTCTGGGACTGGCGCTTGGCGCCCTCGTAATGGATCAAAAATCGGCCACCACACTCGGATCGTGCATTATGCTGTCGTTCACCCTAGCCGGAGGGTACTACGTTCAACACGTTCCTGCGTTCGTACGATGGATTAAGTACGTTTCTATCAGTCAGTACACGTACAAGCTGCTGTTGGGGGCACAATACAAGGCCAGCGACACCTACCCATGCGCCCCTAACAATGGCACTTGCTTGGTTGGGGATTTTCCTTCAATAAAGCTCGTGGGACTCAGTGGAAAAGGCATCTCCTTCGCTGCTCTGGCTTTGATGATTCTTTTTTATAGACTCGTTGCTTATATTGCCCTCATGCGGATTGGAGTGACCAGCAGCAAATAGGTGGTGGAGGATGAAGCTCTCGCTACTGATCACTGTGCTTAACTAAGTTTTCTTTGGATTTACCCTTTTTGGCCAGTTTTCCTCTCTATGTACATTTCCTCGGTTTTGTTTTTGTTGGGCTAAGGAAATTCATCTTGAGGAATCATCTAGTAATTCAAAAAAAAATATATTCTTTTTTAAAATAGCATTCTTAGAACTCATTTCGTAACGTTTATATACATATATATATTTATTCTTTTCATTTAACAATTTTTGTTAATTTTTTTATTTTTTATTTTAAGTTGTTTTTTTTTTTAAAACAAACAAAAAAAAAACACGCTTTGGCAATGCAATTTCGATAATGCAATTTCGGCAATGCAATTTTATTTACAGTTATTTAATTTTATTAAAATATATTTTATTTTAATTCAATTAACTATTTTAATAAATTTAATTTCATTTAAATTTATTAATTCAATAAAATATTTATTTTTTAATAAAAATTAACTCTAATATAACAAAGAACATAATTTAATAATAAATAATTATTTTACACAATAAAACATAGTTTAATTTCATAAATTACTTTAATTATTAATTAATTAATTTTTTTATTTAGATAAAATAAGTAATTTAATGATTTTTAATTTTATAAAAAAATAATTTTAATTTAATAAAGTATTTCAATAAAATAAATTATTTTTAATATGATGCAAACAAAAATTAGTGAAGTTTTTTTGTTAAGAGGCTAAAATTGTACGTGTTTTTCACCCAAAAAAAAAAAAAGACACAAAAACAAAAAAAAAAACAAAAAAACAAAGTGAAAATATGATTTTTTTTGTTTTGTTTATGTTTTCATCGTATGTTTCTAAATAATTTTTTTGGCAATAAAAAATAAAACAAATCTAAGAAATATGTTTTTATTATTCGTTTTTAAAATTTATAAATATAAAAAAAATAGTAAATAAAAACAGTACCAAACAGGAATTGGAGTTTTTGTGCTCTTGCTTAATTTGGGAGTGAACTGTGCCAGCAATGAAGTTGAGATCCTCTCAACCTAATTATATTGAATTAAGAATGTGTCAAGAGAAAATGGAAGACACAGTTATTTAAAATTTCTCGGATTGTAAGGGAAAATAGAAGGAAAAATACATTAATTTTAAAAAACTAAAAACAATTAAATTAAAAAAATTAATATATTATATTGATAGATAATTTTTGTCTTATTATATTTTTTAATCCAGAATAAAGGCGTATTTGATTTTATATTTTCTTCCTCTTCTATATACCATTTTTCTTTCCCTTTCCTTTTGCTTTTTCTCTCATTAAATGCTTACTCTAAACAAGCCTGAATTACATAAAACGCTTGAAATAGGATTTCATGAAACTACAGGAGAGGTTGAATGCCAAACGAGATCATAAATGGTTGAGGAATCTCTGTTCCCCATCTGAACACCAACAAGCAATTCTGCACCCGCACGGGTTAGCTCAGTGGAGCAGGGGCCGGATTGGAGAGTGGACATACTTCCCACGTCTCAGGTTCGAATCTCTTCCTGGGCGTTCGGTCTTATCGGTGGGCATGTCTTGCGGGGTGGTGCGCTTGCCCGAAAGTTTTACTCGTAACGATTCACCGGCGAAAGGTATCCTCCGTATCAAAAAATAAACAAGCAATTCTGCGTTCAAACACTTGTTAGTTTGGGACGATGAAAACACTGCATTCTTGGTTAGAACCCACATACTAGATTTTGTTTTACGTCCTTCTCTGATCCATCCGGATGTCAGGCCTTACTGTGCAATTTTTCTGGTTTCCTATAATTTGCCAAGGATTTGTTTTAATTCTGTTCTAATTAGGATTGCCTGAGGAGTTTATTTTAATTAATCGTCTCAGAAGTTGTTTGTAATTGCTATAGCCTATATGGGATTTAATATATTACATCTACTATTATATGTCGGATAGAACATCCTATTAAAGAGTTAGGAAAGTATTTTCCATACGATTTGGGATTAGTTTAATTTTCCCGATAAATAGCACCATTTGTAATTAGTTTTCATTCATTTAAATGTTCAATACACTTCAGATTAATTAAGAATTTTGTTTTCTTACTTAGTTTCTGTGAATTCAAAAACCACTCTTCATACTTGGGGGCAAAATATTGTAAAATTTCCCACCTGCTGCATCACTAAAAATGATTCATTACGATAAGTATAAACATGATTTCAGGATCTCCACATATGTTAGATTAGAGTTTCTTTTTTTTTTTTTTTTTTTTTAATAAGTAGGACAGAATAAGTTTTATTAAGAAAAAAATAGGATATTAAAGTTAGATAAGATTTTGATCGGCTGTGATATTATGTAGCATTAACTATTATCCCTAAACAATTCCGAGCACTTATCAATCCACGGGCCACAGAAACTTGGTGGTCTTTTGAGCAGCTCTCTCATTGTCGGGCTGCTGGTGAAGTAGAGGAAGCTTAGCTTGTTTGTTTCTGACCAAAATAAATAAAAAAAAACAAGGACATCCCGGGCTAGGTGGCCTACATCATTTTATAACATGAATATTTTTTTTTTTTTACCAAAATGGAACCCCATGTTTCCTTGTCTTGTTTAGTGCCAAACTCTGAATCTGATCAGCCCGTTTTGTGCCCTCCATTGTCCATTACACTAGTGTGAAAAGTTCTCATTTTATTCATGAATATTCTATATGTTTGGTTGATATATATCGGTGGGCTAATTTTTTAATAAAATTTTTATAATTTATACGGCCTCTTTCATAGTGAATGAAAAAAAAAAATAAATAAGATTTGCATAGTTGTGTTCGGTGGTCTTTGACCCCAAAAGCTAACTTATGAAATAAGACTTTTTCTCACACTTGTATACTGATCGTCAATCTCTTTTACAACTGATGTATGAACGCCCTAACAATTTCTCCATTCACACATCGGTCTTTGGTTGGAAAGAGTGACAACCTATTTCTCTCGGTGGGCTGACATTTGTGGTAAACCTCTGATACCAGTGTTGGATGGTCTTTAGCCTATCTCATCTCATCTGATATCTTAAAGTTAGCTCATAAGATGAGATTTTCTCTCGTACTTATATATCGGCCACTAGTCCCTTCCACAACCAATGTGGAAACACCCCAACATAGTGTGTCAGCTATACATAAAAGGATAATTATTTGTAAAAATTTTTTAAACTCTATTTTATTCTTGAAGACGGGAATCAAATTTACTCTAAATTATTTGTAGGAATTTGAATAATTACAAGGTTGAATTATAATATTATTATATTACCAATTTGTATGTTTGTTTGTGTTTGTGCTAAAAAATGACTATCAAACAACTCACAACCTTCTATGATTTTGGATGTATTTTGTGGGGGCGTGTCAGAATTTGAAAAGATTCATATGTAATAAATACAAATGAATATGAAGCAACTCAACCGATTGTGATGGTTCAATGCCTTCATAGGACATTTCAACCCAAAAAAAAGGTAGAAAATATGAATAAAGATGAAAATAGAGCTTCAAATATTGAATACTTGGATCTTGTGTTCTTCTTTGTTTGGTTATAATTCTATTAGAATGGAAATACACGATCAAAATAGAGTTCAAAACTATGGAAAGTTAGATGTAGGTAAGGCGTTAGAGTTTAGATTTAGAATGGATTGTTTTCAGCCCTTAGAAATATCAAGAAACCGAAACTTTGAGGGAAAAGCGCAAGAAACTCACTCTAAGTCACAAGAAAATACAAAGAGCCTATTTTTAGAGTTTTGGTTTCATAGGAAGCTTGCTACAATGATGCAAAAACTTGCTCGAAGATCGCTCTTATAAACATTGGCCTGATAGTTTTATGAACTGTGTTTTGAAAGCTTTATTCATCTAGAATTTCATACCCTCACTGCTGGAGATATTAGCCTTAGAGATGGTTTTTCTCAAGCAATCACTAAAACTTCATTAGCAACTATTTTTAGTAGTCACTAATTAACTAGTGATAAATGATCTGCGGTTTAAACATTCACGACGAAATAACTCAAGCAACCACTCTGATGAAGTTATAGCGACCGCTTTGTTGACCGCCAAAAGTGGTCGTTAATATACTCATTAAAATCCGCACACACCCTCTTTTTCTCCCCTCTCTCCTCTCTTTCACCCTCAGTATTTAACTGTGCTCCTGTGCCATGCCAGTTCCAACTACTGCTCCTCCGCCGATTGCTATCGCCGCTCCTCCGCCGGTACCTCATTCCTTTCCCCTCTTATTCCTCGTTCTCCTAGCTTCCTCCCTCTCTATTTCTCTCTCTCTCTCTCTCAGCCCCTCTTTTTTTTTTTTTTTTAAGTTTATAAATTTACAAATTTGCTTGAGGTTTTCTACCTCCCTTGATTTTCTTTTCCTCAATTATGTTATTTTTTTTTTCTCCACTCTTGATTTATATACTATTTTCCTTTTTTTTTAAATTTTTGTTGTTGCATGTGAAATGTAAAGTATGGAAAATATGTTTTTTTTTTAAGATATTGTTTTCTGTTTTGTGTGTGTGTTAATGAAATGTTGAGAAATTTTTTTATCTAGTTTGTTTTTATTTGCAAGATGATGATGTAATTTTTTATTGTACTGTTTTGATGTTGGTTACTGATGTATTTAGTGGGCATGTAATACTGTTTTCTTTTTTCTTTTTTTTTTAATTTTTATTGTTGCATAAAGTTGGAAAACATGTTTTTTTTAGCTACTATTTTCTATTTTTTTTAATGAATGGGAGTGAAAAGAGTGAGAAAAAGAGGATAGAAAACTATTTTGGGGTTATAGCAGGGTTGAGGAGTGAAAATTATTTTTATTTATTTTTTAGCAATTTCAAATAGGTTTAAAATAATGAAGATTTTTAATTTTGTTGAGAAATATTTAATTTTTTTAAATTAGAAAATATTTTTAAATTCAAAAATTTAAAATAAAATCATCTCATGTTTATATGTATTATTATCATTCATTAAAACAATTATAAAAATAATTTTAAATAGAAAAAAGTAAATTTTGACAAAGTGTTCAATAAAAAAATATGAAAATAATTTAAAAAAAAGTAATTTTGGACAAATTTTTTATTTTATTGAACTAAAAATTTTTATTTTATTGAACTAAAAATTTGAAATTATAAAGGAGTGAATGCTTAATTTTTTTAAATTTAAAAATTCAAATTCAAATTAACTCCCAACAAAAAAAATATAATTTTTTTGATAATATATATATATATATATATATATATATATATTATCACCATTAATTAAAGAAACTATCAAAATAATTTTAAATAGTAAAAAAGTAATGTTTGACAAAGTATTCATTAAAACAAATATAAAAATAATTTTAAGTAGAAAAAAGTAATTTTGGACAAAGCATATTATTTTATTTAACTAAAATATTTGAAATAATAAAGGAACGAATGTTTAATTTTTTTTTTGAATTCAAAAATGTAAATGGAAATTAACTCATAACAAAAAAAATAAATTTTTAAATAATTTATATATATAATTATCATTCATTAAATCAATTATTAAAAAAATTAAATAAAACGTAGTAAGTTTTGAAAAATTATTTTATTTTATTGAACTAAAAATTTGAAATTATACATGAATGTTTAATTTTTTTTTAAATTTTAAATTTTAAATTAAAATTAATTCATAACACAAATTATTTTTTGTTAATTTATATATATTATTACCATCGATTAAAACAACTACAAAAATAATGTTAAATAAAAAAAGTAATTTTTGACAAAATATTCATTAAACAAGCACTAAATTAATTTTAAATAGAAAAATATTGAACTAACATATTTGGAATTATAAATACGTGAATGTTTAATTTTTTTAAAATAAATTAATTGATGTTACATTAGTTAAATTAAATTATGATTTTAATAATTATAAATAATAATATTAAAAGTATTAAAATTAGGTAAATAATAATAATAAATCAATAATATTAAGTTAATAAAATATTATCATTAGTTAAAATATTAAATAATGAATTATAATATTGATAATATGATTAAACTACTTTAAATTAAATTAGTCGGATTAATATCCCAATGGCTATATTAAATTAGTTAAACTATTAAAAATATTATTATTATTATTATTTAAAATATTAAATAATAATTTAATTAATATTATAATAAATACATATGTATTATTAAACTTAAATTAATATTAAATTGAAATACCGAAGCTAGTAATGGAAAGAAAGGCTACACTATAGGAATTTGAGGAAATTTCTATTGAATGGCACAACAAGTAACAAGAAAGGACTTGGCTTGGAAGAAGAAAATGAAATATGAACAACCGCGCTGGTCGTAATAAATCAGCTTTCATGCTAGTTCTTAAATATTAAATTACAATGTTACATTAGTTTAATTATAATATTAGATTATAATACTGAATAATATTAAATTAATTGAATTAATAACATTAGTTCAATTATAATATCAATAGTAATATTAATTTATAATAAAATTCAGTAATAATAATAGTGGTATTAGTTTATAGTAAAATTAATATTAATAACAATAATTAAATACTAATAATTAAATTAATAACTAATAAACAAACACCTAATGATTAGAGTCAATCTTTTCTTTTTTTTTTTTGCTTAGTGATTAGAATCAATCTAATCAACTAATTACGGTAGTATGGTAAAACAAGTTTTGATTAGTTTATTTTACATATGATTTGTTGTTAATTAACTTACTTGTATCATATATTTTTGTTGTTTTAGATTTTTATTCTTAATTAATTTATTTGAATGTTAATTTTTTAACTTTTTTCAATTTCGAATTACAAAATTGAAAGTTTAAATAACAATGATACACAAACCCGTAATGGAAAATTTAATAATAATTCAAATATTTACGATGATAATAACAATAATAATTAAATACTAATAGCTAAATTGATAATAATTCCCAAATTCCTAATCTTACTTGGGTCAAATCCAATATCTTGCTTTAGTGCAATCCAATCTAATATTGATAATATAAGAAAATTAGGTAAAATAATAATATTATAATATTATAATTAGGTAATTAATAATAGCGAATTAATAATATTTAATTAATTAAATTCATAACTAATATATGCACCCCTAATCTTACTTGGGCCCAATCCAATTCAATATTAATAATATATGAAAATTAAGTAAAATAATAATGTTATAGTATTATAATCAGGTAATTAACAATAGTTAATTAATAATATTTAATTAGTTAAATTAATAACTAATGCACAAAGCCCTAATCTTACTTAGGCCCAATTCAATATCTTTCTTAAGCCCATTCCAATCTAATATTAATAATATAAAAAAATTAGGTAAAATAATAATATTATAATATTATAATCAGGTAATTAATAATAGTTAATTAATAATATTTAATTAGTTAAAGTAGTAACAAATACACAAATCTCTAATGATAAAATATTATAATAATAGTAATGGTAATACTAATTTATAATTAAATTATTAATAATTATTATTACATATTATAATTTAATTAATTAAATTAGTGTCAAATATACAAATCCATAATGATAATATATTATAATAATAGTAATTGTAATATTAATTTGTAATTAAATTAGTAATAATAACATAATATTAAAATAATAATATTTATAATGATCAATAGTTAAATTAATAATATTATAATATAATTTAATTAGTTAATTAATTATATTAAATTATAATGATAAAATATTAGTTAAATCGATAGCAATACACAAATCTTTAATGATTGAACCAAATCAATATCTTATTTTTGCCCAATTCAATATCTTATTTAGGCCCAATCCAATACCACTTGTAATAACCTGAATTTTTTTCTTAAATAATTTGCTTAAGTGTAGTGGTAATATTTATTATAGTAAAAATCTAAAGAATTGAGGATTTGAAAATTTTTGGAATGATAAAATTAGTTGAAAAGATTTCTGGATTCAATTTTACCCTATGTGGGAGTTTAATGTAAAATTTATAAACTTTTATCCAAACAATTCCTAATCCGATTACCTATTTGATTCAACCCAAGCCTATTAACCCATGGATCAACCCATCCTTCGACTCACCTTAACTCACTTCAACTCACTTTATCACTCATTAAGTTGACTCATGAATAGTAACTCTCAATCATTTCCTTGCAAACCTTATCTTCATCCATCCATCCTCCCATGTTTCTCTCAAATTATTTGGTTAAATAGTCAAAAAGAAGCAAGATTCTCGAATCATGCCACCTATTGTACATTCAAGATCCTACTTTAAAGGCTTTCAAGCATCTCTCAAATTATTTGGTTAAATAGTCAAAAAAATAAGCAAGATTCCCGGATCATGCCACTTGTTGTACATTCAAGATCCTACGTCAAAGGCTTTGAAGCATGGGAAGTGGAGGTTGTCTTCTCCATTGACACTTCCCCTACATCGCCATGACTTCTTATAAAAATGCTTCCCCTTTGTGAAAGAAAAAAAAAATTCTAAGGTTTTCAAAGAGTTGTGAGGTTTGTGTGCCTTCAAAAAAAAAATTATTATTAAGTGTTGGTTGGAGATTTGGTGGTGCTTGGAGGAAGAAGAAAAACTTAGATCTTTCCAGTTTGATTAGTGTTCAAAGCTCAACTCTTCTTCCTTCTTAGACTTGGTCACCAATATCTTCATTGAGGTAGGATGACGAACCTCTTAAAATGTGTTTGATGCCTTTAATTTGAACTAGAATGAACATGTGTAGGATTAATTTGAAATTGAAGTATTTTCTGGGCTTAAAGTATGAAACTTGATTGTAATAAAATTTTTAGTTAATTATCTTCATAACTTGTAATATTAAATTTATGTTTGAGTAGCATTCTTGGTTGGTTAGTGCTTATATGTACTTATAATGTGATATATGGACATCTTAATGAGGAAAAAAAATAGAATACCCCGCAGCTTGGGCGCAGGGAAGCTGAAGCTTCAACCTATTTTAGCTTCAACTTTCATGTTTGTAACTTTTGACGTGATTTTGACCCCTAAAACTATGGAATTAGGCTTTGGCTAAAACATAAAAGTTGTAGCCCTTTAAGCTTTTTTTCCAATCCAAAAAGATTTGCATCAATCTGACTTGTGACTCAAAAGTTATGCCCAAAACACTAAACACATGTAAAACTATATCTTCTGAACAAATTGAATTCAAAGCTGTTTTTGAACCTTTAGATTTTAGAATTTTAAAAAGTGTAAAACATAATTGTCCGCTTAGACTGTCCATCAGTTTAGGGGTGATAGATTGTGCTGAAACATAATTCTACTCCTATTACTATATGAAAATTCTACCAAAATTTAGAGACAAATCATGAATCCTGGTCCAAAATAATAGATACAAGCGTCCCATGTAACCTCACAATTTCCTGAATATACAATCGGGTTAAGGAATCCATCGAGTTTATCATTCGCATCAACAAGAAGTGAGCTGACTTGGTCAAACAATCCACAATCACCCATATAGTGCCATAGCCTTTCTTAGTCTTCAGCAACCCTGACACAAAATTCATGGTTATATTCTCCTATTTCCAGTTAGATATAGGCACTGTTACAATAATCCTGCTTGTCTCTAATGTTCTTCTGCCTTCACTTGCTGATAAGTTAGGCACTTGCTAATAAATTTTGCCACATCTTTCTTCATTCTAGCCCAGTAAAACTGCCACTTCAAGTCATGGTGCATTATTGTGCCACCCGGATCCACTGCCAAATGTGAATAATGGAACTCCTTCATAACTTCATTTCGAGCTGACGAAGATACAAAAATACTTCATTGATATCTATTAACACCCCAATTTTGCGCCCTTATCTAATATTTATAGTGCTTAATACTTTTAGTTAAATGGTGCTCTACTGATTAAGTTTTCTTAATCGTAGGATATGTCAAAGTGCCAAAATTTGACAAAAAGTGAATAATCAGCAAAATATTCATCGTACCTTTAGAGCTATATAAAAGCCAAACTAAAAACTAGATCAAGGTAGAAGGCCACCAAAATTCACAAGTATGTTCAAGTCACCAAACAGAAAACTCCAACCTCAATAGAAGAGCCAGAGTCAAGAGTCAAAGGTCAATTCAATCCAGAAGCCAAGAACGGCCTTTACTGACGTATCCTAAGGATGATACTGACCAGAATACCTAGATCAAGCCAGAAACATACAAAGAGACACACAACACCCCAAGACATTCCAGAGAATAAAGGATATAGCTTAGACTAGCCAAAATGCCACTCCAGAGGTCATCCAAGCTCCGCTGACCAAAAATGGCTCCTATTGACAAAAAGGAAACTACTGGCACCCTAGACACAAGTTGAGACCTTAGATAAAGTCAGAAGCCCTTCATATTTCATAAGAATGTCAAGGTTTCATCCCCCTAAGATAATGGCATAACTAAGTCTGGTCAAGTTAAACCTTAGGAGGTCCCTCTGCAACTTCGATTGCAAAATTCATTATTTTTTTATAAATTCATATAATTATCCCAGAGTTCCACCGATGGCATTTTTAGATTTCTCATACCTAAAAAATGGTAGAAGGAATTCACTTGGTGGTACCTCCAAGGGTTAAGTCAAAGGATTGGCTGACCCTGCCTCTATTTCAGCTCATTTCGGAGTAGTAATTTTCAAACAGACATAACTACTTGGTCCTGAAAAATCTAGATTGAACCAAATTTTGACCTAATTGATTTAATTCTCTCCAAAAAGTGTTCGAGAGGTCCTAGAAACTCCCAAAAACTGCACCAAAGGTCTTAGAATTACCCAAACCTTTGCAAGTGAAACCCAAACTTTGCCGAGCATGGCTTAAGCTAAGGGCTCGGGTCAAAGTGGCCTAGTTGCCATTTTGTTTTGCCACAAAGGCTTTTGGCAAACTTTTTTGCCTATCTTATTTAGTAGAAAGGATTACAAAATGACCTTGGCAAAGAGTTTTGCTTGCCTTACTGAGCAAACTTGTTTGCCTAATGAAACGAGCAATGTTTTTTGCTTGTTGGGTTATGCAAAACATTTGTTCAGGTCTAAAAAATCTATAAATAGGGGCCTCCCCCTTCTCATTTTCACTTCCATAACCGGCACCCCTTGATGTTCTCAAGTCTAAAGCTTCCCTCTCTAGAAAAAATCTGCATCGGTATAATTTTCTCTCTCTAGAAAATTTTTAGTTTTTTATTCAATTCAATATATTTGTATAATTAGAACAGAATAGTTTTAATTGTGTGAATAAAATTTGAATAGGATAATTTTAATTGCGTAAATAAAATTCTTTGTTAATGAAAGGTATTTAGATCATAATTCAAGGCTGAGTTGTACTCGATGTATGATATTAATTGGATATACTCGAGACAAATTTTGTAAAATTCTAAATATCATGCATATAACATACCTACATCATACTAACATGCCATAGCATATCATAATACCATGTCTGTCATACCTTGCCATGTCATCATAATATCATGCTATGTCATGCCAAACATCATATTTTTCATGCTATGACATCCCTATCATGTTAAACCATATCATTGGCATCTTACGCCATGCTCACATATTATATTACCACGCTATGCCATGTTATACTATGTCATGCCCATGCTATGCCATGCTGGCATCTCATATTATCATGTTATTTCATGCTACCATGTTTAATAACCATCCCACAACATAGTATAACATGCTAGAACATCATTTACCATGCTAACACATGCTTTGACATGCCATACACCATGTTTTGACATATTGGCACATGCCTTGGCATGTTAAAACACATCTAGACATGCAAACACACACCCACTAGGGTTGACATAGACTTAGAAATCAAATGCTTATCAATCCAAAGCATTCACCTAAATGAGCGAAGCTCTAGTGATTGGGAATGACTTAGGATTGGCTAAGCCAATGATTTCTAAGTCACGACCTCCCTTAGACATATCTGACATGCATCCTTACACTGTCATCTATATTAAAACATAAGTTGCCATTATATTTAATATGTCCATAGCACATTAGGTCATAGAAACTACATTATTCACATCACATTAGGCTCCTAGGCCTTTCACATAGACTAGATCATCATCACCAGGAACTGAGCTCTCGATCTGAGCTGAGTTCCTTTCCTAAATGATAGATACTCACCCACCTACACTAAGTGTATCCTTAGGAGTTAAGTTCCTCATTAGAATGAAGTTCATTTGTCTAGTTACATGCTAGACTCTAACTGTTTCCCTCTCATCCATATGCGCTAAGCATATCCATGGAGCGATGCTCCTTTCAACAGTTATGCACTTAGCGCTAACTATCTTTCTGATAGTGTTACGTAGACCTAATCCCTTAATAAGGTACATAGGCAACTCGAGCAAAAGGCTTGAGTCCAGTCATCACAACTTGAAATGCTGTCGTAAAGCTAAGCACTACATCACTTAAACCTTTACACATCAATTCAAATCATAGAATTAGAGCTACATAAACTGATCCCTTAGCAAGGTATGTAGACAATTTGAGATGAAGGCTTGAGTCTGGTCACTTTAATGTGAAATTCTAACTTAAAGCTAAACGCTATAGTTTAGAATAATAGAGCTACGTAGACCTGATCTCTTAATAGGGTATGCAGGCAGCTCGAGCAGATAGCTTGAGTGCGGTCTCCATAGTCTTCATTATAAACTCACTTGCAAACATAAGTTAAGCTCAGCCACCTCGCATTTTATACATCATTTGCATTCATGAGTTATAAGCAATGATCATTATAAACTAAATTATTATGTTATGAGATCACGACTGCAAGAAATTGGAAAGGGCCTTTGAGTATCCCTATGTATCTAGGCGTAACGGTTTCTGTGCGTAGCCAAACCCCTGAACCCACTTTTTCTAATTGTATAGACTAGTGGAGAGTCATTAAAAAGGGCCATTTACCACTATTTCAAAAACATAAGCTAAAACACCTTTTAACTTAATCTAAAACTCAGGTTCCTCAACACACCCATTTTGAAAGTGTCAGGTGGCGACTCCTAGTCTCTGTAATCAAGGTCATATTTCAAAACAAAATATAGTTTTTCACATTTAGGTGATATCGGATGCACTATGTCGCAATAAAGACTCACAACCCGCGCCCGTCGATCCTGGCGTGTGGATTCGGTTACAACAATATCTGACCATGTTATCATCATTTATTGTCCATTCTGGTATGTCTACTAAATCACGAACTTTCACCCAAATGTCTTCAGATTCCTTATCTGCTCTCTGCACTTCAATTACCCTACTGACTAGTGCTGACTGAACAACAAAAGTGTACAATACTACCGTTCATCATCCTCTCTAATCTTTATATCAAATTCATTTAAAGTTCCTATCATTTCCCATTCCTTGACTGCAACACTGGCTATAGTACCCCAAGTCTTTCTACTCAAGGCATTCGTAGCAGCATTAGCTTTCCTCAACTGATAATGTAAATCAAAGTCATAATCCTCCGTACATTCTATCCATCTTTGCTACCTTAAGTTCAAATCTTTTAGAGTGAAAATGTATTTTAAACTTTACTGATCTGAGAATACTTCAAACTCTTCACCATATAGATAATGTCTCCAACTCTTTAAAGCAAAAATCACAACTGCCAACTCTAAGTCATGAACTGAATAATTCTGCTCATGAGTTTTCAACTACCTTGAACCATAGGCCACAACTCTTCCATTCTACGTAAGTACACAACCAAGGCCTTCTCGAGATGCATCACTGTTGTCCCAAATAGCAACACTAGAGGGGGTGAATAGGGTTGCTTAAAAATTTTACAAATAAAAATTTCTACCCTAAAACAAATATGTCAAGATGAATATGAAATGCACCAAAAAAAAATTATTCAATATTTGTGAATGAAGAGTGAGTGCTAGTGTTTGCAATAAATATAACGAGAAGGGAAGAGAAGCAAACACAATTGATTTATAGTGGTTCGGCTTCAATATTGCCTACGTCCACTCCCCCAAGGCCTTCCTTGAGATTTCTCCACTATTCTTTGAAGAGCTTATTACACACTAGCTTCCCAAGGTGCTAGAAACCTTTCCCAAGTGATTTTATCCACAAATCACTCACACAAGTCTCTCTCAAAGAAAGTTTTTTGTTTTGGTCCTAACACTTGAACCAAAATCAACAAGAGCTCACCCAACTCTCACAAATTAAAAGGGCTTTAAATTTCCCTTTCTTACAACAACAATGATGAGTTTAAAACACAATCAAATTAAAAAGAAACTCTCACAAGTTGAATATGAAAGATGAAGCACAAATGTGAGAAGAAATCACTCTATGTTTGCAAAGTTATGGAATTTCTTGTATCTCTTTGTAAGCACTTCTTTCTTGCCTTGTTCATCCCCTTGAATCTGAGTTTGAGGCTCTATTTATAGATGAAAATCTCTAAAATGGCCGTTACAAAGTGAAAATACACTTTTGCCCTTGAAAGAAATTGAATTTCCTTACTTCCAATGCTTTCTTTCAGATTCAAATTTTCTAAGATATATTTGTGACCATTTTTCACCCTCAGAACGTTCAAATCTGACATTGTCTCAGAGTAAAGACTTTGTAGATATATAAGTCAGCTATCACATGTCAAATTTTGAGCTTCATCCAACGGTTAGATAGTCAGATATGGCATCTGAACCGAGACTAGCTTCTGATAGCTTTTTCTGACATTCTGAATCTGTGTTTCCAGTTTAAGCTTCTGTTTCACCATGATAATTTTCGAATTAGAAGAAACTTAAACTACAAAAGTTGTATCTTTTTGAGTCTTCTTTTCACACACCAAAAATCAGAAGTTTTAAAGCTGTAGAATATAAGTTATGTCTCAAAAACTAAGACTAACTCCAGAATTCAGAATTAAAAACTTTTCTGTAATGACTAGTATTCCAACTCATGTTTTGATATCTTAACGTCAGATGCACAAAAATTTCCCTTCAGTAAAGTTGTAGATATAGAAGTCTAGTTTACTATATTAAACTTACATAATAATTGAACCGTTGGATCTTAAGATATCATCTATATACTGACATATGTCTGATTTCTCTGTTTACCTGAGTTAACCTCTAGTTCAAATCTTCATCTTACTTTGATTTATATTACTCCCAACTTTGAAATTCCTTTATTCCATCATCCAAATTATGTGAAAATATCTAAAAAATAATATCAATCTCTTCCAACTCTATTATCTTGAATCTATCAAATGAATTGTAACATTTTTTACAATGTCTATTTGAAAAGTAATTGTGAAAATTTAATTCAATGTTTGTTATCATCAAAATCAATTATAAAACTAACTTTATAAACATTCGGCCAACAAGCACAATATACCGAGTAACCTGCTCCTCAATGATTAATACTGGTGCAGTGATTAGCCTCTTCTTAATCTCTTGGAATGACTTTTACAAGGATCATTCCATTCAAACTTAACCCTTTTTTGCAATCTGGTCAAAGGAGCCACCAACCTGAAAAAATCCAAAACAAATCTTCTGTAGTACCCTGCTAACCCCAGGAAACTATGAATCTCAAATACATTCCTTGGCCTAGACCACTCTAGAATAACCTCAATCTTTGATAAATCTACTACCACTCCTTCAAAAACAACTTACCCAAGAGACTTCACTTCCCTGGGCCAGAATTCGTACTCACTTAGCTTGAAGTATAACTTATGATCTTTTAACCTTTATAACACATGTCTCAAATGTTGCTAATGATCCTCCTCTGACTTGGAATACACCAGGATATCATATATAAATACTACCACAAATTTATTTAAATAGTCTATAATGACTCTATTCATCAAGTCTGCGAATACCACTGGTGTATATGTTAAGCCAAATGGCATAACCAAGAGCTTTTAGTGACCATACCAAGTCCTGAATGCCGTCCTTGGATTATTTTCTTCCTTTACTCTTAACTAGTGATACACAGACCTTAAATCAATCTTTGAAAACACAGACAATCCCTTCAATTGATAGGTCATCAATTCTTGGTAAAGGGTACATATTCTTAATAACAGATTATTACATTCCTAAACTTGTTAAATTCATCAAATGGCATTAATACAAAATCTGGAATATTACACATAGGTGCTATTGTGTGAGTTTTGAGCTTTAGTTTATTTTTTAGGGTTACATAGCTTTATCATTTGTTCATCTCATTAGTCTTTGAATAGCTTCATCACACTTAATTGTTTTGGTCTCAACAGACACAAGGCACTACATTGAGTTGCATAAGTGTATCAATGCATCTTATAAGTTGTTGTGACCTTATGGAGTGATGTTAGGCCATCTTTTATATTTTTGGAGCCTTAATCCTTTCATTTGATTAAATTACCTTTGGAGCCAATTTAAAGTCTGCTAAAAAAAATTCCTTCGATTTTCTAGGCACATATATGACCCTTTAGCCCTATTTATATATTTAAAGCAACCCGTAAATGTAATGGAATTTTTTTTTTAAAGAGGCATACAATGGAATGTTAAATGTGTCATTGTTAATATAAATGGGTGTTGTAAGGATGATGATTGAAATTGGAATGAAATACACTAGGAATGAAAAGAAATTTATATAGAAAAAGAAAGAAAAAAAGAAAAATAGAGAAAAAAAAAGAAAAGGAAAATAAAAAAATAGAAAAGTATAATTCAATAAAACTTCGTGGTTGGGATTCAAGGTGTATGAAAAGAAGAGTTGGAATGAATTGTTTTATTACAATTTCATGATATCCCTAGACATGCACTTTGAAATTCCCTATCCTTTATTGTCTAGTCAATTCCCAAAGGCCAAGCTACAATCTAGTAAAGACCTAATGGACTTTAGGAGAAGGATACTCATAGATGCATTGATCCATTTCATGTGGATTATAGTAGTGTTTTCATTTAATAATGCATTGAGATATCCATTCATGAAGCTATGCAACTCATTATGTTTTAGTTCTTTCATTCACGTCTTGATTAGGTTTATTGCACATCTTTGTCTTTGTATTCTTGCAAGAGGCATGAGAGAAAACCCTTCTTGAGTGAATTCATTTGTGAGTGAATAACTTGGTGAGATTTGAAGTCGAAGCCATGTCATTTGGTATGCTTGGTGATTAAATTGAATGAATAATAATAATTGTCATACTTGAGTTCTAGTGGTTGATTTGAACTTGTTCAACATGCATTAGGACGATATATTCAATACTTGGATCATGTAACTTGTTTGATATTGAAATTGAACCATGAGTTACTTGATTTATAGTCATTCACGAAATCAATTTAGATATTTGTGGGTAGCATCACTGCAAACCCTTGCGAGACTTCACCTATCCACTAGGAGAAACCTAAGGGTTTAAAAGGCTTGCTATGCATGCTAAGTGTAGTCGTGATTTCCTATGAAAGTGGATTTGTTTTAATTTTTTCTTTTCCTAGTTTAATAATCTCTTATGTTACCTGTATTCTTTGTGATCTTATTTTGACTTTTGTCTCTTTTCCCTTATGCTTATTGTGAGCATTGCTAGGGAATAGTAATGTCTAGGTTGGGAGAATGATTAGCATATAATATTG
Organism: Vitellaria paradoxa; assembly: GCA_019916065.1. Classification (NCBI taxonomy): domain Eukaryota; kingdom Viridiplantae; phylum Streptophyta; class Magnoliopsida; order Ericales; family Sapotaceae; genus Vitellaria; species Vitellaria paradoxa. The sequence goes on from CM034239.1 coordinate 29,970,468, forward strand.
TATATTTATCCATTTTTTAATGTGCTAATTATATAAATATATTCACTTAAAAGTTAATTTATTGCATATTTCTCATACACTTGTGAGGGTTGGTTGCAATTGTCAAGAGTTAAATCTAGGCAATTGGAGGTCTAATTACCCTAAAAATACAAAGGAAATAGTCTTATATAAATGAGAGGCATAAAGAGGAAGAAAAACAGAAAAATAGCTCAAAAAGAAGAAAGAATGAAGTTTAGAAGGTACGGCTTAAACCCTTGTTCGCACAGGGCATAGTGAGGACCTAGGTGCCAACCACAAAAGCTATCTCAAGCAAAACCTCAAGAAAATTGGCTAATCATGAGCTTAGTGCTCACCCTTGTTCACACAGCCCTTGGTGCTCACCCTTGTTCAAATAGAACCTTGTTGGGACCCTTGTCCTAACAACAGAAGCAAAATTTTCACTAAGTGCCAAAACACTATTCGGTTTTTGGGCTATAACTTGAGACCTCAGTTCCAAGCGCACTTTAGCTTGTTGGAAAGCTAAGACATAGGCCTACAATTTTCATGAGAGTATAAGACCCAATTCTGCTATTTTGAAGTCCAAAATGAAGCCAAAGCATAGAAGTCTGAATATACCTAGAAGGTTTCCTGTGGCCCAAACCCTGTCTCAATTTTTAGCCTATATCTAGAGTTCTAGAAGTCAGAATTAGGCGAGTCTAGAAGTGTTGGAAACTAAGAAGGTGATTACACTTGAAATATGTAATTACAAACTATATATTTAGACGCACTTTAATGCATTTAATTAATTAAATCTTAAGTTTTGGCATTATTTTGTAACTTACGAATTGTGTTATCTTCTTTGTAGGGAATTGGACTAAAAGAGCGAAGTTAATGGCATTGAAGAAGGCTTAGAAGACAAAGAAAAAGTTGTGACTCAAGCTTCACCGAGGATGGCTCGAACCAGCCCAAGGACTCAGAGTGAAGGAGAAAGAAAAATAGAGCAACTGGCATTCTGGGGTCCCCACCCCTCCTCGAAAGGTCTGGACCCCAGCAGAGAAGGATGAAGGAAATAACATTCTGAGGTCCGGACCCTAGCCCCTGAGGTCCGGACCCCAATACACACCTGGGCGCAAGATCTTCTCTTCGTTTTTAGGGTTTTCAAAACCCTTATATATGGAGGTTATGCATGGCTGAAAGAGAGGACGCCTCTTTTGATTAATTCACTTTAGATTGAGAGTTAGATTAGGTTTTGATTGAGTTTTAGAGAGATTTTGTGCTTGGAAGTTTTGGATTCATGGATGCTCTTGGAATTTTAATCATAGTCTTCGCGTTAATACTTCATCTTTTCTTTTACATGGGAATTACATTGTAAGTGCACTTCGATTTACTTTTTAATATAATGTTTTGTTTGTTTCAATTTCTTGATTGCATGATTGAACGTTTCTTTATTACCTTTGTGATGTCACCATAATCGTAGCGTAAAACCCTAATCTTGATTCGACGAATCAAGAAAAGGTAGTTCACGAAAATGCCTTGGGGTGTTCATAGTCCCTTCGCGTAGTTGCGAAACCTTTTGCGAAGGGATCTACCTTTTACAAATCCTTTTTTCATCTTTTTCGAAAACAATCGAATACGAAAACCCTTAACCATATCCATTTAAGATCACTACTATGGATTTTCGTAACTAATAATTTAAACACTTTCGAATAGGTTTAAAAGTGGGATTTGAATTCATCTTTCGTGGTTTAATTGAAAAAACCTTAGGAAACAGAGGTCTTTAACCATATCTGCTTGAGATCACTGGTATTGACCTTTGATTATAATGTTCTTAGTAATTTTCAAACTAAACCTTAATTGAAATTCAAACAAACACATCCCAAGGCAACGTAGTGAACTATCTGGACTTGACGTTGAATCAAGATCCTTATTATTATTCAGTTACAATCGAATTTAGTTTTAATTACAATTGGTTATTCTTGAAATTCGAAATTGTTTTGTTGCTTTGATTTTAATCTTTTGCCATCTTGATTAGTTCACTTTAAAAATTTAAAATTTCCTTTTTATTTAAATTTTAATTAGTTGCAATTGAATTTGTTCTTTATTTTATTACACCCTAGAATTTAGTAGACAAAACTTAAAAAAACTTGCTACCGTTTAGTTTTAGAATTTCTTTCACATCCTAGAAACTAAATAGCATTAGGCTCCCTGTGGAATTTGACCGCGGACTCACCGAGTTTTAAAACTACGACTGCCCTCTTGCACTTGAGAGGTAGAAACCTATCACATATTTTAGGGTCAGTTAGAAGGAAATATAAAACTTTTATGAGAGACCAACTCCAAATTACATTGTTTTGGTAGTCCAAATCCAATTGGAAGTCACGTCAAGAAGTAAGTCAAAATGTTACCAAAGCCCAGACAACCCCAACCGAATTCTAAATTTTTAATAGCATATTTGTAATATTGAAATAAGGGAACTATAAATAAATATTGGAGGCTTTTGAAAGAGATATATACATCACATTAAAGAGATAGATAGGGTAGATTTATATAATTGTAAAGAGAGAGTTTAAATCTTGTTTGGTAGCAAGGAAACTTTTTCTCTACATTTTCTTTTGAAGAATTTTCTTGTAGATTGTTCCAACTTCAATTCATCTTTGTGTTCTTTTACCATGAGGGAGGAGTAGTTTTCTTTCTTGGATTCAAATCAAGGAAAGTGGTGAATTGATATGAATTCTTAAGGTAATTTGTACTTCAAGTTTATTTTCTCTAAGAATTGCAATGAATGATGATTAATTTGTTTGGGTCCTTTGAAATCATTAGTTAATATTCTTAGATCACCTTTGGATTTTATACTCCATGTAGACTATATATGGGTTGCTAGTTAGAATTTTTATGCCCAATCTTAAGGATTTTGTATGTGGATTATTACCTAGAAATCTCGTGTATTCTATATAAATTATTGCACTCCAAGTATTTGATCTAGAAACTCGGCCAAATGAACCTAATTTTATGGCCAAATTAATTGATTATTGTTCTAATTTGGACATCAATGTTTGATATCTTTAGATCTACTCTTGTACAAGGGTTAGATTAAGTTATAATTTTGATCCTTGAAAACCCATAGAAATCACTACTTGAATTAGTTTGATCCAAGATCTTTTATAATTGTTTTTAGTTTCATTATATTTTTCATTACAAATTTCAAATTGGATTTAATTGTTGCCTCCTAGTTGTTTGACAAAATACCTAGGTCGGTTCAATTTTCAAAATTCAACCCCATTTTCTTTTGTTTCATTTGCTTGACATCTACTAACTAAGAAGAGAAGAATTGTGAGTTCAATATATCTCTCCATGTAAGTACGATCTATACTTACCATTTTATAAATTTAAATTACTATAATTAATCACCTTACACTTGGGCTGTATCTATTCTCATCGACATGACACAAGCAACCGGGATCTGCCCCTCTAATTGGACTTAAAACTCTGAGATTGCCCTCAATAGCGTATGCCTCTTTTGTATTGCACCCATGCTCCTTTTGATCTTTATTCTTGATTTTAGTGTTGTATAAAGAATTGTACACTTCATCAATTGTTACCTTATCCTTACCACGTAGGAGGGCAGTGACAAGGTGACCATACTCTTCAAGAAGGAAGGCTAACAATAACAAAGCACGATCCTCATCTTCAACAATCTTATCTAAATTTAACAAATCTACTATTAACTTATTAAAAGCTGCAATATGATCGTTGATAGAGATACCCGATTGATATTGGAAGTGGAACAATTTCTTCTTCAAATAAAGCCTATTCTTAAAGCTTTTCTTCTTAAACTTATTCTCCAACTCGTTCCACATTTTGGTTGCAGACGTCTCTTTCGTGATTGATCCTTTCCCATTCTTAATCATTCATCTTCTCTGGCTTTTTTTCTTCTAGAGCTACATCTAATTCTTATTGATAAAAAAGATCTAACACTTCACATTGCCATATACCAAAATTGTTATGGCCATTAAACTTCTCAACTTCATATTTTGCATTACTCATAGTAACCTTAGCCAGTGTAGATGAAGAAGCTTTTGCCATTTTCTAACAATTTTCATACGCCAAAGTTGAACCCCAAATTTTATGGTAGTACATAAAGAAAGCTCCCAAGAAAGATTGGAGGGGTCATACTAGTCCTACCTAAAATCCAACCACCTTAGACAGAATTTTCCTAGACATGCACATACATACTAAATACGGATTCAACAACTTTGGCATTGATATCAATTGTTGCAAAAGTGGGTGTTTTACCCACACAAGAAGGCACCCAGAATAATCCCACACAATAACAAACAAAATACCAAATAAGAAATAATAGCAAAAAATAAATGAACTAATGCAAAGAAAAGAGAATACAAAAAAAATTAACAAGGTTTGGTAAATATTACCTACGTCTTCGGGCACTAAAAAAAATCAGCTATCACCAAGCTTATAAATGCTTACAAATGCTTGATAAATAAAACCAAACCAGAAGCCTTAATTTATAAGGCCATTAGGTTGTGTCTCCTAGTGCCCCATTTCGATGTGGGACGAGCCTTAATTTATAAGGTCATTACGTTTGTCTCCTATTACCTATTTTCGATATGGGACTTGGAGCCACACTTACGTAGGTGTCTACACCGCAAAAAAAATCTAAGTATTCTAGGTGTCTGTACCATGAAGGCAATCTAAATACACCATTGTAAGTGTCTACACCATGAAAGTAGTCCAAATATACTTTGTAGGTTACTAACTTACTAGAAACGATAACTAACCCTTTGCAGGTTAGAGGACTTTCAACCCCTGGGTGTGTAAACTCATATTTAATAGTACCTTCCCGACCTAAAATTGACTCATACCAAACACACGCAGATAGCTCAACCCAACTCTACCCATTTCCCACAACCACATCATCGCATCAGATTATCAAACATTAAAGTCATATTCACTATTGATAGGGCATCGTAGTCCTCTGCAAATCATCATAGTCCAAACTACTTCACTACATTACCAATCTTCATATCATCCCATTTAGATATATGTTATTAGTGTTTAAAACCTTAGATTTACATTACAATATTGTTAGCATAATTTTCTTCATCATTATCTGACACTTGGCACATTCATTTCATTTTTAAACCAATTGGTAAAATATCTTTTTTGAATAGAAACCTTTCAAATTCCTATTTGGAAACCTCCTCCTCAAGATTATTTTAAAACTATTTTCTTTAAAAAGATTTATTCTAAATCTATTAAGAATATCAACTACAAATTTCTTTGTCAAAATATCTTAGGAATTGAAAAACCTTTTTTTCTTAAAATATCCTTTGAATTATTTATCCTTGGAAATAATTGTAGAAGTTAGTATTCTCATCTTTAACTGAACCCCCTTTTTTTCTTTTTTTCTTTTTTTTCTTTCTCTTTTTTTTAAATCATTCAAGATATTTTAAGATAAACATTCATCTAAGCACATGAGGAAGACAAAGGGACACACACTAACCTATCCGGGCACACGAGCCCTCCTACATCAGACTTGGTTTTATGTTTTGTTTCTTGTATTCTCCTATCCCAACTTCATTTTTCTTGATTAAGGCTCAAAATTACGTATATTTATGTTCATTCAATCCTTATCTTTATATAAACCTAACTACACCGTTAATTTTATAAATTTATCAATCTAAATGCATGAATTAGATTCTAACTAATCATCTTCTACCTTGGTTCGCAAAAATGTAAACATATACACATAACAGTTTGTATCTTCTTCTTATTTAATCCAAAGTCAAGTAACATAACAATATAGTTCAAGCGTTAAGCTTAAACACAAACCAAAACAATCAAAAGACATGCAACAAAGCAAGCAACCCCTACCTTGGTGAGCTCAAAAAGAAAGAACTGAATTCTAGAAAGTTTGGGAATTTGCTGAAACCCTCTAGAGTTGAACTATACCTTCTAACACCAAATCAACTTTTCTAATACACTCAATCTAACACTAATTATACTTCTAAAAAGAAATTGAAATCTAATTTGGTAAATTCTATCATGACCCATGTCTCTCTATCTAGTTCTCGGCTCCTCTCCCTGAACACCCCCATTTATATACATATAATATGTATACAAACTATAATACTCGGTAATGCTGGAAGACAAATATGATAAGATGGCCTCCCCTATAACTCTAAACCCTAGGGTGGCTTGTCATGTGAAAAAGTGTAAGCTTGGCCAAAGATTAGGAAACTAAACATCACTTCAAATTGACATTATAGATATCCCAGGCACACAGGCACCTCGTGCAAGTGCATGGGGAAGCTAGGCTAGGTGCATGGATGCCAAGGGGCGAGCACTCGGGCTAGCAATACTTAGCCAATTCCTTTAAATTTTAAGATTGGGCCAATTTTAACCTAACAACTGCATCCGCGTATAGATCAAATTAACCACATTAGGCAACATGCTAATCCATATTTCAATGTCTCAAGAATTAAATAATGTTTTTGAAGCATGGGTCATCATAAATTTCAAGATATTTAGTTTTCTCTTACTCTTAGCCAACGATGCTCCAACTTTTTTGTGTGTTGGTGATCCGAAAGAGTTCGAATTTATGTACTATGGATTCGGTTGGCTGTGAATTTAGCATATATTACTATAGATTCAATGATAACCATGCATTTAAAAAGCTTTCGAGCATTTCAAGATTGGTCCTGTTGCTAGGATCAAATGCAACGTGGATTCGAGTAAAAAACATCAACAATATAGAGTCAATGATTCGAGTCTACTAAGAGGTAGAGATTTTATAACCTATTTGCACTAATGGAGGATTTAAGATTGTTTTCTTAGTTTGGGTTGTTCCTCATTAAATCTTGTATCTATTTATTTTTCTACATTCTTATTTTGGTTATAATTATCTAAGTGCTTGATTATTTGGATTATCTATCATACCCAAAATTTTCATTTTTCATTTCTATTAATGAACTTTACTGTGACCGAACTTTACAAATGGACTCTCGCTAAGAGATTTGGTGGTTGTGGAACCCTTTATTTGGATGCCTCTATGAAAATCATAGAGAGTAATCAACTTGTAACTTTCACCATCTTCAAATCTTGTGGTAACTTTCACTGACATTAATTTTCATAAGCAGTTGAAACTTATGATAATTCCCCCACCCACTTTTTAATTTTTCTTATGATGAATCAGTAAGCTTGTATTGTCCTAGAGGTCCAATCCAAGCCTAAAAAGTTCCTTAATACACTGGTGTGGTGCCTGTCAAAGAGTCTCTGATGTTTAAGTTAATAAGAGAGTTGAGAAAGTAATTTGGCAGAGTTTTAGCAAGGCAAGAGTGTTATACCAATGTACTTACAACATGGTGATACATATATAAGAAACCATACGTAGAGCGGTATGGATGAGCTACATGTAATCATGCCTTATTTTCCAAGGGGATAATACAATTTGTATTATAGATCCGAAGGTTTATTTCTCAATTAGTTATCCAATTTGTTATATAGAATGCTATTTATAACAACACTTTTGTAGACGTATAAATCAGGATTTGTCAAGAGAATGTTGTATGCATGGTTTGTGATGTAAGTTATTAGGAAAGTTAGACTAAGAATAGTAAAGGTTGTTGATCAAAAACATCAAACTGGGAAGAGCGAGGATATACTTAGTCAGTAGAACTTGACTAGGAGGGGATCGACCGACCTGTTTCTTGATTGGCAGTTCTCTACCAAGATGCCCCCAAGCGAGTTAGGTCTCTACCCGAATGCCCCTGGTCGAGTTAAGTCTTTACTCAGATGCTCTCGATTAGGTTAATAACGATCCGAGCCTTCATCCATTCAAGGCGATATGGGATATTCCAATATCACCTTATATTTTGGGACCAAATATTCTGAGAAAACTTGAAGTAATTTTCAACTAAGGAATAAAATATTAGCTAACTTTTCAATATAGCTAGTAATGCAAATAACATCAACACACTACATTTTAAGAGACTGAATTTACAAGTTGATGCCATGATATTTATTTGCACTAAAAATAATTCACGTTCGTTCACGATTTTTTTCTATATGATTATGTGCACGGGCATGTGAGAATCTTAAAGATTTAAAGACAAAATAACTATGAGTGCAAAATCAGGTGATGGTGTATGTGGGGATTTTTGCCTTTTCAGGACTTTTCACATGTAGCATATGGTAACAAAAACAATACACACAACCAACTAAGAGAAGTAATCTTTATACAAAAGAAGCTAAATATACCTGTAACCAATCCTTCATTAATCGAGATCTTATAACTTCAATCCTAGAATGTTGATGAACAAAAGTAACAAAAATGTACAGACTAAGCTTTTGTTGATGGAGAAGAAGAGGAAATTATTCTAAGGTGCATGAAATGTAAAGTGCAGAAAAATAATTCTCATAAGGAGAGCTGTAGTTAAGGAACACTTTCTCAATGTTTCTTACTTCCTTTTATAGATAAGGCCTATTAGAAAATGACTTCCCACGTTCGCAACTTTTGCACGTCCTAGAATCATGGCATCGTGTCATATCCTTTAACAACAATGTGATTCTCGGAGTAATAGTGGTTATCTTATCTACCCTCTTAACTGTCTTAGCCGACTTTTGATTTTTCTCTGGTAATGACTTGGTTGACCTATTTACTCTCTTCGGCCAACAAAACATTCCTTAATCAAAGCCAATCATTATCGGCCACCATTGGCCAATGCAAAGTTTCAATTCTTCCTCAGTGTTCAAAGACATGTTGATTAAGGATGACGCAATCAACCAACTCTCCTAACTTGTTAATTTGGCTAGCTGACATAATATCAACCTTTTCCTGTATCACCTTTGGCTAGGGGTGAGCATCAATTAATATGATTTGGAAATAGTAATTTTATAATCGAACCGATTATTTTCAGAAACTAGAAGTGATAACCAAATCGATCAAAAAATATGCACAAATTGAACATTAACCGAGCTAAATTATATCAGTTCAATTATGTACATTTATAAATTTAAATATATTTTTATAATTTAATTATGGAAATAAAATAATAATTTTTATATAAGTGTTATTTGAAATATAGAATGTGTATTTAATATTATAATGATTTGTTAATTTCTTATGGCCTTTGAGATTTCAAAGGACAAAACTATCGATAGGATCATAGGAGTGCATATTTAGGTTAACTATATTTATTATATACATATATATATTAAATATTAAGTAAATTTAATTCAGTTTATTTGGTTTTAGAATTTTAAAACCATATCCAAAATCAATAATCGTTATTTTTACAAAAAAAAACTAAACCGACCATTACTAAGTAAATAACCGAATTGAACCAAACTTCTTAAATTTGATCGATATGATTCGAAAATCAAATTTTAACCAAATTGTGCACACTCTTACCTTTGGCTGATATTACAACGTTTGGCCTATTTGATTCTTGGCTCATATATCTTTATATAACTTTGCTTCGTTTTCAGCCTATCATACTTAGCCGATATTATTTCAAATCTTCCATGATCCTTCTCATTTAATGCTTCTAATGGCAGCAGTTCACATGTTATCATGTCATAAGTTGAGGTTTTATGGGAATAAGCCTTACTATTATTTTTTTCTTTTAATTCCATCTTCTTGCTATTAAATTATTATAGACAATTTTAAATTCTTTTTTACTATTTTTTCAAATGTCAGTATTTTAGGTCCGAACATTGCTCCCTAAACTCTTTAAAGCAAAGCATTTAAATTTTCAAAAAGTTGATAAATAACGACCAGTGTGATATTGGGACCAAACCCACATGTATCAGCTTGTGAAAATAAATTTAATGAAAAATTTTCAAATAACTCTTTAAAGCGAAGCATTTAAATTTTCAAATAGTTGATAAATAATGACGAGCGTGATATTAGGACCAAATCCACATGTATCAGCTTGTGAAAATAAATTTAATGGAAAATAACATCTCCGACTACCCCAACAAGCTTGAAGAGACATTTAAATAAAATTTACATTTGATGACTGCCATACGTCAAAGGAGGATGTAAAATCACATAAGCTAAATTATTTTTTGAATTCATTGCAAGAAAGTTTTTGACAATTTTCATATCGTCAAAAATCTCCAAAAAAAAAAAAAAAAAAAAAGATCGGCAAAGTCATGATCAATAAAAGAAAAACGTTCACCATATACCTCAATTGTTGGAATTATACCTTAACCCCCGAACATGTTGGCCACGCTACCTTTGGGATGGTCGGCCAAACCATGGTCCACGAATGAGGCGGCCTTATCGGTTGACGTTTCTTCTTGCAAGGAAATATTTTATTTTGTACGAACTAACTTCCTGACATCCTTATTTTCCTGATGAGTTTCTATATCTCTCCAGTCCAACGTTCTACTTGGTATGCCAAAATTGAATGTGCTAGAAAAATTGACCTCCAAACAATGTACAATATTTCACAGTTTTTGAATAAATTTGTACGTGTGTTTCAGACTCTCATAGATTAAAAAAAATAAAATGATGGCACAGATTTCTATTGTCTTGTTGCTGCAAGTACTTTAATTTTACAAGTTCAAGGAGGCTGCAGTAAATAAATTCACTATAAAGGTTACAGTGAAAAATAAAGGATTGGGATTTTTTTGCACGTAACTCAATGGTTGTAATTTATTTTAATTAAATTTATTTTCAAAATAAAAGTTTAAAAATTTTGATTGGAGTATAATTAATACAGAATATTAAAGATTACATGTCATTAAAGTATAAAAAAATTTTAACCATTCATTTCTCTACTACAGTCCCTGCAATGAATTTTTTCACTATAGTCTTTTGAACCCCAATTTTACTGATTCCTTTATAAAAATTCTAATACAGCGAAGGGGTGAATGATTTGTATTCAGTACATGGTACACTACTTTTAAAGACTATGGTATACTACTATTAAAAACAACTAAATTAAAGACAAAATTTATGGTACAGTACTTCTAAAAACTACGGTACACTACCTTTAAAGACAGAAATTAAACTTAAAACAAATAAATTAAAAGGACTGAAATGAAATTCATTACATTGAATTAAAAGTTACAATTGAAAAAACAATAAATAAATAAATTGGCCATGGTGGCTGGAAGAGAAGAAGAAAACTGAATTGATTGTGTCGGTGGTTTTCGATGTCTCCATCAAATTTATGGAGAGTAACCAACTTCCACTAACTTTAATCTTATAGTAGCTTCCATGAGTGGTTGAAACTTGCAGTAACTTCCTTTCTTATTTTCCAGCTCCCTTATATTTTGGTTCTAAGGTTGAGTTTAGGAAAAAAAAAAAAAAGTGTTAATTTTTTTTAATTGGTTACTAATTAATTATTAAAAAATTAGCTTTTGTGTTTGAGAAGAAAAAAAATTTAACTTTTTAATAACTAATTTTTTATTTTTTATTAATTTGACATTTTTCTCTTTTATTGTTTAAAAAAATTTTAAATATAAAAAGATAAATTTGATCATTTTAGAAAAATCCAAACGAACATTAATGTGGCATTTAGCTTGTATTTTTATTTTCTGTTTTCTGTTTTTATTTACTATTTCCTATTTTACGTGTTTTATGTTTTGAAAATTTCAAAATAAGGAAAACAGAAAACGCATTTGGCTTGATATCTTTTATTTTTTGTATTTTGTGATTTTCCTTATTTTTGGTTAAAAATGCTCCAAATGACTTTTTGTCATTTTTCATTTATATGTAAACCTATTTTCTATTTTCTAAAACAGATTTTAAAAACACAATTAACCAAATTCATTTTGAATTATTTTCCTTATTTTCAAAATTATAAAATGAAAATAGGGTCAAAACTAGTATACCAAATAACACCTTAATATTTTTAGAAATCTCAAAGTAATATATTTTCAGTCAAATAATAAAATATTTGCCAACTTTTTAATAGGCGGATATATACTGCCATAATTACTATTATTTTTTTTTCTTTTAACTCCATCTTCTTGCTATTAAATTAGGTTGAAAACGTGGCCAACTTATAATGCGAAACAAATGGGAAAAAAAATAATAAAATTATTAATATTTTCTTTACCAACTTTTTTACTATTTGTTCAAAGGCGGTATTTTGGGTCCAAACAGCTTGTAACAACAGTGGTCAAAGAAAAACAGATGATCACCTAACAATTCCGACGCAGTCCATTGGAAACAAACAGAGCTCTGTTTGGTTGGCTAGGGGAGACGGATCCATGATAGGGGGATGTATGTACGTAGTCAGTGTTATAAAAATTTTGATGACAAACATCAGTAATTTGTGTTATAAATATCCGTGATAAATTATATATTCTTAAAATTTATGGTGCCATTTAACAAATTAAAAGAAATATTTAAAAGTTTTATTAAAATTATACCAAACTCTCAAATATTTTGACACTAGGAGCGCGACCGCCCCGATCCGCTAGTGCTTGGAGATTTGGTCCAATTTTGAAATCTCATACCGAATACGTCCATAAAATTAGGCAGATATTGTCAGTTATCTCATCAGAATTTTCTGGGTGTAGGACCTGTTTGGGCAAACCCAGTGACTCCACTACTATTCTATGGTCTCATTTCATCTTTTAATTTAATCGAGTATTGGTGCCATTGTGGACAATGTTAGCTAAAGACATTGAACTCTCCATTTCTGGGGAGTCATTCTATTACCCACCTGAAAGAGAAATTGAAAAGGCAATATGGAATTTCAGCCAAATCATTTTTGTAAAGTTACACTGCAATGATGTCCGTCAATGCACAGTCAAGAGTTTCAAACTAAAGCCCCTCCTAATATAATTACAACTAGTTATAGTATATTTGGAGTGAAGCCTTAATGATCGATGAGAATGGAAGGAAAAAAAAAATTATATATATATATATATATACTATAGAAAATAAGAAGAAAATATATAATTTTAAATACATAATGGATTAAAATTAAATAAAATAAAAAATATTCATTGATAATTTAATTTTTAATTTAATTATTATTAATTTTTTAAATTTCTTATCTTTTTTCTTATATGTTCAATCTCAAATGAAATAAAGAAATTAAATCTATTCTTTTTCTTTTCACTTGACCAACCTTAATCCCATACCAACTTTAAGAATTTGACTAGCATTCTTCAAGAAAGCAACAGACCCCTTCAGCTTAAAAGATACAATACAACATTAGTCCAAGTACGTATTGGCACGTGTGCATTTCATTCAATGCTAAGCACTTTTTATAAGATAAATGATATTGTCATGGCACATTTTTATTTTTGACATAATAAAATATTTATATTGTATACATTGATAATTATATAATATTTTAAATGAATTTAAAAATACTTTGACAATATCATTTCTTATACTTAAATTCGTTACATGTCACAGCGTACTCACGTATAAGCATATATGGGAAGGTATTATGTGTAACTAGCCCATTGCTACGGCACCTATCGACCTACACACCATCCTTCGATATTAGCATCTAGTGTCAGGGGCAATAAACATATGTCATGTAAACATCTACAACTTCGGTCTCAATCAAAGACAAAACCATAGCCCTCCAGACATCTGCATCGCTATGTGATTACTAGCTCACTAGAAATGAAAATCAACTCCTGCGTAGGTTTAGAGACTTTCAGTCTATGAATATATATACCCTCTATTCTGTAGTACATCTAAACTCAAAAGCAACTCACACACACCATAACAATAGGATCTTACAGTCTATACATGGCATGACAACACAATCTAACATATCTCATCAATAGGAATTGGGTTTCAACTCAGAAGACAATAGGATATCGTAGTCCTCTTTAAAATATCACAGTCCAAATCCATGCTACTTAACACATCCACATTACCTCATTAATAACACAACAATCAAAGTCCCAAATATCATAATTCATATTATCATAATCTCTTGTTCATTATTTCATCCAAATTATATATATAAAGTTCACAAGTTCTTACTAACTTCAGTTCAGTTTTCTTCTTGCCAAAATTTTATCTCAATCTAATTTAATATTATAAACAATTACCAACTTTTTCTTACTATATTATTTCATTATATATAAACCATGTCACATCCCATTAAACAAAATGGGCAATGAACTCAAAATAGGTCTAGGTTATGCACACATGGATTGAGATCCCGTGCACCCCATTAAACCTTAGAAAGTCATGCAAACGTGACGCTATGCTTCGTGTGCATGCTTCAACAAATCTCACCTTGTCTCAACAAATCTCACCTTGCCTGCATACGAGAAGGATCCTCGTGCGCGCACCCTTCCCCACCCAGCTCTATGTGCACACCAATGAGGGCCTTGTGCATAACTAAATCAAGTTCAAAAAACCTAAGAAATGGGGTTCCAGCTTTGACTCACCCAACCCCATTTCCTTCAATTCCTCCTTGCCAAAACCACCATATCATCAATAGGCTATAAATATGGTAGAATCACATAACCTTGTCATCCTCTAAGAATAAAATAATCATATTAAGACTATGTTATGAAATTGGTCACGTATTGAACATGATGGTGCTGTTATATTTTTAGTTATACAAGTTCACGCATATCATCCTTCATTCAACTTACAATTTTCCACTTTCATCATACATTTAGTTCAAGGAAAAGGAATAATTTAAATTAGACAAGCAACTACGAACTTGATAGGATAAAGGAGGAAGGAAAGAAACCAAAAACCCAACACCAACTAGAACGCAAGCTTGACCAACCTAAAACACAAACTCCACCACCTCAATTGCTACTAGCCACCAAGGACCCCTACTAAGCACAACCACACAATCTCACACACTCATCAAAACCAGCAAACCTAGCTCACACATCACACTCTCTCTGCTCTATAACTCCATCTCTGCTTGGTTTCCCTCTCTTTGGAAAAGTCTTACTGACACGCATAGACACAGGCACACAAACACTAAGGATATAGGCTGAAAAGAAAAGGAGAAAATGGTTAGTGATGAAGATGCTTCAAGGGGAAGGAATGGCTCCACATTCAACTGCCATGCAAAAGCTACAAGGATGAGCAGTGGAGAAGATAGAAAGCTAACAAAGGCACCGTGTAGACAAGAGAAGGAGTGTTGTGCACACGGGACACAACCAACCTAGGCTGTGCGCACAAAAAAAACACCCAACATGTGCACGCTAGACCATAGTCCCATGTGCACGAAACACTCCTATTCATCTGCGTGACCAGCCCATATCCTAAAAAATGACTAAATGTCGAGTCAAAAACATAACTATGGTCAAAATCTAACCTAAACACCAACTCAACGAGTCATCCGAGACTCAAATGACCCCGCAACAATACACATTACTCAAAAATATTATTTTAAGATAAATCAAAAAATCCAAGGCATTACATTTACATTAAATTCTCATTTGGAATAAGTGTAAAAGTTTAGAAATGCATTTAGGAAATTTTATTATCCCACAAAAATATTCCAATTCTCAAATTTCTAAATTATTCGAATAATAAATATTACCACAGCATGAAATGATATTTATTTATGCGAAATTAAAAATTTTGGTTATTATATTAATGACGTTGAGGATGGATGACATGGCCAACAAATGTCTTCGCTCGCCACCCGGTTCTACCCTTGGGGACCCCTGTTCCATCAGCCGGTTCGTTGTATGTAATCAAAATAAATAAGTAAAATTGTGCGATCAACTTTATGGTAAGTCAGTAAGTGGACTTTGCACTTTTATGATTACTTGGAAAATAGAAGTCTAGAATTAGAGTCCCTGCAGTGAGTTGGTCTCTTTTACAATTATTTAAAATATTGAAGTCTAGAATCAGATGCCAAGTGAGTTGGTTACGTAGTCAGTGACACCATTCGGTACCATGTTCTTCACTGTTCGCGTAACCTCTTTGTACACATGGCAGAGGCCGAAGAGCTCTGGCTCTGCTATACCCGCCAGCCTCCCCCCTCTCTCTCTCTCTTTCTCTCTCTCTCTCTCACTGACACACACACAATGTACCTATACTTTTAATAATTGATGGTCAAAATTCTGCCACGCAAAGCGCCGCTCTCTGTCACTCTGACATACACACACCTATACTTTTAATTATTGATGGTCAAATTTCTCCCACGCAAAGCGGTGAATGACGCACTAATTTTCAAATACGGGAATTCAAAATAATATTTTATTAAAATTTTGAATTAATTTAGTTAATCTTTAAATGTAAAAGAAATTTACTTTTTATATGTATAATTTAAAATATACTGAATCATTATCGTCGCTATGCCAATAAAACACTTGAAAAGACAAATTATTTTAAAACGATTAAATTTAAAAAATAACAATTACTTCAATACGAGGATAAATATTTACTCTAGTGGAATAGTAGGTAATGGGAGTAATAGAAAAATTTTATTCTTTTTTCATTACCCTCATAAAATATTTTTTTACTCCCGTGTAAAGTTTTAAGTAATGTTTTTCAATAAATAATTATAATAAATATTATAAAATAATAATTTATTTAATCAAAATAAAATTAATTAATTGTTAAATTATTTTATCAGAATAATATTTAATAAATAATAGTTTATTATTAAAATAATACCATTAAAATATTAATTTGTGACTAAACTTATTTATTTTCTCAAATTAAAATTAATGTTTAACAAATAATAATGACTTATTAAAATAATTTATTTTATTAAAATATTTTAATAAATGAAAATTGTGTCTTATAAATAATAATTTACTAGATTGTGTATTGTATTAATATAATTTATTTAAATAAATTGAAATTATTTGTTTTATTAAATTATTTTATTAAAAAAATAATTTTTAACAAATAATAATTCGCTATCCACATTAATTACTGTTGAGATATTAATCTATAATAAAATTATTTTTCATAATTAATATTTTTATTTAAAAGTATATATTTTAATAATATTTTTTATTAAAATTAATAATTATTAAAATAACAATAGTTATGATAATTTATTTTATTATAATATTTTATTAAAATTAAATATTAATTTTTACCTTTGGTCAATTTATCGTCATTCCAAACACAATTAACTTTTACCCTTTCAAAATTTTTAATATTTCAAACACAATATAATTATTACTGAGTAACTTTTACTCTCTCATTGTAAACATAAATACCACAAACTTGTTATTTTAGTAATCATTACCAGGATAACAATTACTTCTGTAGTTTTTATCCCCAGATTTTTTTATTCCGTATCAAACATGTCCTAAAAGAATGTTCTTTCTTTCCTTTTCTTCTTCATTATAAACCTACGTAACACTCTTTTCCTTCACTCCCTCTCATATTTATTTTCTCATTTATAAAATATTTGATTTTTGTTTGTCCCACGTTGCTAAATAATTATAATTTTACATTTTTCCTTTGTATATAAAATTATAAGAGTTGCGATAAATTATTTAATCAATGTGAAGTGAGTTTATGAGTTTCTAGAATGGACTCACTTGTTTATTAATCTGTACTATTATAAAGCAAACGCTAGACAATGGTGAAACCATAAAATTCATGAAGCCAATCAATAAGTAAAACCTTTGTTTTTTCTTTCCATTTATAATCCTTAATCATTAAGAACCGCTCACCATTTAAAAGTGACATATAAGTAATTTGTTTTTCTTAAATGCCCTTTCACCTCTCACTACTCTTATAATGTTATTTTATTTTATTTAAATGTTCTTTAATTTTTTACTATTTTCTTAAATATTTTTAACTAATAATTATTCATTATTTATTATTCAAAATTATTTTTTTAAATTTTTAAATAAAATAAAATATTAATTAAATATACACACATAATGTGTACCCTTTCTAGTTTATAATAATTGTAAAATTTGCATAATTTAAACACATTAAAAATTAGTATAAAAATAATTAGTCTTAAGAAAATGTTTAAAAATATGTAAACAAAATGCCTAAATATTCATTAGGCTTGAGAGTAATTTTTTCTTCTAAATTTAAAATTTTAATATTAATTTATCACATTGACCATGCATATGATTAACAGTAATATTTTTAATCCAAACGAAAAATTATCACCATTCTATTTTTTCTAATTAATATTTGACATTCTATTTTTTAGAAAAAATTAAATAAAATTCTCTCTCTTTTTTCTATTTTTCACTACACTTATTCCTCCTTTTACTTCTTTTTTGTCACATAGATACATGATTACAACTCTTTTTTTTTTCTTTTGTCTATATAACAAATGGAGTAGTAGCATGTGATTTTAAGAATAAAAGTGGGATATTAGATTGCTAAAATGGATCCACTTTAATATTAACTCACTATTACTATAAAATTGACAAATTTTAATCGTATTAGGAATTAAATTTAATAAATTAAAGAAAAATATTTAAATATTTATTAGCTTGAAAAAAGAGTTTAAAACGGTTGACTGTTAATTAAATTAAAAAAATCTAACTTAATTGACAATAATAATTCTTAGTATATTTTAATTTAAGAATCCAAAAAAAAATGATGTTAATTAAGCTTGGGAGTGCCTAGATACTAATTAGGCTTGGGGAGTTAATTTTTTAAATTTTAATATTAAATTTAAATTATTCATGTTGATCATCTAATTAAAAATCCAATTAATAATACCCAGTATTTGATTTGTTTTTATAAAGTACAATGTATGATTGATAAAAATAATATTTTTATTTTTAGTTTGATTTAATTTTATAAAAAGTCAAAAAAATATTTTAAATACGATTAAGAATAATAATGGTATTTTTAACTCAAATTAATTTTACAAAATGAGAAAAATTTTAAAAATAAATGTCTGTATTAAATTGCTAAACATTTTGAAATTGAAAAGAGAGCATGCTAATTAGGCAGGTTTAAAATTTAATATATATTCTAAAGGCAATCTTGAAATTTAGGATTGGGTCGGATCAATATTTGTTAAGATATAAATTTTTTAGTACCCATATAAAAATCCGACTTTAATTAATTTTAACGGTTCACTAAAATTGACATAAATAAAAAATATAAGTATAAAAAAAACTCAATAACCATTTTGCCAAATTATACAATTTTATTAAAATATTTTATAATACATTAAAAAATTATTGTTATCAATAAAAAATGTTATATAATTTCGTACATTACACCAGTCAACACTAGTTTATGTGTAAAATAACTTGGTTGAATAATATTTGACAATAAAATATTATTATTTTATATAAAATATATTTAGATAGTTTTTGATAGATACCATAACACCTTAGTCACTTCATATTTTGCAAAAATTAACAGTCTCATACTTTTGTACTCACCTGCTCTCATAGCACTATAAGAACTGAATTTTTGACAATTTTTTTTTCTATACAAAATTTTGACAGTTCAACCTTTTCTCAGCCAGGCAGACGATATGATGTACATTATTTCAAAAGAACTTGTGGGTACTTGTCCAAAACTAACACCGTCGTAGGCCACAATCATCAACTCTCACTCCCAGAAAAAGGGCATTCTAGGTGCCAATTTGACCCACCAAACATTTCAAATCTACACAATTTAAAGAGGGCTTCCACGTTCACAAAATTTTAAAAGAATATCAATCAAAGAGCGATCCAAGACTTTCAACCATTTCTTTTTTTTTTTTTTTTTTCATTTTAACTTTTTTCCAATCATACATTGACCTGACCACGTAGCACTGCAACTGGAATACACGTATACTTTTAGAGAGAGAGAGAGTGAGAGAGAGAAGTTGAAGAGTGAAAGAAAATGCTAAAGAAAACAAGGAGGGCCAAAAAAAAAAAAAAGAAAAAAACAGAGGGGGACACGTGCAAACGTGTCGAGATGTAGAAACGCGGATAGAGAAAGATATTGTTGGCTTCCCCTTTCAACATCCGGCCCAACCCCTTCCCCTTTTGAAAAAAATTCTGCCGAACTTCAGAACGCTTCCCTTGCCATCGTTCCACGTGTCAGCACGTGTCCTACACTCCACCCTCTCTTAAAGCACCAAAGCGTTTCCGCTGCCGACTTGTACCTCTTATTTAACCCACGCGTGAAAATTGCATCTCTCACGCATTCAACATTGTATTGTTGTATACTTAAGGAAAATGTGACGATACGGACCACTATTTTTAACTCCGTCAGCATCAGCATTGGGAGGGTTTAGTTGATAAAAGTTTAGTTAAAAAATATAATAAAAATATAAAAATTTGATATAAAAAATAATTTGTTGTAAAATTTGATTAGAATAAATTAAAAAAGAATAGTAAAAGTAAGTGGTATTTGATTGATTTTAGTCAACTGAACACTCTTAAAAAAAAATAAAACAAAAACTGCAATCTATCATATTAAATATTTTAATAATATAAACTATAATAAAAATTATTTTTATTCATAATAATCAAATCCACGTTAAAGAATTGAATTTGATATGTCAAGAGAGTATTATTGAGATTGAATGACATAATTTTAAGCTTATTAAAAGAAAATAAAAAGAAAATGTTATATTTAAGGGAGAAATTCGTCATATCACCTATTTTAGAAATAAAACCATTATGGGTACGCCCTCTTTAGCTGTGATCGCAAATGCACTTTCGCAGAATACCTGCCTCTCTCTCTTCGAAAATCTAACATCTAGGATTTGTTTGGAGTAAAAAAAAAATGAGATAAATTGAGATAAATTATAGTTTGAAGAGAGTTCGTAATACGTGCAGTGAGAGAAAAAAATTGATATGATATAAAATTAATAGAGATTTATAAAATTTTTTAAAAATTTTCAATAAATTTTTATAAACCAAACGGACTACTAATATAATAATAGTAGAAATTGAATAGTAAACCTGTGCCTTATTATTGAGGGGTATTCTTACCCCCTATGAATTTATTGTCAGTTTCAGGAGAAATATCTATAGATTGCCCATTGGATAAGCCAATCCCTTTGGTGGTGTATAGGTCAGTGAGGGTACTCCTCAATTCCTAATCATAACATACAAGAAGTTGAGTGAGGCGTTTAATTCGATGATTGAATTCTATTTTTTTTTCATTCACCCTTCGGGTTCGAATTCGAGACCCTCCGACTTATTTATCAAAAAAAAAACATATAAGAAGTTAAGAGTTCAAGGCAAGAGACAAAAATTTCGCCTAAAAGAAATTTGAAAGAAAGTTTGCATGCACCTTGTTCTACTTATTGTATAATATACAAACGTTATTTAAAAAATGGTTAATACCTTCATAGGACACATTTGTCCCCTAAAACATAAAAAAAAAAAAAGGGTAAAATCAACAGACTAATCGAGTAATTGGATCGACCAGCACCTGGTGTTGTTGCAAGTTGGATTTGCCCTTTCTTTGAAAAACCTTTATTTTGTTGATCCATGGTTGTTCCATGACTATGTTTATGATGAAGGAACTTTTACAATGAAAAACTCCTGGTACGTGAGAGTCCGCAGCCGTTTCTCCGTAAGGAGTGCGCTCAGGGCGAGACACATTCCGTGACCCTAGCCGACAAAGGGTCACGAAGGGCAAACCAGTTTAGGCAAACTCTAACTGACCGGCTCTACTGAGGGAGCTGTTAGAAGCCCGCCACAATAAACGGAAGGTTGTCCCACTGAAGAGAGATTCAAACTCGAAACCCTAAAGACCAAGTCTATTAGCCGCTCCCGAACTCCACTCGACCATCCCGAAGGGTTACAATGAGAAACTCGATCTTCAACTCTATGGGGCTTGCCTTGACGAGCAAATCCATTCTTTCTATCTTCAAAAACGTGTCCTAAGCTAAATTTAATTAACGGGCGATGCGCTGGGGTCCTGCCAACATTCTTTTAATCTATTTTTTTTTTCAACCAATTAGTTGCTAGAAGAATAAATGTTTTATTATTTTTCGCACCAATTTTCAAACTTAAATTTTATTTTTGGCAAACAGAACTTCCACTATCTCTAACCAAAATTTGGTCAGTACAAGATTTAATATCTATATATATTAAAATATATATATACGTAATAACTTGACCCGATAGTTAATTATACCTCATTTAAAGAAGAGACCTAAATTTGATTCTCAACAGCAACAAATCTTATTTTCTCAGCATCTTTTACTAACCAATTGTATTTTGGTCATTACAAATCTATCTTGTAATGGCTAAAGTTTGGTAAGTGAAAGACAAACATTTTCTAATCAAGCACATTTTTAATTACTTTTTATAACTAATCTTTTCTGAGCAATTAATGGCTAAAGTATATTTGATTAGTAATAATTTTAGCAATTAAAACGTAATCTTTAGCAATCAAATTTTGGACGGTTAAGAATACGTTTTGTTTTAATCACCAGATAAGTGTTTTTGTACTTTTTTTTTTTTTTTTTAAAGAACACCTGAAATAGCCAGGCTCAACCAAACATCCCTTAAATGTCAAGTTAATTTATATTAGGGAATCGGGTTGAGCGTATGCTAGCGTCAAGTAGATCGTACCTTAATACGAGGGCATGACTTCTTTTTAAGAGGCTTGCATTATTCCCCCAATCATGAAGATCATCGTTTGTGTCGAACTTAGACAGCTCCTTTTAATCATGGTTTGAAAAGAGTGGGGAGAAGAAATCCAACCCCCCCTCTCTGTTTGCATTATGTCCCACAATCATGGGTATTTAATTAAGATTGGCTTTCTTCCTCACCCTGTTCGTCACCTGTATATTCTTATGTGATTAGCATCATATTTTGCTCTCTTTACTGTTTATCTTGTAGATTTTTTAATAGCATAAATTTTATTATAAGGTTAAATATCTACTTATCCCTTAAACTATCAAATTTTTTTTTACTTCCCCCTTCAACTACCAATTGAACTCCCTTCTCCCTTCCTCCTTCAATTATCATTTTCCTTTTTACTGAGGACAAATTATGTTTTCCATCCAAAATTTGTAACGAAAACCGTTAACTATTTTTTTTTTTAACTAATGAAAAAAGAAAGAGGGTAATATGGACATTTCATACACTTAAAACAATTAAGAGTTTTTAATTTATTGAACAAAGCAAACTTTTGCCGATCAAACCAAATATTTCCGAAAAGATTCAAAGCAAACTTATGTCGGTCAACTCCATCGTGGGATCTTGATAATTATCAGAGCAAGCTTGTAATTTTCTAATTGGTTTAGCAAAGTAAACTTATACCGGTCAAAGCAAACCTATAACCTTCTAATTGGTTTAGTAACTTGGGGATTTTTTTTTATTTTAAATCAATTGGGGCTTTTTAGTGCAGTCACCGTTTTTTAACTCCATTGCGGATCTAAAGGATTTTTATCAATAAAATTAGGATTTCAAAAATAGCATGGGTTTTTAGGGCTCCCACTAGAAGAAAATTGACTTCTAAGTATCGAGCAACACTTTTTTATTTAAAAAAACCTACTTTTCGGGATTGATGGGGTTGGAATTGAGTTATTTTATACTGCAATTGACTTACTTTATATATAATAATAATCTTACCAATTTGATTTAATAATGGTGATAATGATGGTTTTCATTTAATTAAAGATTGGGGCATACACGATACATGTGTAAGTCGGCATGTGACAGAAAAGATTCGCACAAAAGTTACTGACTTATTTTTTTAATTGCATAGGCATCACATAATTTTTTTTTTGTTTTGGCAAACAAACAAATTGTAAACATCACCCGTAAAAATAATGCGATACACACGCAATAAAAAAATAAGCCATTAGCTTTTGTGTCAATTTAGTTCAATGTAAATATTTAACCCAAAATACTCTCGTTCTAGTTCAATTGATAGATGAAGGGGGAAATAAAAGAATGTAATAGTTTAAGGGACAAATAGATATTTAAACTAAAAGACTAATATAGCCTTGAGACTAACTTTTTCATCCGTCTATTGGATGGAAAAATGTGATTTGTCCTTATTAAACGAAAAAAATAATAGTTGAAAAGGGAAGAGAGTTCAATTAATAGTTGAAGGGAGAAGTAAAAAAAAAAATTAATAATTTAAGGGACATGTAGATATTTAGCCCTTCCATTATACAATATATTCATTTGTATATCTCTTTCACATTTGGGATGTATTTAGAGTGATAAAATATGAGATAAAATGAAATAATTTGTGAACTAGTAATTCACGTAGTAAAATAAAAAGTGAATTATTTTTGGAGGTTTTAGTAACTTTTAGAGATTTTTAGCAAAAATTAATGCACCAAACGCACGTATCAATAGAAATAAATTTGATATATGATAGTAATATTAAGAATTGAATGACATGTGATGTCGAGCCTATGGGAAAAAAGGCATATAATTTTGATTCATTTCAGTAGCACCATAAAGAAAAACATTACATTCTGATCTAACATTTAGAAAACTACCCCCAAATTTTATCAAAATCACAACACAATTAGTTCCCAAGTCAATGTAGCAGAAACGAAGTCAGTTACAGCCAGGAGCCACAACCACTAAGTTTGACAAAAAAATCTCATTTGTACATTTTTATTTTTGGGTTAAAAAATTTTTATACTATAATTTGATTCTCTAAAATTAAAAAAAAAATATGAAAAACTTTAGTTTAAAAAAATACATAAGCTGAATCTTTTTATGCTATACTTAGTTTAAGAAAACACCACTAATAAATATAAATTTTTGAATCAAAATAAATTTAAGTTATGCCAAATTTCCTTACAAATTGAATATTGTTACTCTAACTTGGTATATATGATCTAAAATTTGACCATTTAGTTAATTTTAGGTTTGTTTGGTCACATCAAAACTCATCAAAAGTCACTAATTTTAACTAATTTTTGTGCTTTTTTTCAATTAAAATTTTTCACATATCACCTTTATATCATATCTTTCTACTTTTATTGTACTTTTTTCTTCATTT
The DNA here is from genome assembly GCA_019916065.1 of Vitellaria paradoxa. Taxonomy (NCBI): domain Eukaryota; kingdom Viridiplantae; phylum Streptophyta; class Magnoliopsida; order Ericales; family Sapotaceae; genus Vitellaria; species Vitellaria paradoxa. The sequence continues at coordinate 29,995,318 of CM034239.1, forward strand.
TTTGTCTACCAAACAGGCCATTTATTATTATTATATATACATATATATCGATGTATCACCTATTACTAATGGAATAAAAAATTATAAAAAAAATAGTTTAAAATTTAAATGTTACCAAAATTTATTGTGTATGAAAATATTTATAATCTCAATATTTTAGAATTTAGAATTCATTTTGAGTAGTTTAATAGTAAATAATTTTTAAAAATGAATTAAATAAAATAAAAAAAATCAAAACACACAAAGTTAGTTAAAAAAAATTTTTACTACGGCTATGAACTGTATTTTAAATTATGAATATTTTTAAATTTCTAAGATATTTTTAATTATTTTTAGTAATCTTGGCTAAACTTCCTAACTTCAATGTTTTCTTATGGGTACAATTTCTTGGGCGGGAAAGAAAAGCCCACGTGTGGAGCTAGTAAACATTAAACTATTCATCACTTTTCCAAAAATCCATAACATGCAAATCCATTCAAATTCAATTCGATTCACTTTTTATTTATTTGTTTCACGTGATAAAAAGTGGGATAAAGTGAGGTAAGTTATGTGTTTATAATTCATGCAATAAAATAAAAAGTGAATAATTTTTAGAGATTTTTAAAATTTAAAAAAAAATTTTTTTGTTTTTATGCTTTCAAATTTCAATATGAAGTGTTCGGATCATTAATTTTTTTTTCACGTAAAAACTTTTTAAATTTCTTTTATTTTGCCAAAGTTTTCCTTATTTTTTAATTTGTATTATTTTTTTTAATTTTTTTAAAAAATACATTAAAAGTATGTTTAATTTGTTAAAAATCGTTGAAAAATTTTAAAAATTTTTTAAAATTTTTAACAATTATTCACACTTTTTATCTCATTGAATAAATTACGAACCTATTAATTATTTCATTTTACCTCAATTCTCCTCATTTTTTTATTACTGCAAAGGCACCCTCAACGGTGGTTGATAAAAAAAATTAACAAAATTTTATTTGTTTATTTATTTACACCATATGATCCCGTAATAAAAAGAAGGGTTCTAGCGGAGAAGCATGAGGTCACTTTTAGCCTCAGAGGAGGAGTTACTCATTACCAACGTTCTGGAAGGTTTAACACAGCAAAATAACACGTGTCGCTTCAAAGGGTGATGAGTCACCGCGGGGATTTTGTTTTTCTCTCTTTCTCGTCCGTGGCGGTTCATGCACTTGCAAGGTTTCGCTTCGGTGGCTTTCATCCCAGAACCTTTCGGATAAGGTCGCCGCTTGCTTGATAACGTCGAAGATCTTTATACGTGGCAACCTATCAACGGTGATCAACTCCATTTGGTCCCACTCCAAAACAGTAAGACAGGGACGACCGTACCCATCTCTCCGTTATAGTGTGCCTATATAAATAACCGCAATTTCTCTGCATCTCTTGAGAAAAAAAAAAAAAGGGGAGAGAAAATAAATTTTTTAGAAAATTCCAATTCTCTGTCCCTCGCCCCCACCCCCTGAAATTCCCCTCAATTTTCTCTCTCCAAATCTTTCGATCTCTCTCTCTCTCTAGAAATCGTCGGAAAAAATGGGAGTCCCGGAAACTGACCCGCTTTCCCAGCTGAGCTTGCCGCCGGGTTTCCGGTTTTATCCCACGGACGAAGAGCTTCTGGTTCAGTATCTGTGCCGGAAAGTTGCAGGGTACCAGTTCTCGCTGCAGATCATCGGAGATATTGATTTGTACAAATTCGACCCATGGGATTTACCCAGTAAGTCCTTTAATCCTGAAGCGTGTGTAGTGTAAAGATTTGCTGTTGCAATTGATCTTAAATATTGGTTTTGGGTGTTTGGGGTACAGGTAAGGCGATATTTGGAGAGAAAGAATGGTATTTCTTCAGTCCGAGAGATCGGAAGTACCCAAACGGGTCGCGGCCAAACAGGGTAGCCGGGTCTGGGTATTGGAAAGCCACCGGAACTGATAAAATTATAACCACGGAGGGACGTCGGGTCGGTGTCAAGAAAGCTCTGGTTTTCTATGTCGGTAAAGCTCCGAAAGGAACAAAGACGAATTGGATCATGCATGAGTATAGACTCTCTGACCCTCCAAGAAAAAGCGGAAGTGCAAAGGTATGGGGATTTGCTTATTGTAATTGCTTGATTTGAGTTAATCTCTTCAATTTCTCTCTGTTATGATCTATCTTTCGCTGATGAGTAATGGGTTTCGTGTGTCAGTTGGATGACTGGGTTCTGTGTCGAATCTACGAAAAGAACTCGAGCGCCCAAAAATCCATTATTTCCGGTGTTCCGAGCAAAGAACACAGTCACGGTTCGTCGGCGTCTTCCTCGTCCCAATTCGACGACATGTTAGAGACCTTGCCGGAGATTAATGACCAGTGCTTCGCCTTGCCGAGAATCAACTCTCTGAGAACCATGCAACACGTTGATGAGAAGATCAACATTCCGAACCTGACTTCGGCGCATCTCGACTGGGCAAGCCTAGCCGGAGCCACCTCGTTGCCGGAGCTAGTTAACGGCGGCCAAGCTCAGGCTCAAACTCAGGGACTCGTAAACAACCCCAGCAATGCGTACAATGACATGTACCTCCCTTCAATCCCACCGCTCTGCCACGTGGACTCGCCGGGCAGCAAGTTCGGTTGCTTAGTAGACGATGAGGTTCAGAGCGGACTCAGAATGCAGCGAGTCGGGAACTCCGGGTTGCATCAGCAGAACTCGAACGGGTTCGTTCAGGGTTTCAGTAATTCCCTTGACCCGTTCCGGATTCGGTACCCGAGTCAGCCAGGAGAATTTGGGTTTCATCAGTGAAAGAAGAGGAAAGGCAAAAAACCGGAGGTGGGGGGACATTTGTGTAAATACGTGTAATTCATTGGGCTAACATTTCGGTTTTAGATTACCAAAAAGGAAAAGTTGGGTGGGATTGGTAGTGGGTTTGGACTTTTTGGGCGGCCAGAGGGGGCAAATTTAGCCGGTTTTGTTCTGGCCACCCCAGGGAAAATATTCAACTATAACGGTGTAGATTGTCCTTTTCTGCTCAGGTTCACGGTACCGGGCTTGGAATTTGCAAATGTGTATTTGAACTGTTATTATAATTTGGATTTATCATATTCATTAGTTAATTTACCGCTGTTCATTTAACATTTTTTTGGTACGAAAAACCCGCAACTTTTACCATAGGGTGAGGCATTAGGTGAAACTTATTTTGTGGTTCTAATCGGTCAAAAATAATTCAAATACTTCAGTTGGGAATTGATGCTGAGAAAGAAGAAAAAATAATTATTTTGTGGTTCTAATCGGTCAAAAATAATTCAAATACTTCAGTTGGGAATTGATGCTGAGAAAGAAGAAAAAAATAAAAATAAAAATAATTACTATTAATGAGATGGATTTATGACTTTCTATGGCGTGCCGTTTGGAACCATAAAAATAATAAAATTTTGTTAATTTTTTGGTTGGGCGTTTTGTTATGTTTCTCAAAAATTAAAATATATATATATATATATAAATAAATAAAAATTAAAAAAATTATAAACTTTTAGTGTTGAGAAAGTCACAAAAAATTAAAAAATTTTTAAAGATTAAAATTTATTGGAGATTTTTTTATGCTTTAAACTCTACCCAAATCGTGGAAATGGTTGCTATTAATTTTGCGTGTTCAAATCTGTCTATTGGAGGGTCAAAGTTATAGCTCTTCCAATAATGAATTAAAAGGTGTCTGCAAAGGTTTTTGCATTTCGGTATGTATGTACCTAACAATAAGAAAGTAAATGTTATGAAAAAAAAAATTGACTTTTTATTTTAGCATTAAAAAAATTCACCTTTTATTTAGCATTTTTTGTCCTTTCTGTTTCATTATTCAGGATGTGCTTGCGGGTTTTACAATAATATGAGTTCTAAAATGTTTTTAAAACATAAGTTCTGAGGTGTTTTCAAGAGAAAAATAGTTATTTATTTTAATTTTTTGTAAATTATATTTATAATTAAAGAGGGTGAAGTTTTATCATGTAACATTTACTCTTATTTAAGCATACTTTGAATAGATAAAAATTAAAGGAAAATAAAATGCAAATATCTAAAAAATTTCATGCTTTTTTTGTTTTAAGAAAAAAGAATAAAATTAATTATAAATAAGAATAAAATTAATTATACTCATTAGTATTAAAAAAAGTTAAATAAATATAAAAATACAATATGCATTCTATATTTGTTGTTTTTTTTTTTAATATTTCACAAAAAATTGTTTACTATGAGAAGTAATGGAGTGTGAAGTTAAAAGTGGAATTGTATTTACTATTTTCCAAATAAATACTAAGCAAGAAGGTGAAGGGAGAAATAAATACTATACAACTAGTGTTGACCTCCAAGATATACAAATTGTATAGCATTTTCTTATTGTAAAAAAATAGTTCTTAAATATGTTATAAAATATTTTAATAAAAGTATAATTTCATAAAATAATTATTGAGTTATTTTCTTATATTTATATTTTTATTTTTATCAATATTTTGAGTTGATGGAGTTGATTAAAGTTGCCTTTTTATCAGTACTAAAAATTATATTTTGCTAACTCTCTTTACGATCCAATTCTAGAAATCAAGTTTAGCTCTAAAATATTATATTAATTCTCAAAACCTACCTAATTGGCTTGATTTATTTTTATTTGAAACTATTTGTTAATTTTAGAAGTAATTGTTTTTATACTTTTGTACTTAGGGTTAAAAATACTTACATTCCTTATACCTTATGCACTAATAACCCTGCACACGTGACTAAAATAAAACACTGGATAGTATTATGTTAAGTGGTAAAAAGACAAAATTATTCCTTCGACTTTAACACCCCAAAATCACTTAGTTCAAATTCTTTTCTCTCCTATGTGTGCATGCTCTTTAATGTTTTTTTTTTTTTAATATCTTTAAAAGATGTAAATTTTATAACAATAGTAAACCAATAGGTAAATGAGTCCATTTTAAGAACCCACTTTACATTAATTAAAGTCACATACTACAATTTGAGTGGCTATATATTTTGTGGTCATGTACCCATGTGGAACAAAAAAAAAAAAAAACAAAAAAAAGAAGTAAAATGATAGAAAGTTGTACAACATAATAAAAGAGAGAGAGAGCATTTCATTCAAAAATTTCTTTAAAAAAATAGGATGATAAAAAGGAAGAGTGCATATAAGACTTGATTTAATAATAATAAAAAAGAATTACACAACTTTAGTATTTGTATGTAGATAATATAAATTAATAAAAATAATTTAAATATTGAGTATTATTATTGAAAATGATCAACATGAACAATTTAAATCTAAATTAGAATTTATTCAAAAAAATTACTCTCAAGCCCAAATAATATTTAAGCAACTTTTATTTGTGTTTTTAAATTTAAAGTATAATAAGAGTACGTTATCATTGTAAAAGAAATTACATTTTTTGAATTTAATTAATGTTCAATAATTTTTAAATCTTTTTCCAATCCAAATTTATTTTTAGGCATCTTTACATGTTTTAAAAATATAAATTTTACAACTAGAATGATCAATAGGCCATGTCCATTTGAGAAACCCACTCAGTTCACTTTATATTAATGAAGATTACAAGTTATAATTCTAGTGATTTTATAAACAAAATAAAAACTAAAATTATGGTTATCTACTAATGTGAGGCAAAAGGACCCTGCTATTGTAGTCATCTACTAATGTGGGGGTAAAGGGAGGTATAAGTTTTGTGAATAAGAAGAAAAAGTATTAAAAATGAGAAAAATATCATATTCAAATATTTGAAAAAATAGAAAAAGTAAAATAGGTGAATACAGAGCATCACATAAGATTTGGTAATAATTTTTTAATTAGTTTTATAAAAATAATTTAAATTAAAAATATTTTATTTATCGTACATTGTGCTTTATAAGAAAATATAATCAATGTGACTAATTTAAATTTAGAATCAGAGTTTAAAAAATAATTACTCCTAAGCCTAATTTTATTCAAATATTTGTAAAAATAAAAAAATAGAATAGTGAATATGGATAGTGCAACACAGCATTTAGTATTCACTTTATAAAAATAAATCAAATCAAAAGTATTATTATTGGTTGTATGTGCTTTATAAACAAAAGTATAGTCAATATGACCCATTAAATTTAAACTCCAAAGCTTATAAAAATTTTGGGTTTTTTCTATATTTTTAGATTTAAAAAAAATAAGAGTTGTTATTATGAAAGAAATATATTTAAATATTTTCTTACGCCTAGTTATTATTTAGATATTTTTCTTTGTGATTTTAAATTTGTTTCCTAACGCATTTGAAAGATGTAAATTTTACAAGTATAATCAATTAAGAAGTAAGGGAATTCCTCGTAGGAATCCATGAGTTTACTTATTAAAATTACCTAGCTCAACTCTATTAATTTTATATGCAAAACAAAAATTGAAGTTTGTGGTTGTCTAGTAATGTGAAACGAAAACAAAATGTAAAAACTTTATAAAGGAGGAGAGAATAGAATAGAATAGAAGAAGGGGGAATGAACGATAAGAGTACCACATAAGATTAGAATGAAGGAAAAAAATGAGAGAAAAAAATATTCTTTTAGTATTAGATAATGATTAAGCTTTTGCAATGCATAGAGTTTACCAAAGTATGAGTACATTGAAAGTAAATATAAATAAATAATATTTAAAATAATTAAAAGATATTAATTTATTAAACAAAACTAATAACTAAAGCTTGAGTTCAAAATTATAATTAAAATAATTTTACATCCTTTTTATTTAATTAGTGAAGCAAAAAATTGTTGAATTTTTTAATGTAAGTTTAATTTTGGCAAAATTATAATTGTAAGTGAAAACTAACAAAATTAAATATTCTAATCAATAGTATTTCTAGAAACTTATATCATATTAGAATTACGATTATGAACAAATTATTAAAGTCACTAAAAATATTATTATTTTTAATAGAATTCAATCTAGATAATTATTGCCTAGGAAAAAATTTACCACTTATGCTCTCTCTCCCTATATGTGTGTCTACACACAAGAAGAAAATGACAGAAAATGGTTCGAGACGACGCCCAACCAAGGACTCTCCGATGATCCAGATAGGATCGTGTAAAAACTCTTACACTTATATATATATATATAGCCTATTCTGTATATACATCTAGTATTTATAGATGACTGATGGGCACTGTCTTGATTTGGCTGTACTGGTGGTAAATAAACCATTAAATGCTGGTGATGACATGAGTACTAGGGTTGGTGAGAAAGTGATATTTTTATGATATATCCTTCTGATCTTGTCCCCCAATGCACTCGAGTGCATTGAATTAAGCAATTATCTAACTCTATGGTCATAATCTAACTTTAGTTGTAATGACCAAAACTTATATATATATAATTAATTATGGTTAGCATGATGATCTATGTGATTAACGTGAGTTATATGTTTCATATAATATCTCAGTAGCTTAGTGTTGACTAATTTGATTTAGGGGCATTTTTGAAATTTTGGCCTAAGGCATTCGGAATCCCATTCGAACAACCCTCTGGCCTAGGGCATTTGAAACCTTGTCTGGAAGGTTCACCGTGCAGATGGCCGTCCAGACGATAGAGACTTTTTCCTCTTATATAAGTTTTCTATAACTTACCATTACCATCCACCTACACCCTTAGTCGCCCACCTAATACCACCTATCATCCTAGGACTGTAGCCTACCACCACCCTATTCTCCCATCTAGCCCTCGTAACTTGTGAATATATATACACATGTATAGTTCTCAAATTTAGTTTCCTTTTCTTTCGTGCTATTTTCCTTTTATTTGTCTAACTTTTAGAGTTTAAAAGAGAAAGTTAGACTGTGTAATTGCTTTTAATTTTGGAGAGTTGAAAGTCAAAATTACTGATTGAGCAGTGGGTGAAAATTTGAAACTTTATCTCTCTTCAACCTTGATCACTTCTTCAACCCGAGCAATCTAATGGTAGGGACCTGTGCTTTGGTTTGCATTATTGAGCATATGGGTGTTACTAATTTGCTATATTAGAGCTTAATGATTATCTTGTGTTGTATAGTTCATAAATAGATTGAGAAAGAAGATGAAATTGATAAATGTCGAATTGATGTGCTAGAGTCCGAATTGATAGCATAAAAATCTAATTAATTGATTTGAAATAGATTTGAAATGGTTGGAATAAACAAAATTAATCACAAATGTTTTGATTTGAGGCTTAAATTTGGCAAATTAGAACACAGTTGTATTTCAAACTGCTGGACAACAATCGTGTGCATGGTTGTGTGAACAATCCATTGTCTAAACAGCTGTCTGGACACTGTTTTGATTCTACTATGCAAATGGTTGCCCGTATGGCCTTAGGCTTATCCGTGTAGACACTTGTGCAGACGACAAAATCGATTTTACATAAAATTCAAGTATCTATCTCAAACGTTGTGGTTTTGATTAAACACCCCCACAATTTGAAAATGGTTTTAAATATTGATTGACAATGGCATAACTAGGATTTTTAAGTGAATTAAATTAAAATATAGTGATAGAATTGTTGAGATGAAAAATAACATTTACATATTGAACTTGAGAGGATTAATTTAGCCCGTACAGTTGGTATATATATGTATTATTACATGCTGTATAACCTATGGAATACCCTGATATTAATTAGAATAATTGATTTGAGATATGGTTATGATATTACTGATTATAATATGGATAATAGTATTGGTATTGATAATGGAAAAGATAATAAAATGTGATTGATTATTACTAATCTCGGGATAAGCAGAAACTAATAAATAGAAAGGTAGGTACGTGATTACTCTTGGATTGAGAGTCCTTAAACTTGTGTAGGATTTAGTTATTGTGTCAGTAGGTTAGCAACCCATAATATGATGCTAATATTGGTGTATCATGCCCATTAGATATTGATTTATAAACAATGACACTAACTTGGTGTATTATGATTTTTGAGCCCAGGCTCATAAACAATAATGACTCAATTCATTGTTTCTATTAGATGTTGGCTCATAAAAGATGATGCTAATTTGGACTGTGCTCATTGATCAGGGCCCCTTGTGAGTTGTGTTGATGAGAATTGGTAAAGAATAATTGAAAGACAATAAAAAGATAATTTTATGATTTTGATGTTGGTATAAGATATTGATATGTGAATTATTAGATATTGATAACATAATATGATGTGGTTATGATGTCTATCAGTAAATGTTATTATTGTTGCACGATAGTATCATGTTAAGATACGTGTTGCATATTTATATGTTTATTATGTGCATCGTGGCCACACGTAATTAGTACTCATGTCTCTAGAGATTGTAGTATAAGTGTAAAGCCCGATGCTTAGATAGGCCTCCCCATGTTTTGGGTTATTAGAATTTTGCTACTATGTTGTTCCTCTGAGGGGATGGAACTGATTGTATTAGATATTCTTCCTTAGAGATGTACTATCTTGTACTTAGTATTTATTTTGAAATATTCAATATGGTTGTAAGGGTCTGTGGGCCTGGATATTATGTTATTTATTATACTGGAGTATTGTTACTCGGTTATAATTGAGGATTTTATTATTATTTTATTTTTATATCTATTGTGAATGTCTACTCCAGAGTAGTTGTATAGCTCTAATTGGGTTTATGATCGGTATATATTTATTAAATGTGATTATCTAGTTCACTCATTTGGTTACAAAATCCGAGACATGATAGGCTGGTATCAAAGCCTTGGTCTGAATACCTAGGAGATAGTGGGAGTTTTTTTTTTTTTTTTTTGTGCTATATGTTACGTGATTATGTGTTTCGACTTGGTGGTGAGTTGCTGATTTTGGGATATTGATCCCTAGTCTTGTGTTATAATATATTTTTTATATTTTTAAACTTAGAGAATTCCACCGTGTAAACTCAGGGACTAGGCTAAGATGGAGGCCAAGGTAAGGGTAAAGGGATTGCCACAATTGGGGTTGATCTGCCTGGTTAGCAGAAGCAGGAGTCACTTCACAGTATAGCTACTGAGGTTCAGTCAAAGGCTTCTGGGGTGGAAAATGATGTGCTTTCTTAGGCACTAAAGGTTCAATAACTTACAACAGTTAATATTGGGGCAAATTTATAGCAGTTGGCTATGTTAGCAGGGGGTGTCAGAGCAAATCAGCAGTTATAATTGTAGGCCATTGTTAATACTTTAGAAAAATCTCAGAGGATGAAGTCTCTTATATATGATAGTGTAACAAATACAGATATTGTTGAGTAGTTTCTTAATGAGTGCGAGAAGATTTTAGTTGCTGTAAGGATTATAGATCATTTGACCAGGATTATGTTAATAGCTTTTCAATTAATCAGTTGTGCCTCAAGTTGGTGGGGTAGTGTGAAGAGTTTTGTTCGGTCAACTGGAGTCACTTAGGATAGGTTTAAGGAGAGGTCTAGATATAATTTTTTTCCATAGTCTTTAAGAGATTCGAAGCGGGAAGAGTTAGCTAGGCAGATTCAGGATTCTATGTTTATGTTGGAATATGAATGAAAGTTCTCAGATTTGTCGAAGTATACGCCAACATTTGTCTCGACTACACATCTTAAACGTAGGAGATTTGAATGGGGGTTCAGGCCAACTTTGAGGGGACATATGGTGTTACTTGGACTAGATGATTATGAGGCCCTGATTAATAGGGCAAGACTAGGAGTATTCAAGAGGGGTATCATGGCAGGAGTTCAGGAGCACAGTAAGAGGATGGCAGTAAGAAGAAGCAGAGGGGTATTTCATCAGTGCTACAAGTTTAGTATTTAAAGTAGGGCAATGTCATACCATCTCAGTCGAGAGTTTTTATTGGATCATCTTAGAGGTAAGTGGTTTGTTATAACAACAAACAACTAAGGCACAGAGTTTTGAGTGCCCTAAAGCGAAATGGCAGTTTGGGTAGATAATGGTGGCAGGCAATAGACAGAACAAAGAAATCAGGACACGTTATATTTTTGGCCAACCAAAACATATTCAATGGTTTGCTAGTAGAGGCAGAATGTTAGATAAGGAAGAACGCCGCAGATTACTCAGCCAGTTCATGCTAGTTGGTTATTGACTTTTTCGGTTAGTTCAACAATAGTATCAACAGTAGAGATTCTTTCTCCAAGGTAGCATGTAGAGTGAGGTTCAACAACAACAGTAGCAAAAAAGGGTCTAGTAGGGGTAAAGGGTTAGTAGGCCACCAAATGTGCAAACATAGGGAAGACTTATTATAGTGGCATAATAAAAGGCACCAACAGAGTTTGTAGTTACTATTTTGTTCATTTCTTGTTTGATTGCTTAAAGAAATCCAAAATTTTCCATTATATGCTTCTAGTGTTGCAGTAGTAGTTTTATAGTACTTATTAACATTGGAGCAACACATTCTTTCATTGTTGTATCAGTTATTTTTGCATTGGGCTTGGATGTATGTCAGTTGGTTTTGTCGTTACGTGTTGAGACACCTATAGCATGTTGTTCTTCGTTAACTAGAGTTTACAAAGACTATGAGCCAGTGATTAAGGATGGTATTGATAACCGAGAGTATAATTCAATATTTGATTTGATTAAGTTAGAGATGAGGAGTTTTGATGTCATTCTTGGTATAGATTAGTTAACAATCTAACAGGAAAAAATTGATTACTTGAATGGGCAGGTGACACTTTTTACCCTAGAGGGTGATCATGTTTTTTCCTTTGCTAATCAGTGTGGTTCACGGACATTGCTATCTTTGGATGGGCAAGAATGAATGAAATAGTGTAGTTTGTTTGCTTGTATGTTTGTGGTTGAGAATGAAGCTCTTGGCAGGGCTGAGTTACCTAGAGTTGTTTATAAGTTTTCGAAGGTGTTTCTAAAGAACTGTCAAGGTTAACACCTAAATGAAAAGTAGAGTTTTGTATTAATTTGATGCCTAATACAAAACTTATCTCTATTCCAGTGTACAGGTTAGCAATGGGTAGAATTGGTTAAATTGAAGAAACATGTGGAAGATTTGCTAGTCAAAGCGTTTATTAGATCTATTTTCTCACTTTGGGGTGCACGGACATTATTTGTAACTAAGTAGGATGGGACGTTGAGAATGTGTATTGATTACAGAAAGTTGAATAGGGTAATCATTAAGAATCGACACCCATTACTGAGGATTTATGGTTATTTAATCAGTTGATGGTTTCATTTGTGTTTTTAAATAGATTTAAGATCTACGTATCACCAATTGAGGGTGAGGCAGCAAAATATCCCTAAGCCGGTGTTTAGGACTCGATATGGTCACTATGACTTCTTGTCAATACCATTCAATTTGACTGATGGTCTTGTCATATTTATGAATTTAATGAATAGAGTTTTCAGGGAGTACCTAGACAACTTTGTAGTGGTATTTATTGATATTGTGTGCTTCAATAATCTAGCCTGTGTTGTTGAGTATGGTGGTTGAGGTGCATAAGACGGGTAGGGAAGTAGAAGAAATTCGGGTGAAGATACAAGGTTATGCTAAGCCGGACAGTAGGTGATGATAATGTTATGAGATACTAGGGAAGAGTCATTATGCTCATTTTTATTTAGGGTGATGTTACAAGGGAATTTCACTATTCACGATTTCAGTACATCTTGGGAGTACAAAGATATATCATAATTTAAGATGAAAGCTTTATTAGTCCGGAATGAAAAAGGATGTAGCGGAATTTATCAATAAATGCTTGACTTATTAGCAAGTTAAGGCAGAACATCAGAGGCTAGCAAAATTATTGCAGCCATTACTAATGTCAGAATGAAAATAAGAAAATATCATAATGGATTTTGTATCGAGTTTGTCGAAGACTAGGAATGATTGTGATGCTATTTGGATGATCATGGATCATTTGACTAAATCAGCTCATTTCTTATCGATTTGAATAACTGATTCCATGGATGTGTTGGCTAGGCTATTAGCAAGCCGTGAATAGCAAAACACAGTTTGCTGCACACGAGAGGCATGAAGTATAATCGTGCACATGAAGAAACAAGGCTCATGTGCATTGAAGTTGTGTGCACGTGAGACATAGTTTCATGCACACGAGAGCAATCCAATCCAGTTTGTGTGCACAAGGGCTTTTTTCTATACACACCGGGAGCCAAAATACAGGTCGCACGCACACTAAAAATGAGTGGTACGTATGACAACTAACTCGCACCAGCAAACTGTTATGCTTTGGTTTTAGCTTCCACTTTCCATATTTCAATTCTTTTGATTTTAAAACCAAAACCATTTAAGTTTACACTTATTTTTAGTCCTCCATAGTATATTAACATAACCATATAATCATTTTATCAAAACATCAAGTGTATAACATGATTTTATTCTACTATTCATCATCTTCGTCCTCAAAACTCATATATAAACATGTATGTATTATATCAACTTTCACTTTATGCATTAAATAGGATAAATAACTTAAACCAACATCACTATATACATGAACATAACATATAAACAATAAGAAAGCAATCAAAATGCCTACCACAAGTTGTTTGGGGAAGAAAGAAAGACTCCGAAAAACTCAAAATTATTAGAAATCAACTATGAGCAACACACATTTCTCATCATTAAACTAACAATCCTCACACACTTTTAATTCTTAACTCTAATTGAACTTTGTAAATGGAAGAGAAACTCAATTTAGTGTATAACCATCCCTCACAATCTCCACCTCTCTCTCTCTCTCTCTTTCTCTCTCTATTTTCTACTCTATGCCCAAACATGGACCCCACAACCATATATATATATAGACCCACATATGTTTCCAGGTTAAGGAAGAGAGTGAAAGTGGGCGAGGTGACCAAGGTTGGCAAAGCTAGGAGCCTAAGGTAGGCATAGGGTGGCTTAATTAATGAAAAGAGAGAGGCCGGCTAAAAAACCAGAAAAAAATACAACTTATAAGTGCCAGCTATAGTTGTTTGTGCACATGAGAAACAAATTGGCGTGCGTATGATAGGAGTTAACTCATGCATACGAGAAAAACCTAAAACCCTAAACCAAGTTTACACTCCAACAAAGACAAATCCCAAACAAAAAACTGAGAAACTAACTCAACTTATGCATTAGCATATCATCATAATAAATCATAATCAAATGTATCATGAATAAATTAATATATATCAATATAAGGGTCATTACATAAAAAGATATAGGTGTCTTAGCAAACCAATATTTCCAAACTTTTGATAACTTTTATCCTAGTGTTTACACGTAAGACTTTTGACAATTTTGTATGTGTTTGGTAAAAACTTGCTAAAATAAAAGAAAATTTGAAGAAAGTTAGAGAAACTTATTAAAAATTGGTAATTTTATGTGCGGTAACTTTTTATGTGTTTAGTGAATTCTAACGCAAAAAGTTCAAAAAAATTAAAAAAAGAAAAAACTTGGAAGTCGAAGAAAATTGAGAGTTTTTTGCTAGTTTACCGAACAAAGTTTTTAGCTATTTAAGGGGATTAAGTACATGATAAGGAAATTATGGTTGGTCGGGAGAAGTTGACGATGATGATGCCAGATGGACAAAGAATTTTTATTTTATATATTTTTTACTATTTTTGACAATCATTTACATAAATGTAGTAACTAAAATATATTTGATGTATTATTGTTTTTTTAATTATTATTGTTCTGAAAAGTTTGACTTTGGGAAATAGAGGAAAAAGAGCAGGGTTTTCAAATTTGACAAGGCCAGGAGATGCAGGGAAGAAGGATATATTAGATGAATGGCGAAGAGTATTAAATTAATTGTCAAACTAAAGGAAAAATGTAAACTTTATGATTTTATGTTGCATTTGTTGAAAAAAACCTGATAAAGGACATTGTAATTTTTCGACACATCTCAGGACGAAATTGTTTTAATAGGAAACCTAGGAATTTTTTTTGTTGTGCTGTTAGGATAGAAAAAAAAAAATTAATGAAATATTGTTAAGGAGAAAGTATTTTCAAATGTACGGTTAATGAAAACGTATTATGAAAATGCGTTTTCACTTACCTTGAAAATATAATTTCACTTGATCAAAAAATCAGAAATATAAATTCTGAAAATGCATTTGAAAATGTTTTAGGTATGAAAACACATTATTTTATCTAAATAGCATTTATTTTCTAAATTATTTTTTTGAACAGCGTTTTCTTAATTTTTTATCTACACTTGGTGTAGGAAAAAAAATCACCTCAAGAATGCTTAAATAATCGTTTTCTTTATTATATATATATATATACACACACATAGATTGATGTTACTTTAATTGTCATTATTTCAATATTGTATATGCATTTATACATAAATTAAATGAATCTTAATTTCTATATATATATATATCATTCAACTGTGACTACAGGGATATTAACGTAACTTTTTGTATTTGATATATAAATATATTTATTACACACATTTTTATCAAATATATTGAAATATTTATCAAATACAACAAAATTGATAAAATATGCTAGAGACTCGTCACACAATTTTTCTAATTATATCTTTCAAAACAAAATTCTAATTATTGTCATATTTGTCTCCTGCGATTTAATTAAGAGATGTGTAAAGTTGAGTAGCGTCTAAACCCTAATAATTACTAATAATTATAAAATTCTCTACTTTATAAATTATTATTTTTTATATCAAAATATATATTTTAAGTATATACATTAAATTATGAGATTAGTGCCTTTTTTTAATTTAATAGCATGTATAATTAATAACAATATTAATTTTTCTAATCCTCGAGTTCAGCCGCGTTAGTTAATAGGTTTGCTTCTTCACGTAAATAACGCAGATTCAAATTCTCACGACTCAGTTGAGAGGCATATATGAGAGGCTAGCCACGTGTTCTCGAGTTTACCCATTGGTTAATAGTTCATTGAGAATTGTAATAAATCGATGAGGTTCTAGGTTACCTAAAAATTATTAATTTTTTTTTAAATATTTTCAAAAATTTTTATCTCATATTTGTAATTATAATGCTAATCTTTCATATTCTTATCTATGTTTTTTCAAATGACAATTTTGTTTGAATAAATGATAACTGTACTTTATTTTTAATTTTTCACATTTTATAAATCAATATTCATTATAAGAGAATATAAAATGTGAAAAGTTAGAAGTAGGGTGTATACATCACCTTCCTTTTGTTTATTGTAAATATAAGCAAATGAAAGCCACTACGAAAGCATGGGAGAAACAGGAGAGCTCAATCCAACAAAAGGCAGTTATGACTCGCCCGGAAAGGTTATTGGAGCTACTATAGTACTCCTAAAATGATACCGTTTTTACTTACCAAAAAAAAAAAAAAATGATACCGTTTTGATTATTTTTCACCTAAAATGATACCGATCCACCTAAGTTCTATATTTGAATATGAATTAATGCATCTGAATATGAGACTTAAATGGAGCAATGCTGTTTTAAATGAACAATAATCGAAACGACATCGTTTTAGAGTACTGCAGTTGCTGTAATAACTCTCTGCCACAGCCTTAGAGTTACGGTGACTCTTCTTCTTTGCATTCTGCACGTGTATATATCTATATAATAAAGTAGAATAATTTTGAAAATGTTCTTACTACAAACTAAGATTTAACTATTAAAAATTAATTTTTCTTTCATTCAATAATTGAGATCATTTTTATATTTTTAACTTCTTACTCAATTCTCATTTTAGTGGACTTTACTACCATCTATCTCACAAAATATGTTACATATTTTAAATTTTACTATATTTTAAGAGTGGAGATCATATATAAATCAAAACTGTCAACTTAAATTTTGCTCAATTATGGTTTCAAGTAATTGAATCTTTAAAATTAAAGTATCATAATTTGTATTTTTTATGATACTTGTCAAAAATTAATTGGAGAGAGAGATCAAAACACATGTAATAGCTGTTAGATTTTAAAATTTTGAAAAAAAAAAATAAAACTCATGAATTATCAAAATTTTTTCAATTTAAACTTTTTGTCCAAAGTTTTAACTATATAAGAAACTTAATATTAATTTTGTTCAGAGTTCTCTTAAGTATAGATTATTGCTAGTCTATTATATTATATAACAATGTGTGCCAGCTGGCACTATGACGGGTAGCCAAACATGCAACTAATAATATTAGTTTGATTGCCTAAAACGTGATTTCTTGAACCTAATTCCTTATCCCCGCCAGCTGTACTTGGCTTTCTTTAATTGCAGTTGGCAAAATTAGCCCCTTCCACCAGGAAATAAAAATAAATAAGAATAGTTTTCAAAACTAAGTTACTAAAATATACAAGATAAATTATATTTATCACTCTTAGTATTTGTTTAATTACATGTAATTATTTTTAATATTTGAAAATTATATTTATATTATTTATTTTGAAATATTTATCATAAATAAATCTTTCTCTTGATCTAGTCATCAATATTAATGAAAAATAGTGTTATTATATGAAAAAATTTTATAAGACATCCTTTCTGTGTTTAGAGTTATATAAATTTGTATAAATTTTTAAAAGTTAGTGTTTCATAATTTGTATAGTAGGTAGAAAATTTAAATTTTACAGTCTCATAATCCGCGTTTATAGAAATTTGTAGAGTTTTATATTATTTTTTTTAACTCTGTACACGTTAAAAATATATTTTCTGATTATAGGCTAGTTCTATATCTAAAATTAAATTCAATGTTTGAAAATAAAAAATAATAAAATAAAGTAAAATGTTGCTAGTTATTCCAGTCACACATCATTCATTTTAAAATTTCAAAGATGTTTTGGATAATTTATGTAGTCTAAAGGTAAAAAAATAAAAAAAAAATAAAAAAAACATTTCATATAATCTTTTTATACAGACGCTTCATTTTTTATTTAACATTAACGACCAAATTAATAAAAAATTTTAATTATGACAAGTATTTCAAAACAAGGAGCGTAAGTCTATTTTTTTTTTTTTTGTATTTACATACGTGTCGATTATAAATTTGAAAAAAATGAGATAATTACCTAATTTCGTAGGTAATTAATTCTTAAAAAATTATTTGTACTATTAATTAACCATAAAAGTGTGAGGTAGTCGAGGAGTAGCGAGCAATTTATGGATTTAAAGGGTAACTATATAAAACGTAACACATACTAATGAAGTAGGCACTTCTCAAAATTCAATTTCTTCTTATCTACATAATGTTTAGTTTTAATTACTATTAAATTGAATTCAATATTTGTGGTGCAGTAGGTAATCCATCTCAAATTCAATTCAGTAGTCGACAAGAAGGGTAGCTTGAATGGAAACAGAGGAAAAAAAAAAAGTTGTGGTCCGATGCTTTTGATTTGAAAACAAATTTCAAGTTACTGCGGCCAAAAGTTTGAAAAATATCAATCAAGTACTAATTCAACGTCATGCAATAGGAAATTTTAGAGTATCAAATTAGTGATTTGCATCCACAAAAATATAGGTTTGAATGACCCAAAAAAAAATATAATAAAAGTACAAAAAGTTGACATAAAAGTGATGTGTCAAAATTTAATTGGAAAAAAGTATAAGAAGTTAGTAAAAATTAATAAGTTTTGATTGATTTTGGTATATTAAACACCTCCAATTTAGTAACGTTTTGATATAAACAAAAAATGGGTTGAACTTAATAAGAGTATACAAAAAAATTGAACAATTTGAAAATCGAATCAATTTGACCATGTTAGTTTGGATTGGTTCGGGTTTTATATCAAAATTGGTACAACTTTGGGTTAAAAAATTAGCAACTTGAAAATTTTGATTTAGTTTTCGAGTTAGTAGACAAAATAACTAAGCCAAAAATAATTAAACCTGAAATCGACCCAAAAAATATAATACATAATAGATATATAATTATATATAATATAATATATAATATTAATATATATAATAAATTATTTTTTGGGATGTTTTGAAATAGAAACTAAATAAACTGATCCAACCTAAAAACTAAATCAAGCCAACCTAATTTAGGCTAACTTGAAGATTGAACTAACTCAACTCCATATTTTCGGTTCGGTTCGGTTCAATTTGTCTCTAAGTTGAACTTGACTTGGATTCAAGCCCAGCTTTCAAAAATCAAAAAAATTAATTTAGTTATGAATTAAATATGAATCCAAACCGAACTAAACTTACTCATGCACACCTACTAAGATTAAATGATAAATTGGGTGGTCAATTAGTAAATTAATTATGTCACATTAATCGATAAATTTAATCATATTCACTAATAAATTTGGTTATAACTATTAATATAATTTTATATGCAAAAGTCACCATTTTATCTATTATTTTATTTAAAAATTAGTTGTTACTTTATTTGAATATTTATATGATACTAGACCTATCATTGATCGGGACTCGGACTTGGTTCGAATTTGGATTCGTTTAGCGAGGTATGACTATAATAGCTAGAGACATTTATCCGATTATTTGAAAATTAACAAATCTGAATATAAATATCCTTATCCCGATCAGTTAAGGATCCGATCGCATGAATTTTATAATTAACAAATATTAAGCTTATGCATATATTAATAAAAATAATTGATATTATCCAAAACAATTTATCTTTATTTTATTATGGAGTTCCTTTTTTAACTAATTTCATACATAGGAATGAACATTTTTTAGAGTATATATATTAAAGATGATAACACAACTTATCGTTGTTTAATATATATATATATATATCAATAAAAATTAAATCACGAATAAATAGATTTCAATTTCAGTCTATTGCGAAACTATTGTTTTGATCACATGATGAAATTAGAAATTATTTTAGATTTTAATCTGTATTTTATAAATATAATAATGAGTTCAAACTTTTATCTTAAATATTGACTAGGATATTAAAATATATAGGTTTGATGTTTATTTAAAAAAAAATATTATTTGACTAGGGTACATGACCAAGAATCACAGAATTGAAGAAGTTCATGCTAGCAAGAAAGAATGCTTAAAATGAAATAGTCATTGTTTTTTAACATACAGGTACTGCCATGCATGTAAATCAAGAAAAGGTTTTAAAAATTAATACCAAAGGATTGTTTAATCCTTTAAAGCTTCCATGACGTGGGCCCAGTTGTGAGTAATTGCAGTACTTCAGGCGACCTTACAACTCCAGGTGATTAATTATTGCTTTCAGATATACACGCGCATATGGCGAGATTAGACAAAGTGCATATGGCGAGATGGGTTCAAGGGAACTGCAGTGAAGATATCTATTATAGGAGTTGCAGTGAAAAATAAAAGGTGGAGATTTGTTTACATTTAATCTAATTGTTCCTAGTTATTTTAATTAAAATTATTTTCAAAATAAAAATAAAAATTTTAAAAATTTGATTGGAGTATAATTAATGTAGAATATTAAAAATCATGTATTATTACAGTGTAAATAAATCTCCACCCTTTATTTTTCTACTGCAGCTCCTGCAGTGGATATATTCACTGTAACTCCCTTGAACCCTGGCGAGATTGGACAAAGTTGAGTTACAGGGGTTGTAGTAAAGAAATTTACTGCAGGAGCTGCAGTGAAGAAATGAAGAGCTGAGAAATATTTTTACTTTAATGACACACGACTTTTTATATTTTGCATTAATTGTGTTCCAATCAGATTTTTTTAACTTTTATTTTTATTTTAAAAATAATTTTAATTAAATTAAATTAGAACCATTCGATTAAAAATAATCAAATTTCAGCCCTTCATTTCTTCACTGCAGTCTCCTGAAACCCGACAAAGTTAAGCTTCGTTTGGTAATGGTAGTTGGTAGCTACTAGCTCCTAGTTTTTTGTTTTTGTTTTTTATTTTCTAAAATGACTAAAGTTATTCTTTTATATTTTATATTTTTTTTAAATATTGGAAAGTAAAAATGTTAAATTAATAAAAACTTACAAAGTTAGCTATTAAAAAATTAACTTTTTTTCTTTTTCAAATACAAAAAAAAACTTAGAGGTCATTTAGTTTATTTTTCTATTTTCTATTTCTGTTTTTATTTTCTAGTTTCTGTTTTGAACTCATTTTTCATTTTATACCTTTAAAAATAAGAAAAACAGCTCAAAATTTATTTGGTTACTTGTGTTTTCAAAATTCGTTTTCGAAAACTGAAAATGAGTTTATACAAGAAGTAAAAAATGATAAAAAGTTGTTTTGAGAGTTTTTAACAAAAAATAAAAAAAATCTCAAAATAAAGAAAACATAGTATTTTTTGTTTCCTCGTTTTGAGATTTTTAACACATAAAACGAAAATAGAAAATAGAAAATAAAAAGTAAACCAAATGCCACTTTAATTTTTTAGTAAGTAACTAATAACTGCTAACTAAAAAAAAGTTAATTTTTTTACTTTTCAAACCAATCCTTAGCCTATCACATGCATTACAAACTGTGATCGAATGTTACCATATTATTGTGAATATCAAGTAGCTCCCATGTTACTTATGGGTATTTAGAGTTATAAAAAGTTATGGATTGAAAATCATTTAACAAAGACTTTCTAAAAAGACATTGAACCTAGAAAATTTTAAAATCTTGTCAAAATTGAATTGCTCTTTTGTGTCCTATCAATAAGAATCTTTTCTTGGAATCATAAAATTAACTTAGAGAAATAAGAATATATTTATTATATGAGTTTCAAAAAGACATCTCTCAACTTAATTATAATAGTTTCACTATCAAATATCTTGTGCGTGATATCCTTGAAATTCTTTGAATGCGTCAGTGTGATCTTTAATAAGTGTAGATGAGAATTATTCATAATGGGTCCATTTGACAACGCTGATGTTTTTTTATTATTATTTTTCTGTTATCGTTTTCTATTTTTTATTTTCTGTTACCGTTTATTTTTTTTTTAAAATGAAAACTAAAACTGCGTTTGGAAATCTAAGTTTGTTTATAATTATTAATTTTTTATTTTAGAAAATATTTAATTTTATTAATTTTAAAAAATTAATAGAACTTTGTTTATAATTATTAATTTTTTATTTTAGAAATATTTAATTTTATTAGTTTTAAAAAATTAATAGAACTTAATAAAATATATTTTATGTTAATTTAATTTAATTAATACAGTAAATTATTTAATAAAATCATTTAAATCAATAAATATAAAATATATTAAATTATATTATTTATTAAAAATAATTTAACCAAATATATTTCATATTAAATAAATAATTAAATTAGATTAATTATTAAATTAAATTATTTATTTTTAAATTAATTAAATTCATTGAATTATTTATTAAAATAATTTAATAAAATATATTTTATATAAATGAAGTTAATTAAATCATAAATAATTTAATTTAATTATGATATTTATCTAAAATAATTTAATAATAATTATTAAATTAAATTTAATTAAAAATTAATGTAATTTAATTATTTATTATTAATTATTTTATATAAATTAATTTAATTATTAAATTAAATAAATTAATTATGATATTTATTTTAGATAATTTAGAAATAATTAATTATTAAATTAATTAATTAATTTAGTATTATTATTTATTAAAAATAATTTATATTAATTTATATAATTAATTTAATTTATTAAATTTAATTATATTATTTATTAAAATAGCTTATTTTAATAAAATATTTGAATAAAATAATTTATTTTTATGTAATGTAATAAAAATAGACAAAGTTTTAAAATTGACAATATTGGCAGCAGAAAAGAAAATCATAGTGAAAACACATTTTTTTCTGTTTACGTTTTTATATTTATGTTTTCATTTTTTTTGGAAAAAAAAAAACGTAAACAGGTTTATCAAACATGTTTCTGTTACGAGTTTACAAAATTTTAAAAATATAAAAAAAAAATGAAAACGTTATCAAATGGGACCAATGTGTTGGTGAATGTATTGATTATAATTAGTACGTCAAAAGTTAGAAGAGTAAACTGTATATCGTATCATAGTTTGATCTCATTATAAATGTTTGTGTGAAAAATTTTAGGGCCCATTTAGTTTGTTTTTCTATTTTTTATTTTTATTTTTTGTTTTTGTTTTTAATTTTCTGTTTTAAGCGCATTTGTCATTTTGTCATTTTGAAAATAAAGAAAATAAGTACAACACATTTGGTCACTTGTATTTTCAAAATTTATTTTAAAAAACAGAAAACGAGTTTTCAAATAAAATAAAAGTGACCAAAAGTCATTTTAAGCGTTTTCAACTTAAAATAAAGAAAAAATCTCAAAATAAAGAAAACAAAGTATCTTTTATTTTTTTGTTTTGAGCATAAAATAAAAAATAAAAAATTAAACCAAATGTCGTCTTAATTTTTCGGAGATTTTTCACTATTATTCGTGAAAAAAATTCTCATTAAATTCTTGATCTTCAATATCTTCATTATTTGCATACACTGAAATTATTTATTACCTTGTTAATTATTTGATTCATCTTAAAAAGCACGAAATTTTAAATTGATTAAATAAAAGTATACACTTTGAATTTGTAGTGGTTAAAAGAAAATATCAAGACTAAAAGTTAAGTTCACAATTAACATCAATTTTTGGTCAAGAATTTAAAATTAAAAAACACCAATACTCCAAACTAGTCTTTAGCGTACTCAAATCTGGATCCCAATATCTAGATATTCGATGAATTTGGATAGAAATTACAATTTTGAAAGATTTAGACTTGGACTCAAATTCAATTTTTTTTTTAATAAATCTAAATAAAAATATTTCCCATCCGATTCAATAAAGATCATTTTTCAGACTTATATTACGTATCGGATCAATCTAAATAGTTAAAATTTATTTCACTAAAATACATATAAAAAAGGGGGAAAAAAAATTTTGACCCTTAACATCTGTCAAATTGCGTCTCAGGAATCATGGTGGGATGCGGGGATGATATTCTTTGATTTCCTGGTTGTCAAGTGAAAGAGTCTGCTGTTTAAGATTTGCATTGACTACATCCTTTGAATCCGTGGGTCATGTGGACTTTCAGTTATTTTCGCACGTGGTGCTAATTTTTTTTAAAAAGGCCCAATGACCATTGATTCCTTGTGCCACAATTTCTTCTGACTTTTAATAATTCATTGCGGCCCGGGGCTTTGATTGGCCGGAAAATGGCATCCCCACTGAATTTTCTTTTCTTTATTCGATCTTTTTCAGTTTTAGTGGCTATCCTATATATACATATATGTTTATTGATTAATAATTATATTAATTAATAACTATTGAGAATCTAACTACTTTTGTCTGTATGTATACACAATTTCTTGAGGAAAGAAAAAAAAAAGAAAAAAAAAAAAAAAAAGAGAGGAGATAGGCCTCCTTTTCTAGTATACATGCATGCATCACACACCATATCATTTAGTGGTGCATTTTTATGAGATGAAAAACCAAAGAAGTTAAATGTTGCACTAATCAAAAATAAATAAATAAATAAATAAATAAATGAATGAAGGAAGTAATTACCATTGGTCTTATGAAGTAAGTGATGGGCGATTGCTAGTTTATGAACTTCGCTATTGAGGTTGAGAATGTTTTAATGGCCAATCGATATTTTAATTTTTAAAATAATGAAAAATGTTAATGTTATCACAAATAGGGACGGATGTAAATGGGGGCAACGAGTCAAGTGACTCCACTAAAAATAAAATTTCTATAAAAAATAGTATAATTTTTTAGATATTTTTGTAATTCTATTCCTATAAAATATATTTTTTAAAATAAATTGTCTCAATATCTCAAATAATTTACAAGTTTTATTCTCATTTTTATGTCAGGCACACTGCCCTTACTTATCAGCTTGATTCCAGTGTAATAAAATCCTGAATTCGCTACTAAAGACGACTGTAAATAATACAAATAACTGATGTAATAAATATTTTTGTTAAAATAAAAATTATTGTGTTATTATCAATTTCCTAATCAAAGTAAACTTTTGTTTTCGTTCTTGTTGAAGTGGAAAATGAAAATTAGGATACTATTTTATATAGATTGGTAAACGGTTAACAAAAGGTGGCAAGCAAAGCATATCCATTTGTCGTAGTTGTTCCTCTGTTGAATTCAAAGGTCTTTTCCTGATCAAGTAGATTGGAAGGAAGAGAGAATAGAATTCAGACGCAAGCGCTGGCATCATAAAAAATTTTGACCATCCCTTCTCCTTTGCGTCACGTTTGTGAGTTGATACAGGAGCTGTCAACTTTTTGCATCAAATGTACAAGTCCGTTTGAAACTTTAAGTTTTATAAAAAAAAAATTTATCAAAAATTTTTAAAAAATTTTAATTTTTAAAAAATTTTAATTTTTTCCCTCATTGTATGAATTACGAGAATATAATTTTTATCAATTTTTACTAATTTTTTTGCCACTCCAAACTCATCCTACATTAATTTTTGGTGCGTACTTTTTCCAACGGGAAAAGGCAAAATGACGGTTTTTACAACCATTTCAATTTTTAGTTTGCTTCTTTTGCTCTAAAACAATATTTCCAAAATTGTTTGATAACAATTAATTGATCAGATTTATATTTGGTTCAGAAATATAGGAGTTTTCAAAATTTTCAAAAATTCATAATCTTGCTTTGGAAACACAATTTAACCCGGATTATTTTAATAACAAATTATTAAAGTGTTTTCGCATATTTATTATATATTTAAAGAATAAAACATTTTAACAGTAATTAATTTTAACTTTAATAAATTATTTTAGTAAAAATAAATTATTTTAATAAGAATGATTAATTTTAATAATTAATTTTTGGAAAAATGTACTCCTTCACTAGTTTTCTTCATTCCACATTATTTTATTTAACTAAAATTATTATGGAATAGGAAAAGCTAATGAATGAGTGCAAATATCACCACCCTTAATTTTTCTATTTTTAATAAAATAAAGAATTTTAATATTACATTATTGTTTATTTTAAAAATACATTATTAAATAAATAGTAATTAATCTTTGTAAAATGTTTAAATAAATTAAATCATTTTGATTATAACTTACTAGTATTTTTATAATGAATGATTACCTTAGTATTTAATTTATTTTTATTCAGTAAAGTAAATTATTTTAATAATAAATTATTATTTATTTTAAAAATAAATTATTATTTAAATATTAACTAAATTAGTTTTATTAAAATAAATTATTAAAGAAGAATTATAATTCATTTTAATTAAGAAATTATTATCTTAATTATTAAATGGGATAATTTCATTTAGATCCCTTATAGTTTCAATTTTATGCACCTAAACCCACAAGTTTCATAAATATATGCCTAGACCCCCGTGGTTTCAGTTTTGTACATTTAGAATTTACAGGTTTCATAAATGTGCACCTAGACCCTCTAAGATTTGTTTTTCATTTACTCAAACCTCTTCTGTTAGATTTTTTTTTTTTTAAAAATTAACTTTTGACTAATTCAACACTATAAAATTACTTTTATACCCTTACTATTAATAAAAGTAATATCTATTAATCCATATTTTATTAATAAATGTTATTTTTAATTACTATTAAGGGTGTAAAGGTAATTTTATATTATTGAATTAGTCAAAAGTTAATTTTTAGATAAAAAATCTAATAGAAGGAGTCCGAGTGCATGTAAAACAAACCTTAGAGAGTCTATATGCACATTTATGAAACTTGTGAGGTTTAAATGTACAAAATCGAAACCATAAGGGGTCTAGGTGCACATTTATGAAACCTGCAAGGTCTAAGTGTCTAAAGCTGAAAAAACAGGGGGTCTAAGTGAAATTAACCCTTATCATAAACCCCTCTCTTTCCTCACTTTTCCTTATTTCCCTCACATTCTCTCTCTCTCTCTCTCTCTTTTCATGTCGGTCTCTCTTTTCACGCTAGTCTCTCTCTCTCTTCACACTTTGTTCACCTCGACTAGTGTCATTGGCTACCCACTCATAGCTCCCTTAAGTACTCTCTCTGTCTCTGTCTCTGTCTCTGTCTTTGTCTCTCTTTCTCTATCCCTCTCCCTTGCTTTCTCACCCTCATTTTTTTCTTCTCATAGGCTGGGTGATTTCGAAGCCTTGTATCCGTTGAGCCATTTCAGTCCTTACTAGTAGCTACTACAGTTTTTTTTTTTTTTTTTTTTTGGCAGCAATGCTTAGCTCACCACTATTTATGTATTTGATTTTTTTGATTTTTTCTGAATTTGTGTATTTGATCAGTAATTAAATTTTATGAATTTATTTGCGAATTTATGAAGTTGTTTGAAATTAAATTTTGTGAATTTAATTGTGAATTTGTAATGTTGTTTGGAAGCTTGAATGTGTTGGCAGTTTGTTTAATTGTGAATTTGTTTGAAGTTTGTAAATTTAGTGAATTTTGTAAATCTCCTGAATTTGTTTGAAGTTTGTTGCTATTTTGTAAAATTTATGAATTTGTGTTTAATTTTGAAAGTTGATTAAATTTGTTAATTTTAATTTTTAATTAACAGTTCATGGAATGTTATTCTGTAATGTTGTTTATTTTGTATGTTGCTTATAGTCCTTTGCTTAATTACTCAAATAGTTAATGACCATTAATTATTTACTTGTTAATTGTTAGCTACTTATTTGTTAATTATTAATTGTTAATTTATTTCAAAGAAAATTAGTTAAGTTGTTAATGATTTACTTCTCTTTGTAAAATTGAATGACTAGTTTGGTTGAATTAAATTTGCTTAATTCATTATTTGTTTGAAGAATTTTCATGATTTTCTTTTAGTTTTGTTTAAATATTTTTAGCAAATTAATTTATTAGTATTTTTTAGTATTTTTAATATACAAAAAACTCTAAAAATAATTAAAAATCTTATAAATACTTGAAAAGCATGTTTTAAATAAATTGGTTAATAAATAAAATGAATAATCGAAAAATCCAAAAATAAACGTGTCATAAAACAAAATGTAATTTATATTGAATACGGTAAAAAAAGGACAATTATTTAAATAAAACAAATAAGAGAATTAATTAATTAAACAAAATGTATGTAAACAAATAATTAGACATATAAAACAATAATTTTACTAAACAAATAAGATAAATAATTGAACTAATTAAGACAAAATAAGTTAATAATTTACTCAAACAAAAATTAAATTAATTAATTAGACAACATTAAAAAATAAGACAATAATCCTATAAATTAAATTAATCAGACAATATAGTAGTTAGTTTGACAAAATTCGAACTACATGGAGATACTATCGAAATTTCGTCTAACAATAAAACACAACATTAGGGGTGTTGAGTGAGAGTTGGATCATGCATCCTCGAATGGGATAGGGCCAACTACCTTATAGTGAGAAGCATTTAAGTTTTTTCCCAAATGAACATACATGTAAGTGTCAACTACTTAGTTACTGAAACATATTTCATCCACCTATCTAACACATTTGATTGGACGTTGTGCTTAAAGTGATGGATAAGACCTGAATTGACTTGTTGGATGGGTTATTGTCTCGATATGCATAAGGGATTGACGACTTCATCACGTACACCTACACATTGGATCAATAATCGATCAATTACTTGTGTAGGAAGTATATTAATTGATATGATTTCACGAGGGAAGTGGTAAGGGACCATCTGTTGAGGCAGCACTTCTTAATGACTTACAAGAATTAGACAAAGTATAAGGAGGCCTATGTTTCGGTGAGACAATGTGAGGAAAGAGTAGATTTATATGAAGATATTTTACCTGGAGATTAGATGATTGAAATGATGTAGGAGATCATCGCTGGGATGTATGCCTTAGAACTAAGTACTCACACTGATGAAACGGGTAAGAGTAATCCGAGGTCTGGTGCTAACGAAAATGATGCAAACACCAAATTGTATCCCGAACGTCAGAATTATAGTCAATTATCTTTCATTGTTGAGTTGTTGCACTTAAAAGTTTTGAACTAGTGGATCAATAGCTTGTTTAACATGTTATTAGAGTTATTGAAAAAGGTCTTATCAGATGGTGCAAAGGTTTGCGACTCCTACTACTGAACTTGTAAGTTGACTGAAGATTTGGGCTTCATGTACGAGACATAGGATGCATGCATGAATAGTTGTATATTATTTTGGAATGAGTATGCAAATCTCAACAAATGCCTTGTATGCGATAGTTCTAGATGCAAATAAGACGTTGTAGCCCATAGTATGAATGGCTGCCAAAGAAAGGGTGGAAAACCAGACGCTACAAAGTAAGTCCAATACTTGGTTCTTAAGTCGAGGTTGAAGAAATTGTTTATATCTTCGATGATAGCAAAAGTAATGAAATGGCATTCAGAGAACAATAATGACGATGGTAAAATGACACATCCTTTCGACTCTCCTACTTGGAAAGATTCTGACCAGTAGAATTTGGACTTTGCTGCGGACACTTGCAATGTTAGGTTTAGTTTAGCTGTGGATGGGTTAAACCTATTTAGAGTGATGAATATTGCATATAGTACATGGCTGGTTGTCCATTTTCCTTATAATCTCCTATATCGGTTGTGCATAAAGCAACCCTTTCTAATTCTGTTAACCCTCATTGACAGGCCTAAATGACTCGGAGATAAGATCAATGTGTACCTACAACCATTGATAGAAGAGTTGCAAAAATTATGGACTGAAGGATGATGGCATTTGATACTGTGTGCAATGAAATGTTCAATCTTCGTGTAGTTTTGTTGTGGACAATTAATGACTTCCCAACATATGCTAACTTATCTGGATGGAGTAAAAAAGGGAAGTTTGCTTGTCCTGCCTGCAATAAAAGCACTCAGTCATGGTGGTTACATTATGGCAAGAATTTTGTGACATAGGTCGTAGATGATTCTTGCCTAGTGCACATATGTTTAGAAGGAACACAACTGCCTTTGATGGGAACCAAGAATTTGGTGCAGCCCCTAAGAGATTGACTAGTGATGAACCATTGAGCCAACTTAATTTTGATAGAATACTAACTTTTAATAGGCTGCATAACACATGAGAGCTGTTGCATAAATCAAATAAGCCTTTTATTCATAATTAGAAGGAGAAAAGCATATTTTTTAAGGCAACCTATTGGAAGGATAACTTATTAACGCATAAGTTGGATGTCATGCACGTTGAGAATAATGTGTGTGACAACTTATTGTGATCAATACTTAGTGACAAAATAAGATCGAAAGATACTACTAATGCTCAGCGTGATTTGGAAGATAAAGGAGTGAGGCAACAATTAAATTTATGGTTGAGATGACTAAATAGGGCATACCTACTACCAACACAATTCATAATGAGTAGGGATGAAAAGGAATTGTTCTTCACAGTCCGCAAAGGTGTTAGGGTCCCCGATGGATACTGTTCTAATATTTCAAGAAAGGTGAACATGCAAGCAAGGAATCTATCTAGTTTAAAGAACCCTGATGGTCATATTCTTATGCAGTAACTGATCCCTATTGCTATTCATCGATGTTTTTCGAAGAAGGTTGTTGAATCGTTAATTGAGCTCAGTAACTTCTTCAGGTAGCTGTATTCGAAGGTTAACCGCTCGACCGAGTTACAAATCTTTGGGATTGGATTACATTAACACTTTGTCATCTTGAGACAATATTTTCACCTTTTTTTTTTTATGTAATGGTGCACCTAACAGTACATTTAGCCGAAGAAGCCATGTTAGGGAGGCCTATCAATTCTGATGGATGTACTCGATTAAAAGGTATCTCAAGACCTTGAAATAGTATACACGCGGTAAGGCTCATCCCGAGGCTTTGATGGCTAGAGGATATTTGATGGAAGAATGCACAAATTTCTGCGCTATGTATATGAGCAATGTTGAAACCAAACTGACTTACCCCTAGCAAATTCATAACGACCCAGTAGGGGAAGGAGCATTCTTCAACCTCACCAATAATTTATGGGTTCAAGCCTATTGATGTATGCTATGCAGTATGACATCGGTTCGGCCATTCATTCAGTAAGATCTATAATCGATATGATTTCAACAATTTTTTTATTCATTTAACATTCAATAATGGTCAATAGTCTTGAATACTTGCTCAAACTATTTTTCCTATAGGAAACACCTAACCGAAATAAGACAGAGGTTGCCTCAGGCCGTCGACCACATAGTACATACTGAACACTTCAACTTATTTAATATGTGGTTTAAAGAGCATGTAAGCCCTTAGTCAGCCTTTAGACAGTTTTAGTTTATATGTTTGTGCTAGTTATTTGCATTCCTAAGTTTAATTAAACTTGCAATCAGGTGCACATCAAGCGTACAACTTCTGCTAAAACTTTCTCTACTAAAGTTCATGCATTGGCGAATGGATTGTTTACATTAGTATGTTGCCACAAAGATTGTGACTTCAATGGGGTATTGGTTTTGTACCAAAGAATTAGATGATCAATGGGCAACTCATAATTGTGGGGTTGCTCTCAACGCTAATACCCTAAGTTTTTTGAGTTAGAAAGACAGTAATCCCCATGTGGGAGCTATGTTTTATTATGGGTTGTTGACATATATGGTCAAAATTAGATATAACAATGACCTCAGACATTTGCTGTTTAAGTGTGATTGACTAGATCCAAGGTATGGTGTGAAATACGATGATTATAAATTCGAGTTAGTCAACTTGAACAACCTCATGTATAAGGATGATCGAATCAGTGATGAACCATACATTCCACTATCTTAAGCTAAACAAGTTTATTTCGTGGAGGATCTTATTGACCCAAATTAGCATATCATAGTCAAAATGTCAGAAAGAGGGTATTTGAAATTGATTGTGATGATCTAGAGGTTAAGGGTTACCCGCGATAAGAGCTAAGTGATAGTATCATCCCAACTCGTGAACATGATGCTAATTGGCTTAAAGAGATGATTGAAAGAGATGGAGTTAACTTTCTAGTTGCATGACTTATTCGGATACTCGTAACACATTTAATTAAGTTCCTACTATATTCATATTATATATGTGTTGATTATATAAACTGGATATTGTTCCAACATTGTTTTATTTTTTTCTAGTGTCGAAATAATTAACACATAGGTGCTAGTAGATAGTTTGTGGTAGGGAGAGAGATCGTCTACTTACCATAGGTGAGGCCCTTTGTGCTATTGTGCTTGTGCTGTAGCTATTGTGTAGCTGGGCTGGAGCACTAGGGAGATCCTGATGCCATTTAGCCACCCGAGGACATAGAATCGTAGTTTGAGTCCAATCCTATACAGACTCCTAATTCCACTCAGTCCCCCACCCTACATACTTCCACCCTTTGGTTGCAGACCCCACAACCATTGGACCCTGCTCTCGTGCCCAATAGATCAGAGCCTGCAGCCACCACCTCATCACTCTATACTCTACCAGCTTATATAACCTTCTTGGACTCGTCCTTCTCACTGCTGCGCTCACCCCCATTACTACTGCTTCTCCTATATTTTCTATTAGGTCATTCGGCTCCACCTGAGGTACTTTACCCATGGCCAACTGTGGGTATCATGAAGCATCGACGTCTTGTTGTGTACCACCACCAACTACAGCCTCCACATCTACTGCTCAGGCTACTTAGCCACCCACACAGCCCCCTGGGTACTCGGTTCCCTTAGGTATATATTTCTTTATATAACTATGATGTCTTTACAAATTATTAATCCATTTAATCATGAGTTAAATGGTTATAGAGTCAGCCACTACTACTATAGCCTCTTATGCTACGAGAAATCCCACTATCCCCTATAGGGTTCGGGTTGTGGCCAGCCTTGTGAGGTTGAGTTTAGTAGCTACGACTATTCTGTAGGGATGTCGGGTGGTAAGTTGATTAGGTAGTTGGTGGTGATAGCTTGCGATGGACGCATCGTGCCTTTGTCTTTCATGGATTAAGCAGCCGTGCCATCGAGACATAGACCGCATTTGGCTAGGGGTTATGATAAGCAAACTTCACACATTTTGTTTCAAATAGTTATTATATTAAAATTTTTTGCTAATATATTGAAAATTAACCACTTTAGGATAATGTGGTTGACTGTCCTCTCAAGTTCTAGTCTGTATGTATGGCCAAGTACGGGAAGATCTAGAAGGACCACAATTCCATCGTGAAGAAGAAACACTTTATGCCTTTCGAGAGAGCCTTGGACATCCTGTAGCAGTGTCCTCCTTGCGTGGTCTTGGAGTAGTGGCTGGAGCTCGTATCATATTACTGTATGTGGTAGGTCTTTGCAGAGGTCGTAGGTTGGGATGGCCACGACTACACGTATAGGGTAAGCTCCCGTATATCCCATTTTATCATCCAGCAAGCCACCACAATAGCCTCGTCTATGGCATCCCATAGGTGCACAGATGAGAATATCAAGTGCCTCATCACTGATTAATTGAAGACCTTCTAGTTAGACCTGGTGATCAGCTGTAGGCATCGATTTAGGATAAGGTCCGAGCGGAGGTCCAAGCGGAGGTTTAAGCAGAGCTCCTTTCCTCTATTCATGTTGAGGTTCAAGTGTCAGTTCGAGCTGAGGTGTTTGATAAGGTATATACTGAGATGGTTTAGAGCATGGACCATATTTGAGATGAGCTGCGGGTAAAGTTCCGTGAAACTTGACATCACACTCAGGTAACATATTAATACTTTTTTAAATGTTCATACATTTTTGTGTTTTATTTTCACAAATAGATAATGACACCGGCCCATGCCAACCTCCAAAACATAGAAACGATCCTGATGAGGTATAATTTTAATTATTTATAACTGTATAAATTATTTACAAATTGTTAACTTCCATTGCTCTATATAGTTTATAATTTAGACTTGAACATAAAGGAATAAACTTAGAACTTAGGTTTTGATAGCATAAAATGAGCAAATGGTGTCCAATGGCAATGACACTAATTACACTTGAAAAGTGTAATTACAAGCTCTATATTTAGATACATTTTAATGCATTTGAATGGTTAAATTTAAAGTTTTGACATTATTTTGTAACTTACAAGTTTTATCATCTTATTCGTAAGGAAATGGATGAGAAAAGCGAAGTTAGTAGTGTTGGAAAGGGCTTAGAAGACGAAGGAAAAGTTGTGGTTCAAGCTTCACCAAGAATGGTTTGGACCAACCCAAGGACTCACAGCGAAAGAGAAAAAAAATGGAGCAACCAAGGTTCAGGGGTCTGGACCCCTTCTCAAATGGTCCAGACCACAGTGGATGAATTTGGAGAAATTGACATTCTATGGTCTGGACCCCTCCCCAAAGGGTCTGGACCCCAGCAAAGCCCTAGGTGCGCGTTTTTACTTCATTTTTTTTAGGGTTTTTTCATTAACCTCTTTATATATTCATCTTGAACGGTTGAGCAAGGGACTTATTCTCCATTCTTTTTAGCTTAGATTTTAAGAGTTTTGAGAGTTTTTTACTTTGTTTTGAGAGAAGGTTTATGGAGTTGTTTGATGTTTGTTTGTTCTTTGCTGCATTACTTTTTCATTACGCAGTTTCAGAGTTACTTTCTGTGAAAGTTGATTTTCGTTTCATTAATTTAATATCTGATTTATTGTTCTGAAGTGGTAGATCGAATGTTCATGCTTACGTTTATTGCTTTCGTTTTGTTTAAAATCATGTTAGCGTAGAAACCCCAATTCTTGGTTCACGAATCAAGGAAGGGTAGTTCATGAAACACTCTGGGGTGTACGTAGACCATTTGCATGGGTTGCGAAAACACATGCATAGGGTTTCACGATTTTAAAACCCATTTTTACTTGTTTCGAAAACATTCGAAAACAAAAATCTTTAATCATATTCGTTTGAAATCACTGATACTTGTTTTTGGGTTAAATGTTCTTTACACTTTTGAAACAAGTTGAAAATAGGATTCAATTTCAATTTTGATTTCGTTTGTTTAGAAAACCTTCAAAAACAAAGATCTTTAACCATATTCACTTGAAATCACTGGTACTGATCTTTGATTTTAACATTTTTAGCACTTTTTAAACAAAACCCTGATTCAGAATTGAACCTAAACACCCCAGAGTGAAGTAGTGAAATACCTGGACTTGTGAGTTGAATCAAGAACCATTTTTACTATCGAGTTTCATTATTTAATTTAATTCTTTGCAATATTTAATTTTCCTTAAATTTTAGAATTTAATTTGAATTTAAATTTAAAAATTGAATTACTGAACTTCCTTAATAGAATTAATTTAATTTTAGTTTAAATTTTGATTTTGCAAAACTTTAGGATTTATTCCCAATTGAACATCAAACCTTAGTTACATTAAGTTTTAAATTTCTCTTTTATCCTAGAAAGTAAATAACATAGGCTCCCAGTGAATTCGACCTCGGACTCACCGGGTTTAAAACTATGACTGCCCTCTTGCACTTGAGAGGTAGAACCCAAACATATTTTAGGGTCGGTCAAGTTTTTGGCGCCGTTGTCGGGGAGCCAAAATTTAGTCTTTAGGTTATTTTATATTTTTATTTCTTTCTACATGATTTAATTTAAAAAAAAAACTCAAAATTTAAGAAAAAAAAATTTTAAAAGTGTATGCAACTTAGATCGGGTAGGATAATTGTAGTAAAACCTGAACTAGAAGACTCTTCTTATATTCTTGAATCCTCCACGCATTTATTTTCCACTGTTTCACTTACTACTTCATCTTTTCATTCAATGGCTGAGTTGAGAGGTAATGGGGAAGGTAGTGAGCATGGGGATAATGATCCCCAAGAAATTCCAGGTTTTATTCCTTTAAAAGAGCGTCTTAATCCTATTAGGCAATCTACCCCATCATGCATAGTCTTGCCTTTAAATAGGGGAAATTCCACATTTAGGCCAGGAATCATCCAACTTTTACCCACTTTCCATGGTCTAGATTCTAAAAATCCTTATAACCACCTTATAGAGTTTGAGGAAATAAGTAACACTTGTGTAGAACATAATGTCAATGATGATATAGTACGTCTTCAACTTTTCCCATTTTCTCTTAAGGACAAAGCCAAATCATGGCTCTATTCCCTTCGTCCACGTTCTATAGGAACGTGGCGTGAAATGCAAACTGAGTTTTTAAAGAAATATTTCTTAACTCAGAAAACTCAGCATTATAGGAGATAGATTATCACATTTTCATGCAAACCTAATGAAAACTTCTGTCGAGCCTGGGAAAGGTTCAAAGACTTTTTAATGGCTTGTCCTCACCATGGTTTTGAGATATGGAGAATAGTAAGTATTTTTCATGAATCTTTAACCCCTAGTCTTAAGCAATTAGTATCTACCATGTGTAATGGAACCTTATTTGATAAGACTGTAGAGGATGCCATGGACTTCTTTGACATGGTAGCCGAAGATTCCAATGATTGGGAAATAGGACCTCCTTCATCTTTTGAGCATAGGAATCCCATGCCTAATGGTCAGTTAACCCTAAGTGAAAGTGATGATTTGAAGGCTAGGATAGTGGCAATGCAACATAAGTTAGACACACTTGAACTTAAGAATAAAGGGAAATTAGAAGAGGTACAAATGGTATGTTGGGCATGTGACCAAGTCGGACATGATCCTAATTCATGTCCCGAGCTTCCTTTACTTAAGGAAGTAGCTTATGGTAAGGCATATGTTAATAACATTCAAAGCCGACCATACCATAATAGAGGTCAGAGTAACACTTCCTACCCACAAGGGGGGAATGTGAGGTATCAAGGGGGGAAATCAACCACCCCATGCTTATCATTAGTGATGGAAGAATCCTCTTGGCTTTGGGTGGAAAAATGATAATCTAAGCCAACCATTTCAACCTCCTCCTTTACCACCACCTCAATATCAATAGCCCAATCCTGTGCATATCAACCGCCCCAGAAGAGATCCTTTGAGGAATCTATGTAACAATTTGTGTAACAGCAAGTGATTATTAATGACAATGTGTCTAGGGCTTTAGAAGATATTAGAGGGCAAGTCTCTAAGATTACGCAAGCTATGAGTATTACTCCAAGTGGTACACTTCCTTCACAGACTTTCCCAAACCCAAAAGGTCAGGTAAACATTGCTGAATCCTCTACTTCTGGTACTACTTCACATGCACAGGTGCAATCTATCACCACTTTAAAAAATGGGAGGGAGATTCACAAACCTGATGATCCTAGAATTAATGCACCAGATGTTAAATTAGGAATGAAATGTAGTGAAGAGGTAGAAGGGTTGAGTGAAGTAAAAGGGGAGAAAGAGAAAGAGGGAGAAACTAGTAATAGTGAGAAGCCAATAGTTGAGAGTAAGAATAGTGAAAAAGAGACAAAGAGTATAGAGAAAGTGAGAGAACCTATTGTGGGAACTTTGGGTAGTCATGAGAAAGAAATAGATAGTTACACATCTCAACCACCTTTCTCTCAAAGGTTAGGAAAGGGAAAGAATGAGATGTTGAATTCTGAGATTTTAGAGGTTTTTAAACAAGTTAGAATTAACATCCCATTACTTGAGGCTATTAAACAGAATCCGTCTTATGCTAAGTTTCTTAAAGATATGTGCACTGTTAAGAGAAAGCTTAATGTTAAGGAAAAAGCCTTTTTGACTCAACAAGTTAGTGCCATAATTCAGCATGATACACTTCCTAAGTATAAAGATCCTGGTTGTCCAACAATTTCATGTGGAATTGGGGATCACATCATTGATCAAGCTCTACTTGATTTAGGCGCTAGTGTCAATCTATTACCTTATACGGTTTACAAACAATTAGGATTAGGTGAGCTTAAACCCAATAGGATAACTTTGCAATTAGTTAACCGCTCAGTTAAAATGCCAAGAGGTATAGTAGAGGATGTGTTAGTTCAAGTAGACAAATTCTACTTTCCTGTTGATTTCATAGTGTTGGACACCTAACCAGTTCAAAATCCTTCCCATTCCATTCCAGTGATCTTAGGTAGACCATTCCTCGCTACTGCTAATGCTGTGATTAGTTGTAGAAATAGGGTTATGAAGTTATCTTTTGGGAATATGACCGTTGAAATGAATATTTTCAGGGTAGGGAAACAAATAGGAGAGTTTGAGGATGTTAGAAAGGTGGACGTGATTCATACTTTAAGTGAGGAGTATTTTGAGAAAACATATCTTGAGGATCCCATAGAACGAGCTCTAGTGAGAAGGGAAAGATGTGAAGCTTTAGATGGGGAGAATTGTGTGGGGAATAAAGAGTTAGTAAGTGATAGAATAGAAGTAATGGCAGTAAAGGGCTGGGTGCCAATTTTTGAATCCCTAGAGCCATCCTTGATTAAACCTAAGCCATCAATGAAATGTCCTCATTGTCCTCCTAGGAAACCATTGCTCAGTGAACTTAAATATGCATTCTTAGGAGAGGATGAGACTTTTCCTGTTGTCATTTCTTCAAAATTAGAAAAAGTTTAGGAAACTAGGTTACTAGTAGTTTTAAGTGCTCATAGAAAAGCCTTAGGATGGACAGTACCTAACCTTCAAGGTATTAGTCCTTTAGTATGTACTCATCACATATACCTTGAGGATGACGCTAAACTAGTGAGGCAAATGCAATGAAGGCTAAACCCCAACATTAAAGAAGTAGTAAAAGGGGAAGTGCTTAAGTTGCTTGATGCGGGTATTATTTACCCCATCTCTGATTCAAAATGGGTGAGTCCCACTCAAGTGGTTCCTAAAAAGTTTGGTGTCATTGTGGTTGAAAATGAGAAAGGAGAATTAGTGCCTCAACGCACCCAGATTGGGTGGCATATGTGTATTGATTACATGTGCTTGAATGCTGTGACCCAGAAAGACCATTTTCCCCTCCCATTCTTAGATCAAGTCGTTGAGAAAGTAGCAGGAAAATCTTTTTATTGTTTCTTGGATGGATACTCGGGATACAATCAAGTTGAAATAGCATTAGAGGACCAAAAGAAGATCACCTTCACATGTCCCTTTGGCACTTTTGCGTATAGATGCATGCCATTTGGGTTATGTAATGCACCCGCGACTTTTCAAAGGTGTGTAATGAGTATTTTTAGTGATATGGTTGAAAGGTTCTTAGAGGTTTTTATGGATGACTTCTATGTTTATGGAGATACTTTTGATGAGTGCTTAATTAATCTTGAAAAAGTGTTAGTAAGATGTGAAGAGAGTAATTTGGTGTTTAACTGGGAAAAGTGCCATTTTATGGTACAATAGGGGATTGTTTTAGGACATATAGTGTCATGTCGAGGAATTGAGGTAGATAAAGCAAAAGTTGAATTAATTCAAAATTTACCTACCCTCGATGTGTTAAGGACATAAGATCATTTCTTGGCCATACTGGATTTTACCGGCGTTTCATTAAGTCCTTAAGCTCTATTGCTTGACCCTTATGCTCTCTATTGTCTAATGGTGTCCCTTTTGAATGGACATCCTCATGTCAAGAGGCATTCGACCAACTTAAACAATTGCTTACCACTGTTCCTATTATGCAAAGCCCAGATTGGTCTTTACCATTTGAGCTTATGTGCGATGCTAGTAACTCAGTAGTAGGTGCAGTTTTAGGGCAACAGAAAGACGGGAAACCCTATGCTATTTATTATGCTAGTAAGACTCTAAATGAAGCTCAAATTAATTATACCACTATTGAAAAAGAGCTTCTAGCAGTAGTCTTTGTCCTAGATAAGTTTAGGTCATATTTGGTAGGATCTGGTCACAGTGTTTATGGACCATGCGACCTTGAAATATCTTCTTTCTAAGCAAAAGGCAAAACCCCGTCTAATTAGATGGATACTACTCCTTCAAGAGTTTGATTTAGAAATTAAAGATAAGAAAGGAGTAGAGAATGTGGTAGCTGACCATTTGTCTAGACTATCCCAGTATGTGTCTAATTCTGCTGACCTACCAATCAATGAGCATTTTCCTGATGAGCACTTTATGCACGTTAGCACAAATCTGCCGATCCAGCCTCCTTGGTATGCAGACATCGCTAATTTTCTAGTGACTGGTCAAATGCCTTCTCACTAGACAAAGGTTGATAGAGGTAAATTTTTACGTAAAGTTCGTAATTTCTTTTGGGATGAACCTTACCTCTATAAATATTGTCTAGATCAAATTGTGAGGAGATGTATTCTCGATAATGAGATTCTTAGTGTTATAGGGTTTTGTCATACTTTAGTTTGTGGAGGCCACTTTTCTTCAAAGAAAACCACTGCTAAGATCCTACAAAGTGGTTTTTATTGCCCTTCCATGTTTAAAGATGTGCATAACTACTGCACAAGATGTGACCGTTGCTAACATTTAGGAGCCCTGTCTAGGCGTAATGAGATGCCCCAAAACCCTGTGATTATCTTAGAAATTTTTGATTGTTGGGGGATAGATTTTATGAGGCCATTTCCTAATTCGTTTGGTTTTGAGTACATTTTAGTGGCCATAGATTATGTGTCCAAATGGGTAGAGGCCATTGCCACTCGCACCAATGACCACCGAGTAGTGGTCAAGTTTTTAAAAGAACATATCTTTTCTCGTTTTGGGATGCCAAGAGCAATTATTAGTGATGAAGGTAAGCATTTTTGCAATAACCCTGTTGGTATCCTAATGCGTAAATATGGTGTGACGCATAAAGTAGGAACTGCTTACTACCCACAAAATAGTGGCCAAGTTGAATTATCAAATAGGGAGATTAAAGGTATTCTTGAAAAGACCGTCAATCCCACTAGAAAAGATTGGTCTTTACGACTTGTGGATACATTGTGGGCGTACCAGACGGCGTATAAAACAATCTTGGATATGTCTCCCTATCATCTTGTTTTTAGCAAAGCTTGCCACCTACTTGTTGAAATGGAACATAGAGCCTATTGGGCAATTCGGTAATTTAATGAGAATATAGAAGATATCGGGGTTTTTCGGAAGCTTCAATTAAATGAACTTGAAGAATTGAGAAATGATGCTTTTGAAAATGCTAAATATGCCAAGGCTAAGATGAAGGAATTGTATGATAAGCATATTCGTAGGAAATCCTTCCATGTTAGCCAAAAGGTTTTGATGTATGACTTGAGGTTATGTCTTTTCCTGGGAAAGCTCCGATCTAGGTGGTGTGGACCTTTTATTATTCTTTCTGTCTCAGGACATGGCATGTGTGAAGTCCATAATCCACGCAACAATAACACTTTTAAGGTTAATGGCCATCGACTTAAACCATACTTAGAGAATTTTGTAGCGGAGGTTGAGACGTGGGATCTTTTAGATCCCCCATTTACGAGTAAGATGAGATTAGAATGTACTTGTAGTTGTATCATAGTTAGGATTAGGATAGACTTTGTTTTTAAGTTGTTCTAGGATTTTGGTTCCAAGTTTAGGTAATTTTTGGTTATTTTTTTCAAAAATAATAAAATACAAAATAGTTGAAGGTATCCTATTCTGGGGTCTGGACCCCTCCTAAACGGTCCGAACCCCAACAAGCATACTAGTCGAGAGGACCCTCCTGTGGTCCGGACCATTCCCAAAGGGTCTAGACCCTGCAACCCGATTAAAACCCCTTTTGGCCACTTCAAACCTTCATTCTTCTCTTCCAAACTCCAATCCCCTCAAGCCCTCTCCCAATATTTGAAGAATCCTTCAAGAATCGGCTA
Organism: Vitellaria paradoxa; assembly: GCA_019916065.1. NCBI lineage: Eukaryota > Viridiplantae > Streptophyta > Magnoliopsida > Ericales > Sapotaceae > Vitellaria > Vitellaria paradoxa. The sequence goes on from CM034239.1 coordinate 30,036,760, forward strand.
TCCCAAGGTCTATTGAAGTGATTTTCGACCTCAATCTTCTTGTTCAAACATTATAAGGTATGCTTTCTCCCATTCAAGCCTTGGGTTGTTATATGTTTATCCCCTTTTGAACCCAAGCTTCAAAGCACCAAGGGTTCTTGATTTGTGGCTTCATGAAGCTTTATTTGGTGTTTTTCATGTTGGGTAGACATGAATCTCTCATTTTGAGTGATTCTCTTCCTACCCTATCACTTTCTTTACCGTGGGTCACAATGGGGTCCAAGGGTTCAAAGAACCCTCAAACTCTAGCTTGGTTTTGGATCTTCTTATCTTCAAAATCCTTTTCTCGCAAGTGAAATTAAAAATCTTTTGATTAAGTTGATGTATGGTGTTAGATGACCCATCTTTGGTGGAAGGGTGTATAGCCACCAAGTTTATGGCATTGACCCATTCATGGTGAATGGTGAATGGTCACATGGATCATTTTCATTACATACATTCATCCTAGTTTCAAGTTTCAGTTTTGTTTCATAGAATGGGCCACTGAACTTGTGTGGACATAAGGATTGAGAAGTGGTTAATTGAATTATTTCTTTGAATTATTTGTAGCTCCTATGGCTCCAAGAATGAAAAGACCTGCAAATAGACAATTAGGGTCAAGTTCATTTGATAGGAGTAGATTCTGGACGGAGGAGGCTGATAAAAGATATGATGACACTTGGTCACGTAAGTCAGTGGTGATTGAGAGATTTTGGCAAATTGATCATTTTAGGAGAGAAGAGTTTATGCTTGAGCAGAATTTTGAAGGCAGGCAGTGGCTTAATGTAGCAAGATTCCATGCTTATTGTATATTAGATTTAGTAAAGGAATTCTTTGCCAATTTCAGAGAGGGGTCTATCATCAGAAAAAGAAGTAGGGAACGTTTTGTTAGTTGGGTTAAAGGGGCTGAGATTACCTTAACCCCCGATGACTTTGCACAAGTTTTCCAAATCCCTAGAGTTGAAAACCCAGAGTTCACTTATCCTTCTGAAGGGACTCCATCATTCCCCGCTATAGCTTCTGAGATCTTGTTAGAAAGACATGAATGGGGTCAGAGTATAGGAAGCCAGTGTTTGTACTTAAGGACAACTATTAGGCACTGCACATGTTTTCTTGCACAAACCTGTTGCCTTAGAATAGGAACTCTGATTGCACCCGTATTAGAGCTAAATTGATTTATGCTATTGGGATGGGATTGACAATTGACTTGCCTTCCTATTTTTGGCACCAAGTGGCGTACACCTGTGAGTACCCTAGTGCTTTAACTGCATTACCTTTTGGGGGAACGCTCACAGAAATATTCAGAAGGAAGGGAGCCCGTATTACTGATGATTTACCCATAGCTGCTGTTTTGTATCCTTTCAATATCACGTTTTATGTCAAATCCCGAGGCATAATCTCCTAAAAGAAAAGGAAGGTAGATGAACCTGAAAGTCAGGGTGAACCTTCACAAGCATCAGATGAGCTAGAAGAGGATGAGGAGGAGGTTACTAATGAAGACTTAGCTGATCAAATATGGGCACTGGCTGAGCGTAACAGTGTTATGGAGCAAAATCAGGAAGCAGACCACCAGCTCCTTTAGCGTATCCACTAGAGCCAGCAGACACATGGACACCTCCTACAAAGCATCTTGGACTACATCAGAGAGTCTCATCCACCTCCACCTCCTCAGTGATTGTTATTTTCTTATCTTTTTGAGAGTTTAGGAGAGAGATTTATTGTTTTATTTATTGCTCCTAAAACTCTGTCATTCACTTTATTTGAGACGGATGTATATTTATGTTTAACTTTGTCATTTTGATATTTTTGCTTAATCATGTTTGCTTATTACTTCTTGCTGTTGTTGAAATTATTCTTTTTATTTTTACTTTATGATTTTGATTACCTTTGTTCTTCATGTCTTATTTTGTATACTCTTTGAAAAGAACAGGTACATCAAGTATGGTTCTAACCATGATCATTTTAATTAGAAGGATAATTTTAACATGTCAATTGGGCATAAACGTAAATGGGAAGCAACACCCTACCTGTCTAGTGATAGTGAATCTGAGAGTTCTGAAGTTAACTGTGAATGGTGGCCTAAGAGATATTTTTTAGAGAGTAATTCCTTACCTTTGCCACTTATATATCCCCCATTAATGCATGTAACCCCTGACCAATTACTTGATGGCCAATGGTGGAATGAAGTTGACCTTGAACTCCTGTTAGAGATGGAATAGGCAGGGGTAACGGTAACTAATGAGTGGTTAGATGCACCTTCTTATGCCACAGACACTAACACCAATATAGAGTCTGAATTAAGTTCTTTGTTTGGATATACTGATATGCCACCTTTAGAAGATATCCCTAACATAGAAAGGGTTGACACTTCATGTAAGGAGGGTGTTGCAATTCCCAATGAGTTAGACCAAGATGAAGCTTTTGGTACTGCTTTGCAATTTCTTTTTGCATCTCATTAGCTTTTAGAAGACAACACGAGGTAATATCTTTCTTTTTTTTCTTCATATTTATTCTTCTATTTGTTACGTTATTCATTTTGTTAATACATTTAACTCATTTTTTTTTTTTGATTAATCTAGGTTGGGGGGACATATTTAAATGAAATTAATAATAAGTGCATGTTTGTTTTAGTTGTGCTATGTTTCTATTTGTGCCTTTTGTGGCTATCATTTCATGCTAATCATCATGTTCACTTTGCACACTACAGACCCACATATGCATTCTGGTTCTCACATTGAGGACAATGTGTAGTTTAAGTTGGGGGGTAGAGTTCGCATGATGATCATTTGTGTGAAAATTGTCAAATTTTGAAAAATTTCAAGAATTTTGAGCTTAAACATATGACTTAGCACATTTAAACTTACATATTGCCTTTTTGGTTTGGTTGATTGTGGATTAGAGTGAAAGAGTGATAATTGAATTTTGTTCAAACTTCGATAGGAAACTTAGTTCAAATTGAATGTGTCATTACCTTGTGCAAATTTTTGACTATCATAGAAACGAACTATGTGCTTAGGAGTAGATTTTGTTTAATATTGGTTAATTGAGCATTCTTGGACTAGGTGGAGACTTACACCCCTATGGTGAGCTTATGAGCCTTATATTCTTTTCTTGAGAGGTTGAACATGATCACAACTCTGTTACTCTTCCTTATGAATTTCCATGCACCAATTGCATTACACACACTTGCATGAGTATCCCTTGGTACATTATGAGTTGTTGCAAGTTTAGGACATGATGCTAGGCCTTCTTTGTTATTTTGAGCCTTTTATCTTTCTTGATATGAAATTGTCCTAGGAACTAACTTGAAGCCTCATAATAAAGTGTGTGGTAAAATTTTCTCTTCTTGGTTCACCTCTTACATGTTGTCTCTTACACCTCATTCACACACTTTTAGCCTTACCCTCATATGTCTTGGGTTAAGAAAGTGCCTCAAAGTCTAAGTTGGGAATGTGGGATTGGGAATGTAAGCTTTTGAGAAGTAAAGGGAGGATGAATGTTGGGATGAGAATGTATGTGTTGTTTTCAATTCAAAAAAAAAAAAAAAAAAGAATTTATTATTCCTTTGGTATACGAAATTGTGGGACTTATATGTTGTTTGCAATATTTGAAATTGTCCTATTGGTAGTATTTAGCACGAATGAGGTTTTTTGTTGGGACCTTTGTTGGGTTGGAAAGAAAATGGGTAGTTTGGGATGTTTGTGCACTTAAACATCTTTATCCCAAGGCATGTGCTTTGACTTCTATATCTTCCATTGTAAACCATTACCCATGGCCAAGTTACAACCAAAATAAAGACCTAGTGGATTCTAAGCAAGCAATTCTTGTATTGTGCATATAGTGGTCTTGTGTAGGCTATGTAGTGTGATTTCTTACATACGCATTGGAATATTTTTGTGAGCTGTCCACTTTGATCTTTGACTCAATTCATTCACTTATTCGTGGGGTTATGTGCAACTAGGATAGCATTGTATGCTATAGGTATGAGTGAACCCTTGATGAGTGAAATCCTTTGTTTATGAGTGGAATCTTGTGAGAATTTGAAGTCAAAACTTAGTTCCATTTGTGCTCATGAAACCATGTTGAATGAATGAAACAATTTTGCACATATGTTCTTTATACTTGATAGTCCATGCATTCATGCTTAGTGTATGGGAATCACACAATAGATTTGGATTTTGTGACTTATTGCATTTGAGCCTAACTCAATCTTGATCTTGATCACTTTTTGACACTTTGAAACCATGCCATAGAATTTTGTGGGTAGCTTCACTGCAAACCGTCATGAGACCTTACTCGTCCGCTTGGGGGAACCTAGAGGTTTAAAGGGCTTGCTGCATGTAGCTAAGTGTAGCCCTATTTCCAACGAAAAGAAAAATAGGGTAGCATTTGCATTTCATTTTAATAAAGTTATTGCTAGGAACTAGCAATGTTCAAGTTGGGAGGTGTGATTACACTTGAAAAGTGTAATTATAAACTCTATATTTAGATACATTTTAATGCATTTGAATGGTTAAATTTAAAGTTTTGACATTATTTTGTAACTTACAAGTTTTATCATCTTATTTGTAGGGAAATGGATGAGAAAAGCAAAGTTAATAGTGTTGGAGAGGGCTTAGAAGACAAAGGAAAAGTTGTGGTTCAAGCTTTACCAAGAATGGTTTGGACCAACCCAAGCACTCAGAGCAAAGGAGAAAGAAAAATGGAGCAACCAAGGTATAGAGGTCCGGACCCCTCCTCAAACGGTCTGGACTATAGTGGATGAATCTGGAGAAATTGACATTCTGTGGTTCGGACCCCTCCCCAAAGGGTCCGGACCCCAGCAAAGCCCTAGGCGCACGTTTTTACTTCATTTTTTTTAGGGTTTTTTCATTAACCTCTTTATATATTCATCTTGAACGGCTGAACAAGGGACTTCTTTCCCATTCTTTTTAGCTTAGATTTTGAGAGTTTTGAGAGTTTTTTACATTGTTTTGAGAGAAGGTTTATGGAGTTGTTTGATGTTTGTTTGTTCTTTGCTGCACTACTCTTTCATTACGTAGTTTCAGAGTTACTTTCCATGTAAGTTGATTTTTGTTTCATTAATTTAATATATGATTTATTGTTCTCAAGTGGCAGATCGAATGTTCATGCTTACGTTTATTGCTTTCGTTTTGTTTAAAATCATTTTAGCGTAGAAACCCCAGTTCTTGGTTCACGAATCAAGGAAGGGTAGTTCATGAAACACTCTGGGGTGTACGTAGACCCTTCTCATGGGTTACGAAAACACATGCGTAGGGTTTCATGATTTTAAAACCCATTTTTACTCGTTTCAAAAACATTCAAAAACAAAAATCTTTAATCATATTCGTTTGAAATCGCTGATACTGGTTTTTGGGTTAAATGTTCTTTACACTTTTGAAACAAGTTGAAAATAGGATTCAATTTTAGTTTTGATTTCGTTTGTTTAGAAAACCTTCAGAAACAAAGATCTTTAACCATATTCGCTTGAAATCACTGGTACTGATCTTTGATTTTAATGTTTTTAACACTTTTAAAACAAAACCCTAATTCAGAATTGAACCTAAACGCCCCAAAGTGAAGTAGTGAAATACCTGGACTTGTGAGTTGAATCAAGAACCCTTTTTACTATCAAGTTTCATTATTCAATTTAACTCTTTGCAACATTTAATTTTCCTTGAATTTTAGAATTTAATTTGAATTTAAATTTAAAAATTGAATTGCTTAACTTCCTTAATAGAATTAATTTAATTTTAGTTTAAATTTTAATTTTGTAAAACTTTAGGATTTATTCCCAATTGAACATCAAACCTTAGTTACATTAAGTTTTAAATTTCTCTTTTATCTTGGAAAGTAAATAACATAGGCTCCCTGTGAATTCGACCTCGGACTCACCAAGTTAAAACTACGACTGCCCTCTTGCACTTGAGAGGTAGAACCCGAACACATTTCAGGGTCATTCACCAACCATATGAACTCATCTTTTCTGTTGCAGTCTAGTTGATAGACTAGTGGATTATGGATTATAACTTATTGAAGTTCTCGAGTCGAAGAATAGGGCCAAGCCTAGCTGTCACCCCGAATTATAGTAGAGACCTTTGAATCAGTTGTAAGCTTTGCATCATATGCAATCCTTTGCCCATACTTGGGAATCAGAGGCCCAAGGGGATGCCAAATACAAAACCATAATGAGGTGCTTGTCCCATTACCTATTTTGTACTTGCACATAGAAAGTGCATCTTCTTTAAGTTTTAATATTTTCCTGTATGTCAATAAGTAGTCTTTGGGAATTCTTATTTGCCAACAATCATTATTCTTAAGTAAATGATTAGGGCACCAATGAGCCCATAGAGTATTTTTCTTAGTGCATATGGACAAAAGGTGACGTAGCATTGGAGCATTGTTCCAATCTTCTGACTTACACAGACCAAGGTCTTCTTCATTTTTAAAGTAGCAAATTTCTTCCCAAGCCACTTTACTTTATCTCAATTTAGCAAATATTAATGGCATTCTAAGGTACTTGATAGAAAACAAGCCTAACTAGAATCTAATTTAGTAAGCAAAGTTGTTGCTTGGTTTATTGAGAGGTATCTAAAATGTAAACCATGCTCTATGAATTATTGGGTTAAAGACCAAAGTACTTGTGGAATTCCATTAGGACTTTGTGTATAATCTACAATAAAGCTTAGTTTGGATTACAAAGGATAAAAGTGATCATCAGCAAAGCACATATGTATTATAATGATGTCTTTGCACTTAGGATGGTATGCAAATTCTCCTTCTTGGATATGTCTTTAAAAGACCTTAAAGAAAAACTCCATGATAAGAAGAAATAGATAGGGAGATAATGGATCTCCTTGTCTTAATCCCCTTGTTCCTACAAAATAGCCCTCCATAGCTCCATTAATAGCAATAGAAAACTAAGGTGTAGTGATGCATTCTTCAATCAATTTCTTGAATTTATCTGGAAATTTAAGAGCCTTCATGACATCTAATAAGAGAGACCATGAAACTGAGTCAAAGGCTTTCATCAAATCAATTTTAAGTGCACTTATAGGAGATATATTTGCTCGATGGTAATTTCTAACCAATTCTTACATCAAAAAAATTTGATAAGAAATTGATCTCCCAGCCGCAAAAGTAGTTTGATGAGGGCTGATAATCAAATGCATGATTGTTTTAAGTCTATTAGTGCACTTATAGGAGATATATTTGCTCGATGGTAATTTCTAACCAATTCTTACATCAACAAAATTTGATAAGAAATTGATCTCCCAGCCACAAAAGTAGTTTGATGAGGGCTGATAATCAAATGCATGATTTTTTTAAGTCTATTAGTTATGATCTTGGAAATGCATTTGTAAACTGTAGAGCAGCAATAGATTGGTCTAAAATCAGAGACCATTGAAGGGTTAGGAACATTTGGCACAAGCGCAATGGAAGTATAATTAGTTTCTCTAAGGAGCTTACCTAAAATGAAGAAACTCTTGATTGCAGTAGTGAAATTGCACCCCACGATATCCTAAGTTTTCTTGAAAAAATATGCATTATAGCTATCAAGACAAGTGTCTTACCACTGTTCAAAGAACAGTGTGTTTTTTTTTTACCTCCTCATCAGACACATCTTTTGCAATGAAATTTGTTACATTAGCTGGAAGAGGAGCCCATTATATCTTGTACATACTGTGTAGCTTCATAGGGGTAGCTAGTAGATGATCCCAACAGTTTCTTGAAGTGGCTTATTATGATCTCTTTGACCATTGTAATCCTTATGCCGTATACCTCGAGCATTATAGATGGATAGGATTTTGTTCCATGATCTATGCAATTTAACCCTTTTATGAAAGTAGGAGGTATTTTGATCCATTAACTTCACAATGCTATCCCTGCCTTTCTGTTTAAAGAACGATTTCTTGGCCATTCCTAAGTGAATGTAGTTTGCAATTACCTCTTTTTCTTCAAGAGCAAGAGCTTGATCATTAGGGCTGGCATGGAATCTCCTTTGTATCCAATCTAGATTTTCTTTTGCTTCCTTTACTTTAGCAATAATGTTGCTATAGAACTTAGCATTAAAAGTCTTCAGTTTTGCTTTTAGAGCTTTGAGTTTTGCATAAAGCTTGAACATAGGAGTGCCTTCAAATAGTTTGGACCAAACTTTTGCTACTGTTTCCCTGAACTCCTTATGCTTAGCCCAATAATTAAAAAATTTAAAAGGTTTCTTAATGCAAGGACTTGGTCTGATGCACACAATGGCGAGGCTATGGTCTGAGATTCCATGTGGAAGAAAGGCTGCTTCAACTTTAGGGTATTTATCAAGCCATTCTTCATTAGCTAGAACCCTGTCAAGCTTGCTGTGGATTATCTGGTCATTGCTTTGCTTATTAGTCCATGTAAATTGGCAACCTGAGTATCTAAAATCAGTGACTCCAATTTTATCAATACAATCATTGAATTCCTTTACAGCCCCTTTATCAACACCTCTTCATCTTTAATAATATTGAAGTTCCTAAGAAGTATCCAAGGTTGGCTTATGTCTATAATTGTATTTCTGCTAATAAAGGCTCTCCATAAATCTTCTCTATCATTTTTGTCATTTGAGGTTAAATGAACAAAGTAAGAAAGTTCACTAAGGTAGCTTTGTGAGTTATCTTGCAAAAAATTTTCTAGCTAGAGGAATATAATATGTCAATCACCAAGTATAGAGGGGTCCCACAAAATGGTTATTCTTGCTCCGTCATTGGCAGTATAATTGTCATGTATAATATTCAAAAAGAGGGTTAATACTTTTACAAACATTGGCAAAACTGATTTTCCTGGCTTTAGGTTCTACTAAACATATAAGATTGAGAGAATGCTTTTTGATAAGGTTTCTTCTTTCATATTGTTTTGCAAGGCTGTTTGTGCCCCTAACATTCTATGTAGCAAAGTTCATCTTAATGAAGGAGATGAGACGTTGTTGGCTTGATCAACCTTAACAGAATCAAGATTAGGTGGCTTACCTTTTAATTTCTTCTTCTTCCTTTCACTTTTCTAAAAGTTGATCATCTCAAAGTAAGAAACTTCTATATTGCTGTCTTGCTATGTCTCTTTTCTGTTCTGAATTGAAGCAGCAGTGGCTGCAATGAAGAGGAGCTGCTCACTCTTGACAGGTTCTTCATTTTGAGTCTTATAGGCCTTAATTGATGTGATAGCAATATCGGATCCCTAGTTTTTAAGCTTTTTAGAACCAATCTCTCAGCTTGGATGTGCAAGTTTTCGTCCTTATTTGATTCCACTTCATTTGGATTATATATTGTGAGTGCTTGAGAATAGGTGCAGCGAACAACAACCAGCATATCAATAGATTTTTTTCCTTTATTGGCCACCTCAGTGTCATTAGAATTGTCATTAGCAGTTGTCTCTCAAAATATAAATTCCTTGTCTTCAAGTAATTCATACTTGTTATATATCACAATAGCATTATCTACCTTGGTTTCCTGTGTAATGGCTATAATTGAGTTTCATTCTAATTATCTTCTTTAATTTCTTTCATAACTTTCTCCATGGGTTGCTTTTGCTAAAGCCTCCATTCATTTTTTAATGACTTGGGACATGAGGCTAGCTGTTCTATTCAATTGCTTAATCAAAAATTGTTCTATATATTAGGATTGGCTATTTTTACTGAATTGGGAAGAGGTTTGTCTAGGGATACTTCAACACATATCCTTGCATAAGAGAGTCTTTGTTGGGCTGTGGTTAGCTTGTCTGTGAATAGAGGTTTCCCGATGGAGTAACAATTTTACTAAGTGATCTAGAAGACCATAGGTGAAGCTTTAGACGGGGAAGTTTGATCCAAATTGGAATAGTAATGGCTATATCCTTTTCAAAGCTGCATCTAGGAGACCATGCTTTCAAGAGGAGTGGTTTGTCAAAAAAAGACCTAAGGCCCATTTTCAAAGCTTTCTACTTCATTTCAGAATAATGAAAATTGAAGATGAATAGCCCTGGTTTTAGTATGTATAATTCTATTCTCCCCAACTTTTCCAGTTACTGTATATAAAGTTTTTTATAGCATTGAAGGAAGGTTTACTACAACGGACATAACCGATAGGAGCATTGTTCTATTTTGCAATTTCATAGGATATTTCTTCTTAGGTATAGGGCCCATTTCAGCGTATGTTGGATGAACAAATTTAAGTTGAAGCCTATTTTACTTTAGTCTATTTGCTAAAAACAACCCAGCCCATTTACTCTTTGGCCCACTCAAAGGTATTGGTATTTCATCTTGATTAGGAAGAGGCAAAAAATCTGAATCTTTGGGCGGCAATTTTGAATTAATTGTTTCTTGTCCATCAGTTAATAACTGCCTGCCATTTTTGGTTTGAGAATGATTATGTGTGTAAAGGTCTAGGGACTTACTGTGCTGACTTCCATGGCTGCCTGAGCAGTTTTTGCAACTTCCTGATGCTGTCTGGTTAAAGGAACAATGTTGAAATTAGAAATCTCACCTCATCACTGTGACCACCTTATAATATCACAGTTGAAATAACCCCAAAGTGTAAACACGAGCGGTGTAGTTTTACCTAGTGGGTCTAAGATTGTATCCATAGAAAACCTATGAAAATAAACACTAGGGTTTTCTAAATTATTCTACCTCTTGATTTCTTTGTTAAAAATAAGAAATAAAATGGGTTTGAATTGGGGATGAGGTGATTAACTAACTAATTAACAAGTAAATTAAATTATAATTATCAAACTAAATTTTCAAGAAATTAAATTGCTCCTATTCTAATCAATGAAATAGCAAAATTTAATATTTAATCTAAACTAAAGCAGTGAAATCAATACAAATCTAGGTATTCAAAGTAATGAAAGATTTTGATCCAACCTACAAATTTGATTGGATCTCTTGACTTTACAATGGATGTGATAAAACTACTTAGTCTAAGATTCAAGTTTAGTAAAAGTATACCGGAAAGATGTTTTCATGAAAACCAAAAGATCCAATGCATAGTTTTAAAATCATGTTTAGGATAGAAAAATCGAAAAGATATTTTCTTTATTTCATCTTTGGTCTATATTTATTTCTTTTATATATTTCCAAAGAGTTTTGAAAAATTTAATCACATATAATTATCAATGATTTCGAGAAAATATGATCAACTTCATATTTTTCGAAGGTTTTGAAAATATTAGAAAGCAGATCTAGAAACTCTAACATACAAGTTTCACATTGCATACTAGGTTTAAACATATTCATGCAAGAGTAAGATCCCACCCATCATTAATGCATTGAATCAAGAAAATAGATCTACTCTAACATTGCAAAGAAATAAAACCAACAGTTAGAAGTAAAAGAAAGAAAGACAAATTCCATTGATGAAAGAAAAATTAAAAATCATATGTTTCTTTTAGTAACTATCAGCAAAATAGGCTTTCATTTTCAAGTTCAATGTCAATGGACGCTCATCTTGTTAGCTGGTGCAGATAGTGCACCCATGTTATTTCAAAGTTACATATTAATATTAATACATTTGAGTGTACGTCATAAGTATATTGTTATAAAATTATATATTTATAAAAAAAATTTCTTACCTACTCAAAAAATGAATATATTGTTCAAATAATTGTAAAATATTACTTGAATATAACACACGTTATAATTAACTTATTTTTTATTTTCATATTAATATTGACCGAAATCACTAAATATGCTTTACATTTTATTAAAAGAAACAATAAAATAAAAGAATTTAATTTTTTTATATGGAATTGGACCAAAAATATGAAAATTTTGTATTTATTATTCTCGATTTTATTGGTATAAGACAATATACTAGCTGGTATTATACATTTTATTTTATATCAAATTTCATCTAATATGGTACGTGTCAGCCAGTACAAAAAGATTAACAATTATGATATATTTATTGAATATTTGTATATAAAAAAAATTTTACTTGACGTGACTTTGGATCAAGGATTTGTTAAGTGAAATGAAAAGGAAGGGATTCACAAATATTACTTTGTTTAATTCTAATGAAAGTGATGGACAGGGATGTCAAAGAAATGAGTGTAAAAAAGGAGAACCATTTCCTTGTTCTTGTTCCAATTATTAATTCCCACCTTGTCCCTACCTTCGTTTATATGCTAATTTCTCAACTCACTCCATTTTAAAATTAAAATTATTTATTGAATTAAAATAATATTATAAAAGAATAATTAAAAATAAAATTATTTTGTTTAAAAGTAAAATAATCTTATATACTAACATGTTCTATTATATAAATATGATTAATATATAAATACACATATAAATTAATGAGTATGGGATGGGGTGGAGATTATAATTCCTATTTCCATCTTTGAACTCGTTTGAGAATTATTTAAGATTTTAATTACTGTTCCGGTTCCTCTGAAAAGTATCTCTATACCCTCCCTTCATAGGGAGGATAATGTGAATACCAGTTGCGAATAAGTATTTCTGCCATTCCTAGTGATGGAGGAAGGTAATGAATTTGATAGATGAAAAATATTGAAATAAAAAATTAATTAATTTATTGATAAATGTTATTTAACTCTTTATATTTTTAACCTAATTAAATAAGAATTTGGGCGAAATACATTTTGCACCCTAACAATTTACATTAAACCTCATTTCAAATCCTATATTTTTAGTTGTTATACTTTTAATTTGTAACAATTTATATCTCTCTCTGTCTGTTTGTTTTTTTTTTCTTTTTTAATAAATTCAATCTAGATAGTGTTTAGCAACTACCAATGTGAAGGGGTCAAAATCTAAGGTTAAAAAAAAAAAAAAACGTATTTTCATCTATGTTTTCAAAAAATAAAAAATTGTAAGTAAGATAATTTGGATTAATAGAAAAAACTTTTTACATGTTTCTAAGGGGCATACCCCGATATACAAAAACATTATAATTTATTTACATTCATTGAGATCCCCTAGTTAGAACATAAAGTGCTATCTTTAAAAGTACATTTTGCTTTTTTTTTTTTTTTTCTTTGCATAGCTCTAATTCAAACTTCATGCCTTATAGTTGCAATTATGTTGTCAGTAGAATTTGAGATATCCTTGAAAACTCTGGCATTTCCCTCTATCCATATGTGGTAAACTGCAATTGACCAAGCAAGTTTATATATATTATTTGAAAAGGCCTTCTTATTAAATTTGCTTGTGGTCCATTGAATCGCTCCCTCCTAGTTTTTCCTTTGATTTTGAATATTACAATAGTAATATAACGAGCTCCAGATATCATTTGAGAAAAGGTAAGAGAAGAACAAGTGATTTAAGGACTCATCCCCATAATCACAAAGAACACATTTACTGTTATTGACCATTCCCCACTTAGCAATATGATCAAGTGTGTTAAGCCTCCCTTAAAGGCAACTAGGCTATGAAACTATGCCTTGGGATACAGTTTGAGAACCATATGAGCTTGTGCCAATGAGTAGGTGGCGTACCCTTAAAGTTGACCAAGTTGCAGCAACACAGTAGGTATTGTTATTTGAAACACTCCACTTGAACTTCATAGCTCTCATAGTATTTGGTAATTAAGCAGGAGGATTTGAGTTAATTTCCATGAACTCCCTTATAGTTGGGTAGGGCTAAATTCGTAATTCTCTAGTGATAATGGCGGATACTTTTGCATTTAGAGGGATACCAACAGCATAAGATACTCTTTGGCCATATTTGGGAACTAATGGACTAAGGGGGTTAACAGTTATTGTACCATAAGGAGACTAAATCACTGTTACCTATGGAGTATTTAGAAAGTTGAATGGCTTTACCTTTAGGCTTAAGCAATTTCCATCAAGTTTGTGAACAATCTTGCGAGGTCTTAATTTGCCAGAAGTCCTTGCCATTTAGGAGTTGTTTTTTGCACTAAAAGGTCCACAGAGATTGCTTATCTGAACAGAGATTCCAAATATGTCTAAGCATGACAACTTTGTTCCATTCATCTAGCTTCCTTATTCCTAAGCCACCCTTCTTCTTAAGCTAGCAAACAATATCCCATGAGACTTTATGTCACACCTCGAAATCCATGATCGGGGACGTGGGAACGAAACTCAAAAATAAATATCAAACTATGAAAAATGTACCATATCAGAGTGGAAGCTAATAAAAGTAAGTATTTATTCAATTTCTTAAATATTCAAAATACTTTTAAAATGCCCTAAAAATGGGCTACAAAACCATGCCACAAATATAGGCCCAAATCAATACTCCATTACATTAAAATTTAACTATTAAAATGCAAAATAAAACAAATCATCCAGCTATAACAACCCAAGATGGCTAGCTAACCCACTGGTCTATCACGAGCATCAATCCCTGCATTACCAACTATAGTAGGTGGTGAGCACTAAATTCCACATGTGCTCAGAAAGTGTTTATAAAATATAATTTCTTAACCATGCAAAACTATTAACACTAATTAATAAAAATAAAATTTAAAATCTTATAATTTTCAAAATATCCATATTCAATCATAACATTCAAATTATAAAGTTACTTAGCCATGATCCCCCAGTCTCATGCTAAAAATAAATCATATCACTTCATTCACATCACCACATATTAATATCATATTATGGGTCAGGTACTCTGCAAATTTTAGTCTGTGGCCTCAGAACTAAACCCAAAGTAAATTCCCAGGCCTAAGCCGTGGGATACAACTAATCCCGCAGTCCTAGATGTACTCATCACATCCCCAGATCTCAATCATAGGGTACAATTGGTCACGCAGTCCCAAATGTACTCATCACATCCCCATGCCTCAATCGTGGGGTACATTTGGTCCCGCAGTCCCAAATGTACTCATTTGCCTTAGTAGGCAAACCGGTCCCGCAATCCCGGTACTAAATATATGTTAGAATAAGTCGTATATACATTTCGTAGGTTTCTAGCCTACTGGTTATGCTAACCACCCTGCGCGGGTTTTGGGTTTTCAACCCTTGAACTCTAGAACCCATTCTTTCTAGTACCCTTAATGACCCCAATAACCTAAAAATAAAATCTCAAGTAATTCCTTTGATTAACAGCACAACATACACAAAAGTTCTCCCTAATTTGATTTTTTTTTTTTTGTTCTTCCTTTTACTTTATAAGTTTTATGAAGTGTGAATGTGTTTCAGTCCTAAGTTTCATGTTGTCCTTCCAAAAAAATATTCTCATACAAGATTTATCAAATAAATATCATGCAACCATATTCGAGAATATATATGCAGTTAGCTGATAAATAAAATTTTATATCAAGCATGTCATGATAATGAAGGATTCAAGACATAAATTTTGATAATTCATAAAAAATAGAAAATAAAATATTTTATATTAATTCAAAAGCCTAAAATACTTATAATTAAGTCCAGTTTCATAAAAACATGATTTAAAATTTATACATACAGCCATATAATATAGATTTTAAGAATACTAATGGGTATTTCTGCTAGAACCATACAGAACAGCTTACTTTCACGATTTTTATAAAATTAATTTTAAATCCAAAAATTCTGAAATATTCACAGAAAGCTCATTCATATATCTAGTTTAACATATAAAAATTTCAAAAATTATATCAACTTTTATTTATACCTTTTATACCAAATATCTGCTATTGTTACTACGGCAACGTAAACCAAATAGCCAAGTTTCAATATTTTTATAAAATAAATTATTACTCAAAAATTTATAAAACATTTACTGTAGAATCTCTAACATGTCTAGTTTCACATATAAAAGTTTTAGAAATTAATTTAATCTCTAGGTATCATTTTTATATCAAAAATCAAACTCTAGTCAGCACAGCAATTTAAAACAAATAGTCAAATTTCACAAGTTTTGTAAAATCCATTTTAACTCAAAAAAATGTGAAATTTTTACTGGATATCAGTTTGGATATGTACTCCCATTTATAAAAATATCAAATATTAATTCGACCTCTAAATATGAATTTCATATAAAAACAATGTACTGATCCTAGTACAGAAATCCCAACCAATCAGTCAAGTTTGACTATTTTTAATAAATTCATTTAAATTCCAAAAATTATACAATTTTTACAGGAAACTCTTCTACATGTCTAATTTAACATATAAAAGTTTCAAGAGTTAAATCAATCTCTAAGTATGATTTTTTATGGGAAAACAGTACACTCGTTTTAGTGTAAAAGTTCCAGAATTTCACATAATCAAGAATCTATGCATAGATCAAGTTTTTTTTTTTTTATCCCTTACACACAAATATATATACATGACATGATAAGAAAATATATCAAATAAACACAATCCCACCTACTTCAAATTATATACGTCGATAAAGTATATAAAACCCCAAATAAAATACTAACTCAAGTTGGCCCTACGAATAGTCTCTGTCAAATTCGTTCCAAATTTTCTCTACGATCACGTTCGCCTTTTCTTCCAATAGATAAATGGTAGGCACTACTCCCTTTATTTTATTATATATGTATATATTTTTCACACAGAAAGGAAGAAGATAGGAATGAAAACAATGAAAAATGAAGGTAGTGTATAGAGTTCTATCAGAGAGATGTGAAAAAAGTGCAATTATGTAGATATAAGTTACAAACCCTCATCTCTCCTACTTGGTGCATGCACCATCATAAAACCTCCATAATTCCCCTATAACTCCCACAACCTGCCAACTCTTAACCTCCCATCCCTAATGATGAGTTATTAACCTAACTACATGCACATAACATAAAAAAAAAGAAAAAAAAAAGATTAACACATATTCATAAAATATAAATGTGGTCCAAAATATCAGAATTTAAAATATTATAAATTAAAAATAAAAAAAACCAAAAATTTTGGGTCTTTACATCCTACCCTCTTTATAAAATTTTCGTCCTCGAAAATTAAATAACAAAATAATACAACAAAAATCAAGCAAACAACTCAGGAAAACGATGCCTCATATCTTGCTCGCGCTCCCAAGTCGACTCCTCTATCCCATGATGCTTCCATAGTACCCGAACCAATGGTATCGTCTTTTCTCGAAGAACCTACTCATGAGAATCCATAATTCTCACAGACTTTATCTCGTAGGAAACATCGGAATCTACCTCAAGCTCTCCCCAATCCAAAACATGCGACGGGTCAGGGATGTACTTCCTCAACATAGACATATGAAACATTGAATGCACTCCAGACAACCTCGGTGGCAAAGCTAAACGGTACGCCACCTCGCCAACCCGAGCTAACACCTCGAATGGCCCAATGAACCTCGGTGACAACTTGCCCTTACGGCCAAACCGAAATTGTCCCTTACATGGTGAGACCTTTAGAAACACATGGTCTCCCACTTCAAACTCTAATGGCCTTCTCCTTCGGTCAGCATAGCTCTTCTGGCGACTGCGAGCCGTCTCAAGCCTTTGCCTAATGATTTTGATCTTCTCTGTTGTCTCCTGAACCATCTCAAGTGCCAACAAAGTTCTCTCCCCAACCTCTGCCCAGCAGATAGGGGATCTGCATGGCCTACCATACAATACCTCGTAAGGTGCCATCTCCAACATGCATGCCTGAAGCATATCCTCTAAGATTTGAATGGCACGTTCAGACTGCCCATCTGTTTGAGGATGATAGGCAGTACTGAATATTAACTCTGTACCCATGGCTTGCTGGAGACTCTGCCAAAAACGAGATGCAAATCTGAGATCCCTATCTGATACGATTGACACCGGAGCCCCATGTAGCCTCACAATCTGCTTAATGTACAATTGAGCCAAACTATCCATTGAGTCAGTCAAACGAATCGGTAAGAAGTGCGTTGACTTTGTTAATCTATCCACCACCACCCAAATCGTATCATGCTTCTTGGGAGACTTAGGCAAATTAGTAACGAAGTCCATTGTGATATTTTTCCACTTCCATTCTGAAATTTGTAATGGCCGAAGCAATCTTGCTAGCCTCTGATGCTCTGCTTTCACTTGCTGACAAGTCAAACACTAGCTCACAAACTCAGCTACATCTCTTTTTATCCCAGCCCAAAAGAACTATCGGTGGAGATCTTGGTACATCTTTGTCCCTCTATGATGTACTACAAACTTGGAGTGGTGAAACTCCCTCAATACTGCATCTCGAACTGAGATTGGCACAAACAGTCTTCGCTGAAATCTCAATCCTCCATCTGACCCTGTCGTCCAACCAGGTATGACCTCATCACTACTCATCTGTACTCGGAATTCATTAGCCTCAGTATCAGTACCTTGGGCCTCCACAACTCTACTTAGTAAGGTAGGCTGAATCACCGTAAAACATAACACTACTTGGTTCTCCACCTCCTGATAGTCAAGCTCAAACTCACTTAAACTATCCATCATCTTCCACTCCCGTACTGCCACATTAGCCAAGGTAGCATGGGTCTTCCAGCTCAAGGCATCAGCAACCACATTGGCCTTACCCGGATGGTAATGTAGTTCAAAGTTGAAATTTTTCATGTACTCGACCCATCTCCTCTGCCTTAGATTCAAATCCTTCTGAGTAAATATGTACTTCAAACTCCTGTGGTCAGAGAAAACTTTAAATTTCTCCCCATAGAGATAGTGCCTCCAGCTCTTGAGTGCAAAGATAACTGCTGCCAACTCAAGATCATGCACCGAGTAATTCTTCTTATGAGTCTTTAGCTGCCGAGACCTATAACCTATTACCTTCCTTTCTTGCATTAAGACACAACCTAAACCTTCTTTGGATGCGTCACAATAAACTGCATACCCCAAACCCTTTTCTGGAATTACAAGCACTGGAGCAGAAGTCAATCTTTTCTTTAATTCTTGGAATGAAGGCTCACAAGCTTCATCCCACACAAATTTGACCCCTTTCCGAGTCAATCTCGTCATCGGCCTAGCTAATCATGAAAAATCTAACACAAATCTCCGATAGTATCCTGACAACACAAGGAAGCTACGGATTTTGAACATAGTTGTTGGCCTTGGCTAGTTTATAACTGTGTTAATCTTTGAAGAGTCTACCGCAACACCCTCAACAGATACCACATATCTGAGAAATTTCACCTCTCGAAGCCAGAATTCACACTTACTGAGCTTGGCATACAGCTGGTTATCCTTCAAGACCTGAAGCACAATCCGCAAATGCCTCTCATGCTCTTCTTCTGATTGTGAGTAGACTAATATGCCATCGATGAAGACAACCACAAAATGATCCAAATATTTACTAAATATCCGATTTGTCAGATCCATGAACACTGCTGGTGCATTTGTCAACCCAAATGGCATAACAAGGAACTCGTAATGGCTGTATCGAGTCTTAAATGCTATCTTAGGGATATCATCTGCTTACACCATTAACTGGTGATAACCCGACCTTAGATTGATCTTCGAAAGGAACACCAATCCCTTCAGCTGATCCAATAGGTCATCAATCCTCGGTAAGGGATACTGATTCTTGATAGTGACTCTATTCAGTCTTCTATAGTCAATGCACATCCTGAGAGTACCATCATTTTTTACTGCAAACAGTGTTGGTGCACCCCACTGAGATGTGCTAGGTCGGATAAATCCATTTGAGGTTAGATCCTCAATCTGAGTCTTCAACTCAGCTAGTTCTACGAGTGCTACCTGATAAGGCGCAATAGATATTGGTTCGGTCCTTAGAACCAAATCAATTGTAAACTCCACTTCTCTTTCTAGTGGTAACCCAAACAAGTCTTCCGGGAATACCTCTGGAAACTCACCAACTACCCGTGGCATCTTAGCCACACGCTGCTCCCCATCTTCCATTGTTAAACAGGTAAACAAACTATAAAGGTCCACTCGTCCTTACCCATCTAGAGAAGGCAAAATCCGAAGACTGTAGCGGTCTCCTGTAAACTTTATCACTCCCCCCTCAGGAGTGTGCAAGGTCACACATCTCTTAGAACAATCAATGAATGCTCGGTATGCAATCAACCAATCCATCCCGAGTATCACATCAAAACTATCCATTTTTAGCACAATAAAATCATGCGAGAACTGATAATAATTCACTGAGGTCTCCATCCTTGCTGCTATCACACAACCCCGACAAACTCTATCCAACTAGGAGTATCCCCCGATTGGGGTTTCAACATGTAAAGGTGGTGATAAGTATTCCACAGATAATTTAAGTGTAGACACACAATTCTCAGATATGAATGAATGCGAAGCTCCCGTATCTACCAAGACAGTAACCTGTGAGGAGAAAACTGTAAATATACCTCTAGTCACAATGGGCTCAGCAGGTCCATCAGTCGATGCTATGGCAAATACCTTCCCCTGAGTGGGAGCTACTGGTGGCCTTCCACCTCTCTGCCCTTGCTGCGGACTACCTTGAGCTGTCCTCTGAAAACTTTGGGCAACACCCTGTGGTTCCTGTCGAAACTGATTCTAGAAAGACTGTGATGCTGCCGGCCTATTACTTTAAACTGATTGTGCCGGTTGTTGGAATCTTGCTGTACTATTACCTTGAGACCAGTTTTTAGAGATATGGCCCTGTTGCCCAAAAGAGTAACACGTTAGCAATCCCAACCTCTGCTCAAATCGTGACTCAAACCGTTGCTCAGTTATGGCCGGTGCACTCCTCAATGGGTAGTGATACTTCTTATGCCCCGGTTGATTACATATATGGCACACAATCGACCCTTGAGACTGTACCCTGCTAGCTGTCTGAGTAGGAGCCACGCTTCTCTACTGGAAACATTGTGGCTAGGAATCACTAGGTCCCTCCCTGTTTCTTTTCTTGTGCCCGCTATTTGACTGAGAAGCAACACTCTTACTCGGCTTGTTTTCATTCTTCACCTGATATCATTCAGGTCATTCTCAATGGTCATAACCCGACCAATCAAGATCTTGTAATTATCCAACCCTAGTGGGACAACTCTACTCCTGATGCCTACTCGTAGACCCCTCCCAAACCGTCTGCACCTGTATCTCTCTGTGGATACCAGTTCTGGAGCATAAGTGGAGAGAGAAGCAAACCGACGTTCATACTCCAACACTATCATGTTTCCCTGAGTCAAGGCTATAAACTCGTCCCTCTTGGCATCCCTGAGAGCGATAGGGAGAAAGTGCTCACGAAATAACTCCTGGAATCTCTCCCAATTCAAAGTAGCCACATCCTGTGAACCTTCTACCAAGCTCTACCACACAGTAGCATCATTAGTGAACTAAAAAGTGACGAGGGAAATCCTCGTCTGAATATCTGTGATCTGAAGAGCCTTGAGAATTTTCTCACATTGGCTGAGAAAACCCTCTGCAACATCGGAGTCTGGTACTCCATCATAGCTAAGAGGTTTCATCCTCCTAAAGCTCTCCAAAGAATCTGCTGACTGACTAGAAGCTAGTGGAGGTCCCACTCGTGCTCCACTTCCTGCTAGCACTGCCATGGCTGCTGCCACCTGATGCATAAAAGTGGTAGGATTAAATGCCCCTGGTGTCCAAACCGAAAGCTGTCTAGACTGCACTTCCTCCTGCTGTGGCATTAGAGCCACACCTGGCGGAACCTCAAACCCTGTACCTGCATTAGACCCTTGCTTACGAGTCAATTCTGGATGTACCCCCTCAACTGGGGCACCACAGCCTAAACCAGCCTGAACTCCACGGCCACGACCGGCTTGAATCCCGCGGCCCCTAGGTTGCCCACATCCTCTACCCCTATCAATTGTGTAACTCTCAGTGCCATCGAGCTAGGAACAAGTGAAAACAAAATTTAGAGTTTAAAATTTTAAGGCCCCAAAAATTAAATCATATATAACACATTTCATAACACATAAACCCAAAATCATAAAAAAAATCCCCATTGTCCCTAGGTATTCCTAAACCTAGGCTCTGATACCAAGTTGCCACGCCCCGAAATCCACGATCGGGGACGTGGGAACGAAACCCAAAAATAAATATCAAACCAAGAAAAATGTACCATATAAGAGCAGAAGCTAATAAAAGTAAGTATTTATTCAATTTCTTAAATATTCAAAATACCTTTAAAATGCCCTAAAAATGGGTAACAAAACCATGCCACAAATATGGGCCCAAATCAATACTCCATTACATTAAAATTTAACTATTAAAATGCAAAATAAAATAAATCATCCAGCTATAATAACCCAAAACGGCTAGCTAACCCACTGATCCATCACGAGTATCAACCCCTATATTACCAACTGTAGTAGGTGGTGAGCACTAAATTCCAAGTGTGCTCAGAAAGTGTTTATAAGATATAATTTTTTAACCATGCAAAACTATTAACACTAATTAATAAAAATAAAATTTAAAATCTTATAATTTTCAAAATAATCATATTCAATCATAACATTCAAATTATAAGGTTACTTAGCCATGATCCCGCAGTCTCATGCTAAAAATATATCATATCACTTCATTCACATCACCACACATCAATATCATACTATGGGTCAGGTACTCTGCAAGTTTAGTCTGTGGCCTCAGAACTAAACCCAAAATAAATTCTCAGGCCTAAGCTGTGGGGTACAACTAGTCCTACAGTCCTAGATGTACTCATCACATCCCCATATCTCAGTCATGGGGTACAATTGATCCTGCAGTCCCAAATGCACTCATCACATCCCCATACCTCAATCATGGGGTACATTTGGTCCCGCAATCTCAAATGTACTCATTTGCCTTAGTAGGCAAACCGGTCCTGCAGTCCCGATACTAAATATATGTTAGAATAAGTCATATATACATTTCGTAGATTTCTAGCCTACTGGTTATGCTAATCACCCTGCACAGGTTTTGGAATTTTCAACCCTTGAGCTCTAGAACCCATTCTTTCTAGTACCCTTAATGACCCCAATAACCTAAAAATAAAATCTCAAGTAATTCCTTTAATTAACAGCACAACTTACACAAAAGTTCTCCCTAATTTGATTTTTTTTTTTTTTTTTTTGTGTTATTCCCTTTACTTTATAAGTTTTATGAGGTGTGAACGTGTTTCGGGCCTAAGTTTCATGTTGCCCTTCCAAAAAATTATTCTCATACAAGATTTATCAAATAAATATCATGCAACCATATTCGGGAATATATATGCAGCTAGCTGATAAATAAAATTTTATATCAAGCATGTCATGACAATGAACGATTCAAGACATAAATTTTGATAATTCATAAAAAATAGAAAATGAAATATTTTATACAAATTCAAAAGCCTAAAATACTTATAATTAATTCCAGTTTCATAAAAACAAGATTTAAAATTTATACATACAGCCATATAATACAGATTTTAAGAATACTAATGGGTATTTTTGCTAGAACCATACAGAATAGCTTACTTTCGTGATTTTTATAAAATCCATTTTAAATCCAAAAATTCTGAAATATTCACAGAAAGCTCATTCATATATCTAGTTTAACATATAAAAATTTCAAAAATAATATCAACTTTCACTTATATCTTTTATACCAAATATCTGCTATTGTCAGTACAACAACTTAAACCAAACAGTCAAGTTTCAATATTTTTATAAAATAAATTATAACTCAAAAATTTATAAAACATTTACTGTAGAATCTCTACATTTCTAGCTTCATATATAAAAGTTTTAGAAATTAATTTAATCTCTAGGTATCATTTTTATATCAAAAATCAAACTCTAGTCAGCACAGCAATTTAAAACAAATAGTCAACTTTCACAAGTTTTGTAAAATCCATTTTAACTCAAAAAAATGTGAAATTTTTACTGGATGTCAGTTTGGATATGTAGTCCCATATTTAAAAATATCAAATATTAATTCAACCTCTAAATATGAATTTCATATAAAAACAATGTGCTGATCCTATTACAGAAATTCCAACCAATCAGTCAAGTTAGACTATTTTTAATAAATTCATTTAAATTCCAAAAATTATACAATTTTTACAGGAAACTCTTCTACATGTCTAATTTAAAATATAAAAGTTTCAAGAGTTAAATCGATCTCTAAGTATGATTTTTTTTATGGGAAAATAGTGTACTCGTTTCAGTGTAAAAGTTCCAGAGTTTCACATAATCGAGAATCCATGCATAGATCAAGTTTTTTTTTTATCCCTTACACACATATATATATACATGACATGATAAGAAAATATATCAAATAAACACAATCCCACCTATTTCAAATTATATACGTCGATAAAGTATATAAAACCCCAAATAAAACACCAACTCAAGTTGGCCTTACGAATAGTCTCTGTCAAATTCGCTCCAAATTTTCTCTACGATCACGTTCGCCTTTTCTTCCAATAGATAAATGGTAGGCACTAATCCCTTTATTTTATTATATATGTCTATATTTTTCACACAGAAAGGAAGAAGATAGGAATGAAAACAATGAAAAATGAAGGTAGTGCATAGAGTTCTATCAGAGAGATGTGAATAGAAAGTGCAATTATGTAGATATAAGTTACAAATCCTCCTCTCTCCTACTTGTTGCATGCACCATCATAAAACCTCCATAATTCCCCTATAACTCCCACAACCTACCAACTCTTAACCTCCCATCCCTAGTGATGAGTTATTAACCTAACTACATGCACATAACATAAAAAAAAAAAAGATTAACACAAATTCATAAAATATAAATGGGATCCAAAATATCAGAATTTAAAATATTATAAATAAAAAATAAAAAAAAACCAAAAATTTTGGGTCTTTACACTTTAGTACCATATAGTTTCAATCTAGTGTTTGATGAGAGGAATCTTCTAATGATTTGCTCAATTGCAATGCAAACTTTCTTAGAAAAGATGAAATGTAGGCACCAACAGATTTGGATACTAAAAATAACTACCTTAATAAGTTGAATGCTACTTGCATACGAGAGTGCTTTATTTTCTTGGTTTTTTTACTCTTTGTAGCATTCTACCAATAATGGCAGAGCAATTAGCAAATCTAAGCTTAGTAAAAATTAGAGGAACTATAATACCTCACTGGCAAATCCCCCAATTGGAAACAAAGAATGGAGCAAAGGCTTTGCTTTCTTTCTTCATTTAGAGCTATAATAAATATTTTACTCTTTGACTTATTTGGGAGAAGCCTAAAGTATTTATGAAACTTTAAAAGAGCATTCTTAAGGGTGAGTAAAGATTGTTCATCAGGCACACAAAGAGTGAATAGATCATCAGCAAAGCACAAGTGACTTATGGAAGGCTTATTGCATTTAGGTTAACACTTGAAATCCCTATCACCAATGTGCTTAAGTAAGAGTTTGGAAAAGAATTCCATAGCAAGGATAAATAAACATGTGGTTCTGGGATCATCTTACCTTAGTCTCCTTGTGTCAAACCCCTATTTTAGGATACATATTTAATCCTTTAATAGGGTGGACAACCATAAATCCTCCCATACAATAATCACATTTTATGTGCATACAAAAAAATATAATATCTCATAAATTATAACTCAAAGTTTATTTCTACAAATACCAAAAATCAACACAAGACTAGGATTAAAACGAGGAAATAGAAAACTTAGGATCTTTTCTAGCACATGCAGCCAATCCTAACTCAACCTAAAAAATTTAAAATTTAGATGTGACTGTCATACACTCAGTGAAAGCGTTATACTTAAAATAAAAGATAATAAATTATTCATCTTTTTTTTTATATAATTTAAGGTCACTTTTCATTCACATCATATATTCATCAGAACTCATCCTCACATTTCACCCCAGCCGACCATCTCCAAACATATATATACACTACTAATTATATAACTAATAGTCTCACAAATAACTAAGAATTAAATTTAGCAATGATAACAGTATCATATCATATCATTAATACTACGTTTTATTCATCAACTCTTAACATTACATTATGCCCCCATCTAGCAATGATACAAATATGTCTTCACATCATTATCACCATTTTTCAATCATTAACCTCATCACATCATTGTGCCATATCTAACAATGGTAAAAAAAAATATCTCATCACATCATGATCACCACTTGCCTATTTGGCAATGTCGTGATATGTATCTATAATGGATAATTTAAATGTTATTACAGCACCCAATTGGTCCATCTAAGTTATGAGTTGAGCGCTCAACTATGGACATCAGCTTTTTAGCATGTCTCATTAGCCCTATCTAGCCTGGCCCCATCTGGCCTTATATTTGGTCCAATCTGACCAGGCCCCATCTAATCTTAATGCATGTTTAATGCACACAACCTATGCTATACAATGATATTTCTTCTTCTTCTTCTTCTCAAACAAAGATATCACTTCACGTTTATCATGTCATAAATAATCAGAGTTCAGCATTACCACAATTAATCCATACACTAACATTTCATAAATAGTCATAGTTTATCATCAACACAATTAAGTCATAATTCTTTACAAAACAATATCAACTATACTAATTATCATTCTATAAATACTCACAATTCAACATTAATAAAATTAATTCCTCAAATAAAAATAACAACACTTACATTTATTATTTCAAAAATAATTGTAATTCGCCATCACATAATCAATTCATAAACCATCAATATTTTTATTATCATCACAAATAATTTCTCTTATAAAAATATAAAATTTCAGAATCATCATTTAATATTTCTCACAAATAATTTCTTAAGTGAAAATCACATTTACAAATAATCACTATTATTGTTTTTTTTTAATCCACACAGATTATTCCATAAATAATCACTACCTTATCATCAATCCAATTACTACATAAATAATTATTATTTACATATAAATAATTTTTCAAATATAAATATTATATCCCCATAAATAATCATAATTCACTAATTAATATTAAGCAATAAAAATAATCAATTCACAATTATGACTCCATAAGTACTTATAATTCATTACCAATATAATAAATTCATGAATAGTGAATTTCTTTACACAAATAATTTTTCAAATAAAAATATTAATTCTTATAGTTAGCTTTCCCTAAATAATCTCAATTTTTCATTAACAAAATTAATTCACAACAATCAATATTTCTTATCACAAAAATTAATATCAAGAGATAAAATTTTATTAATTCTCATTTATTACTTTTTACCTTTAAGTTTAACACACTCACTTGAACAACAAATATTTTGATAAAATCAAATTACTGAGATTGTTATTGTTGACTACCTCCGAGTCTTAATTTTAACCCAAACAAATTACACAAATCAGATATTGAATAGTTACAATATAAATCAAATCAATTAATAATATAAATCTAAGAAATAGAACACAACCACTCCATTTTCAACTTAATTTATTTGGGCTTCCGTAAAATTAATTTTAAATTAATAAAATAAAATAATTTACCCTAACATTTTGGCCAAAATTTCTAGCTTTCTTCTTCCTCTTCTTCGCTTCTTTCACTGTTTTTTTTTTCTTTCCTTACAGTTTCTTTCCTCACGCGACAAACATAATAGTATATACATAAATATATAATATGTATTTACCCAACCAATTCTTCACCGACTCATCCATTACTCTTTTTTTTCGCCCTTCCTTCTTTAGCTTGCCACGTTGTTTTCTGGCCTTATCCATTCACATGCACATAACACCACAGCAAGCTAATGCATGCCACGCCACCAACCCACTAACATTATTTACTTAATTAAATAATAACTTAATTAACCCACTAATTAACTTAATTAATTGATTAACAACTTAATTAATCCACTAATTTATTTGATTTTAAACTAAATAATTTTAAAATAATATAAAATTAACATAATTAAATTTCTAAACATAAAATTAAATTAATAATGCATTTCAAAAATTAATAAAAATTTAGCTACATTTTTAACTTAATTTATTTAGGCTTCCATAGAATTAATTTTAAATTAATAAAATAAAATAACTTATCTCAACATTTTGGTCAAAATTCCTAACTTTTCTCTTCCCCTTCCTTACTTCTTCCACTAATTTTTTCTTTCCTTACTATTTCTTTCTCCATGCAGCAAACATAATAGTATACATAAATATATAATATATCTTTACCCAACCAATTCTTCACTGCCTCATCCATTACTTTTTTTTTTTTCTTCCTTCCTTCCTAAGCTTGCCACGTTGAGTACTTGCCTCATCCACTTACACACACATAACACCACAGCAAACTAATATATGCCACACCACTAACCCACTAACCTTATTTACTTAATTAATTAATAACTTAATTAACCCACTAATTAATTTAATTAATCCACTAATTAGTTTAATTTAAAACTAAGTAATTTTAAAATAATATCAAATTAACACAATTAAATTTCTAAGTATAAATTGAATTAATAATGCATTTTTAAAATTCAGGATGCCACGCTTTGCACCTCTGAAATAGCCTTCAAGTGATCCATTAATTGAGATGGAGAAACTTGGAGTGGTTATGCAAGACTCTATCTAGCTTCTAAAATTCTTTACTAATTTTAGAGCTTTAAGAATATCCAAAATGAGATTTCAGGCAATTGAGTTAGAAGCTTTAGCAATATCAATCTTGAGAGCATTTCTAGGACTAATACCAGTTTTATGGGAGCTCATTACTAATTCTTGCATGAGTAGAATTTGATTCGAGATTGATCACCATTTGATGAATGTAGTTTGGTAAGGGCCAATGAGTAGATGGAGAACTTTTTTCAATCTGTTGGCAAGGATTTTGGAAATACACTTGTAGATTGTAGTGTAGCATGAGATAAATGTAGCACTCATTAGTAAGCGCTTTGTATATAGAGATATTTATACTTCTTTTCAATTACAAAAATATGAAATTCAGACTCATGTGACAGGCCAAGGCCCCGAAAGGGTCACTAATGAAATACCACATTTAAAAGCCCATTTATTACGCAATTTAGACAAAAATGGAATTGTGATGCTGGGATCTATAATCACCCATAGGGCTAAGGTTATGAACTTTAGGAACTAAGGCAATAGTAATTGAGTCGATCTCCTTTAGAAGCTTAACTAAGATGAAAAGACTTGAGAGCATAGACAAAATCTTGGCCAATTATATCCCATACTTATTTGAAGAAGAATGTTGTTGTTGACATTCCAATTTTGCCCCACATTTAATATCTGTAGTATTTAATACTTTTAGTTGAATGGTACTCTATAGATTAAATTTTCTTAATCGTAAGATGTGTCAAAATGCTAGAATTCAATAAAAGTGAACAATCAACAAAATGCTAGTTGTACCCCTAAAGTTATGGAAAATCCAAGCTAAAGACTCTGATCAAGACGAGACATCACCAAGCTGCACAGGCATGTCTAAGGCATCAAATAA
This sequence comes from Vitellaria paradoxa, assembly GCA_019916065.1. Classification (NCBI taxonomy): domain Eukaryota; kingdom Viridiplantae; phylum Streptophyta; class Magnoliopsida; order Ericales; family Sapotaceae; genus Vitellaria; species Vitellaria paradoxa. The sequence goes on from CM034239.1 coordinate 30,066,020, forward strand.
AAAACTGTAGCATCAACAGAGGAGCCGAAATCCAAAATCAAGCGTCAATTCAATTTAGAAGTCAAGAATGGCCTCTACTAATGCACCCAAAGACTGGTGTCGACTAGAATGTCCAAATCAAGCTAGAAACAAACAAAATGACACATAACATCTGAAGACATTCCAGAGAACATAGAATACAGCTCTAAATAGCCAAAATACCAACTCAAAATGGCTACTACCGATAGGGAGGAATCTACTCGCGTCATAGACACAATTTGAGTATTCAAACAAAGTTAGAATGTCCTCAAATTGCGCAAAAATGTTTAGGGTTCAATCCTTGAGGTAATGACATAGCTAAGTTTGGCTAAGTCAAATCTTGGAAGGTCTCTTTGCAGCTTTGTTTACACAATTCGTTAATATTTTATAAATTCATAGAAGTGTCCTAGCGTCCCACCGATGGCATTTTTAGATTTATCATACCAAAAAATGGCAAAATGAGTCAACTTGGTGGTGCCTCCAGGGGTTAAGCTAAAGATTTGGCCAACCCCTTCTCCATTTAGCCCATCTCAAAGCAGCAGTTTTCAAACAAGCATAACTTAATCTTGGAAAATCCAAATTGAGTTTGGTTTTGACCTAATTAGTCTAAATCACTCCAAAAAGTCCATGGGAGGTTTTTGAAACTTTCAAAAACTACAACAAATGTCTTAAAATTGCCAAACCTATCAGGATAAAACCTGAACTTTGCTGATCAGGGCTCAGGCCAAATATCCCTAAATTTTGGCCTTGCCACCAAAATGCTTGCCAAATAGGCTTTTGGCAAGATTTTTTTGCCTATCTTGAATTGCAAACATGTCTGTCTGACTTGTTTTGTGATTCTGATCACCTGTAGCACTCTGCAGACATGTTCACCCATTTTGTTAGGCAGAGTTGACTACTGAATAGTCCTAGCAAAGAGTCTCACCCATTTTGTTGGGCAAATTTATTCACCTAACGAAATAGGCAATTCTTTTCGCCTGATAAAAGAGGCAATTCTTTTCGCCCGTTTGAACGAGCAAAAGTTTTGTTTGGCCAAAACTTCTATAAATAAGGGCCTCCCCTTTCTTATTTTTCTCATTCCACACTTGGTTCCCTTCAGAGCTTCTCTATCTAGAAAAAGTCCACGTCAGTATAATTTGCTCTCTCTAACAAATTTTATTTTATTATTCAATTTAATTTTTTTTTTTTGCATAATTAGAATAGAATAATTCTAATTGTGTAGAGAAAATTCTTTGGCAATAAAAGGTATCAAAATCATAATTCAAGATCGAGTTGTACCCGATGTATGATATTGGCTAGATTTACTAGAGACAAATTTTGTAAATTCTAGACATTATACAAATGAGATGCCCACATCATACTGACATGCCATACCACGCCATAACATCATTTAGCCACGCCATGCATGTCATAATACCATGGTTATCATGTCATACCATGTCATAACATTACATTATCATGCTAGGCCATGCCAAATATTATATTTATCATGCCATGTCATCCCTACTATGTTATGCCATGTTTTATCATCTTATACCATGCTCACATGCCATATTACCATGCTATGCCATGTTGTACCATGCCATGATTATGCTGTGCTATGCTAACATGACTCATCACCATTCTACATTATGATATGACATGCTAGGACATCATTTACCATGCTAGCACATGCTATGACATGTTATACATCATGTTTTAACATACCGACCTATGCCTTGACATGATAGAACATCATTTACCATGCTAACACATGTTGTGACATGACATGCACCATATTTTGACATACCTATACATACCTTGAGATGTTAGAATACATTTAAACATGCAAACACATACCCACTAGGGCCGACATTGACTTAGAAATCAAATCCTTCCCAATCCAGAATATTTACTTGAGTGAGCGAGGCTTCAGAGACTAAAAATGACTTAGGATTGGCTAAGGCAATGAATTCTAAGTTATGGCTTCCCTTAGATATATTTGACATACATTTATGAACTGCCATTCATGCGAGAATATAAATTATCATCATATTCAACATGTTCATAACATTCATGATTATAGAAACTACATCAATCACATCATATTAGGCTACCATTCACATAAACTTGACCGTCATCACCAGAAATTGAGCTCTTAATCTAAGCTGAGTTCCTTGTCCAAATGATCCTCACTCACAGGCGCAAGGCATACCCTGGGAGTTTGAGCTCCTCATCAAAGTGAAGCTCCTTCCTCCAATTATATGCTAATGCTAACTATTTCCCTCTCATTTGGAGTGAAGCTTTTTTTCATAGTTACACGCTGGGCACTAACTGTCACTTCCCTTGGAGTTGAACTTTCTAATGGAGTGGAAGTCTATCTCTAGTTATGTGCAAGGCACTAATTATTTTCTCTCATTAGGAGCGAGGCTCCTTTCTTTTCCTCAGTTATGCGCCAAGCGCTAACTGTCATTTCTTACCTAGAGCAAGGCTCCATTCTCTCAGTTACGTGCCAGGCGCTAACTGTTCCTTCTTTCTTTGGAGTGATGCTCATTTCCACAGTTATGTGCTAGGCACTATCTTTCTAATTAGAGTTACGTAGACCTGATCCCATAACAAGGTATGTAAGCAACTCAAGCAGAAGGCTTGAGTCTGATCAACATAATGTGAAACACTAACTTGGAGTTAAGTTTCTTTCCTAGGTTAGACATAAGGTGCTAACTACCCTTGTCATCTAGAGTGAGACTCTATTTCTTAGTTATGTGTAAGGCACTAACTATCTCTTATCTTTTGGAGTAAAGCTCATTTCCCTAGTTAACCATTTCCTAGTTATACGCTGGGCGCTAATTATCTCTTCCCTTGAAGCTAGGCTACTTTCCCTAGTTAACCATTTCCTAGTTATGTGCAAGGTGCTAACTATTCTTTTAATCTCGAACAAGGTTCCCTTTCCCAATTTAAGCAGGAGGTGCTAACTATCTTTTATCATCTAGAGCAAAGCTCTCTTCCCAGGTTACCTGCGAAGCACTAATTTTCATTTCAGTTTTAGAGTTTTTCTTTTTCTTTCCCTCATCCCATATCTAGAGCGAGACTCCTTCACACACAATACTGACCCTATTGGTCACCCTCTCATACACTTAGCCTAACTTGGCCACTGATGAGGCTTACTATGCCTAAAGCTAACCAGTTTGCCTTCTACGTCATTCTGATCACGCTTACATCCACTTATACATATCCACACATCACATAACATCTGCACGAGATGCTAACCTGACCCAGAGCTAAGTAGACCTGATCCATTTTTAGGATAAGTAGGTAGCTCGAGCAGATAGCTTGAATATGGTCACCTAGGTCTTCATAGACCATTGACGTGAGGTGCTTATTTAGAGTTAAGCTCTTGTATCCATCATATAGTTTAACCATAGGTTGTGAACTATGGTGACCTGATTCCTGTCAGAGGGTACGTAAGCAGGTCTAGTAGAAAGTTTGAATGCGATCTCCACGGTCTTCATAGACCATTTGCATGAGGCGCAACTCACATTTGGAGCTATGCTCCCACACACATCAAACATATAGTTCAAACCACTTTAGGTCAAAACTACGTTGAACTGATCCCTTTAAAAGGTACGTAGGAAGCTCGAACACATAACTTGAGTCCGGTCACATCTATCTTTAAAGACTATATTCATTCTTAGCACATACACACTTATGTATAAGGACTACATAAGTCCATTTCCATGTCAAATATAGTTTTTCGATACAAATCTCATCACTTGTCAAATAGGTAGGTATCTCACTATAGTCGCACACATGAACTAAGCTTAATTACCTTGTATTTTATACATTATTTGCATTGATAGGTTATATGCTTTGATCATCATAAACCAGAGTATAATATTGTGAGATCAAGACAACAAAGAGTGGAAATGGACTCTGGATATCCTTAGATATTTAGGTGTAACGATTTCCATACGTAACCAAACCCTCAAACCCACTATTTTTTATTCCACAGACTAGTCAAGAGTCACTAAGGGGTCATTTACCACATCTTTCAAAAACATAAAATAAAAATTTTAAATCATAATTAAAACTCGGGTTTCTCGACACACCAAGTTTTGAAATTGTCAGGTGGCGACTCCTAGTCTCTGTAATCAAGGCCCTGTTTCAAAATAAAAACATACTTTTTCACATTTGGGCAGTCTTGGACACACCATGTAGCAATTAAAACTCACGATCCACATTCGTCAGACCGGTATGCAGATCCAATCGCGACAGCTATGTATCCATTAGGTTCAGGCACCTTATGACTATGGAGAGAGAAAAGAATAGTTTTAATTTCATCAGAAGTTATCTCTATTGACAATTGGGCTCGACTGAGGAGCTCGGTGGAAATGGAGTACACATCAATTATGCAAAAATTTATTAATATCTGAACAAATCAATTATTAGATCATTTCTATTGTAAATTGAAGAAGTGTTTCTTTTTCTTTTCCTGCGGGGAACATTGAAAAAAAAATAAGTGATTTTTTAAATTTAACCTAATATAAAATTGTCCCACGACCAATTAATGAAAACCCCTAAATTGAAATGAAGAAAATGTTTGCATTACAATAACTGAAATTGTAGAAAGTTAATTGTTCTAATGAACAACATTAATAAAATTTAGTGAAAAGTATAAGAATGCAAAATGTAATTTACCTATAAAAAAAAGTTGTATTTAAATTTTATGTTTCATTTCTTTTTCTCTTTTATAAATTTCTTTTCCTTACTCTTTCGATGCAAAATGTAAGACCCAAACACACCCTTATGTGGTGTTCAGATCAAGAATTTATCCAAATAAAAAGAATCGAAGAAAATGAAATTATTTTTATATACTTGTTTATTTTTATAGTTAACTAAATAAAATTATTCATTCTATGAATATTTATAAAATATTTATATTATTTTCCAACCTTTCATATTCTATTTTATTTGATTTATACTATATTCTTGAGTGTTTAGCTACTGTAATCTGCTTTCAAAAATAATTATCAATTTACTACTTGAAAATAATTCCCAATCTAAAACTACTTTCAAAATAATTCCAATAATAATATTATTCTAGTCACTAGTGCAGCAAGGTAGAAATTTGGATCCAATTTAGATTTTTTATAATAAAACTTTTTATTAAAATTGAAGTTGAAAATTAAAATATCATTCACTAAAATAGAAGTCAAATGAAACATATAGAAACAATATTAATGTTCAACGACCTATAAGAGATCGACACGTGGAAAACTCTATATCGAAACATTGGAGTTTCACAAATAAGTGGTTCCTTTCTCTCTTTTCTTGTATTATTTTTTTGCCATAAAATGATTTCATTTATTATATATGTGTGGGGAAATTTTAATTCCCTTTTTTTTTTTTGTAGATCCCCTCTCCTTTTGTGATAAGACCTCCTCTTGTTGCGGACCTGCACGTAAGAAATAATGAAATAAAATAAACAGAAATGATCTTCAACTATAGACTTTCCAATCAATGCTTAAATTAGTTGCATGTATGAATAATAATCTCTGATAAAGAGAGAGAGCGAGAGAGAGAGCACTGATTAACTTGTATATGCCTCTGATATTTATAAATGTGGAGTATCTGAATCAAATAATTATATAACGTAACTATCAAACTATTTAATCTCAATTTATCTAAATCTAACCTTTGGCCAGTAATTTATGATTGGAGAAGTACGTGGCTAAATATTTTTTTGGCCACACAATATATATCACTAAGTTTCTGTATTTTGATAATGCTTGAACTAAAGATAAAACTTATTTAATTCATACTTTGTTGGTGAAATTTGTTGAGAAAAGTAGTTGAGGGGCTGTTTTGCTTTATCAACACCCCCTTCCCCTGGGGGCGGGGGGTTGGGGAATTTTTTTACTCAGCTGCTAGGATGAAAAAAATAATAATAAATACTGTTTAGTACAAAAATAATTATAAAAGTATTGCTTAAAAGTATAAAAGCAAAAATTACTTGATTGAAAATCGATATTTTTTACTATTCTTTAAGATGTATTTAAATACAAATTTACAATCTTTCTCTATCTCCTTTTAGGATCAATTAGAATCAATCAAGAGATATTCTAATTAAAATGGTTATAGCCAAAACATAGAAAGATCTCCTTGATTGAAGCACAGTTAGCTGGGATTCGAAGGATATGAGTTGGCTTGTTGATGTGGGCTAATTTGGTCTTGTGATAGAGGCTTAGATGATTTATTCTCTACACGCCCTAGCAAGATGGTGCTCCCATTTGAGACACCAATCTTGGACCGAAGGAGAGATAACCGTTGTCAGGAGAGGGGCTTGGTGAGTGCGTCTGCAAGTTGGTCAGCTGTGGCAACATGTGAGACACAAAATAGGCCTTGAGAAACTTTGTCACGAACAAAGTAAAAGTCGATGGCAATATGTTTCATACGAGAGTGAAAAATAGGATTGGCACACACATAATTGGCCCTCACGTTATCACAATAGATGACCGGTGGTTGAGAAATTGAAACTTTGAGTTCATGAAGTAACAATTGAATCCAAGATAGTTCAGCAGTAGTGGAGGTGATGGCACGATACTTGGCTTCAGTGGAGGAGCGAGCCACCGAACATTATTTGCGAGAGCTCCAAGAGATAGCATTGCTGCCAAGATACACAATATAGGCAGTGGTGGAGGTGCGATCATCAAAAATGCCACCCCAGTCAGCATTGGAGTAAGCATGGAGAGAGGTGGGCATATGCTTCTGAAGGAATAAACCATGAAAAATGGTACCTTTGAGATAGCGAAGTAAGTGCTTGACAGCTGTCCAATGTATATTTGTAGGATTATGCATGAATTGGAAGAGTTTATTCACGGCAAAGGATATGTCCAGACGTGTGAAAGTTAGGTATTATAAGGCACCAAGGACACTGCGATACTGAGTAGCATCGGAAGGAGCAAAACCATCACGAAGGATAAGAGAACCAGTGGTCGGAAGGGGTGTGCCAACTTCCTTAGCTCCATCCATATGAGTCCGAACAAGAAGATCACGGATGTATTTGTGTTGAGTAAGAAACAAACCGTCAGAAGTGTGAATAACCTCAACACCGAGAAAGTAGTCTAGGGATCCCAAATTTTTGACAGAGAACCGCTGTGAGAGAGCATTGATGAAACGAGAGACAGAGCTTGCAGTGCTACCTGTAATAATAATATCATCAACATAGACAAGGAAGTATATGGTGGCATCATTGCGAGTGTTGATCTCTGATTTGGCATTCATAAATCTATAAGAGAGCAAAAAAGAACGAAGCTCATGGTACCAAGCACGTGGGGCTTGCTTAAGACCATAAAGAGCATGCCGAAGCTTACAGACATGGGAGGGAAGTGTCGAATCAGTGAACCCCGGTGGTTGAGACATATACACCTCTTCGGAGAGGGAGCCTTAGAGAAATGCATTATTTACATCAAGTTAATGGATTTTCCAACTGTGTTGAAGAGCAAGGCTAAGCACAATCCAAACGGTAGTGGGTTTGACAACTGGGCTGAAGGTTTCAGTGTAGTCAATGCCCAGACGTTAGTGAAAGCCTTTGGCAACTAAGCGAGCTTTGTAGCGATCAATGGTACCATCCGATTTGCGTTTGATACGAAACACCCATTTGCAGCCAATGAGATTCTGAGTGGGGTGAGAGGGAACAAGATCTCACGTGCCATTGTAGATCAAGGCATTAAACTCTTCTGACATGGCATAACGCCACTTTGGGTCACGAAGTGCTTGGGAGACACAAGTAGGCTCAAGAGGTGTTGGGAGGCTATGTTTGGTGGTAACATTTAGGTATTTGGGATTGGGTTTGAAAAAATTATGTTGGGCACGGGTGGTCATGGAGTGAAGACGAGGTGGAGGTATAAAGGGTTCAGTAGTTGGTTGAGTCAGGGTAGGGTCAGGGTTAGGGGAGTATGGAGAAGTCACGGTTGGAGGGTTCGAGGCAGGGGCTGGTTGTGATGAGGCGAGAGGCATGAAAAATGATGTAGGAGCTGCACGTGGGGGAGATAAATCAGCGGCATGAGTGGGTTGAGTTGAGGGGCATGAAGGCAAAGAGTGAGCAGTGACAGGTAGCCCAGAAGGTGAGGAACCATACAAGACCGGCACATGAATGATAGTATCCGACATGATAGGGTGATTTGGAAACCAGGTAGTAGATGGAGAGGGAGTTGGAGACGAAGAAACAGAAGTATAAGGAAACACAGATTTGTCGAAAACAACATGACGTGAGAGAAATAGGCGTTTGGTGGATAGATCAAAACATTTATATGCACTTTGAGTGGGAGAGTACCCTAGGAACACACAGGGGTGAGATCGAGAATCGAGTTTATGGCGAGAGTAAGGGCGCAGCCACGGGTAGCATAGACAACCAAACACGGGTAATTTTAGATAATTGGGTGAGTCACCAAATAAGGCGGTAAAGGGTGATTGGATATCAAGAAGAGGTGTGGGAAGGCGATTTATTAAGTAGGCTGTAGCTTGAAAAGCATAAAACCAAAAGGAAAGGGGTAGAGAGGAGTGATGAAGAAGGGCGAGACTGGTTTCAACGAGATGACAATGTCGACGCTCAGCCGAGCCATTGTGTTAAGGTGTGTGAGGTAGAGTAGTTAAATGGGTGATGCCATGGATAGATAAGAGAGTGCTAAGTTTGTGGTATTCGCCCCCGCCATCGGAGTAAACGGAGACAATTGAGGTCTTAAAATAATTTTCAACCATAGCTTTGAATTTTGGAAAAAGAGAATAAACATCTGATTTATTTTTGAGAGGATACAGCCACACATATTTGGTAAAATGATCAACAAAAATAATATAATATTTAAAATTGTCCATTGATTCAATTGGGGATGGTCCCTCTACATCAGTGTAAAGTAGATCAAATGGACCACGACTCTTAAGGGAAGACTCACCAAACTGAAGCTTATGACTTTTAGTACATGAACAAGAAGGACACAAGGTAGCGACAACAGACCTAGATGACATGGGTAAAGAGAAATGCTTGACAAGATATAGGAGTGTGCGATTCAACGGATGACCAAGACGTTTGTGCCAATCTTGCATGGGGGCCTTGACACTAATCATGGCGGAGGGCTGGGCAGTAGAAACATGTACACTCTTGGGCCATTCATACACATCATTTTTATTCAGGCTGCGAATGAGAATCTCCCCCGTGCATAAATCTTTTACACAAAAATGAGAGGGAAAAAATTCAATAGATGTAAGATTAGATTTACAAAATTGGAAAACAGAGATGAGATTTTTTTTTGCATGGAAAGAACACATAGGGTATTTGGTAAAGTAAAGCATTTTGATGGACTAGAGAGAGTTGTGCATCCAGAGTGAGTGATACGCAAACTTGAGCCATCACCAATGATGATATTATCAGGTCCATTATAGGTGGAGTGAAGGGATAAGTTGTGAAGATCAGAGGTGACATGGTTGGTGACAGCAGAGTCAACAAGCCAAGGTTGAGAGGCAAAGAATCCAGTGGCTGTGTAGTGGGTTGTTGGTTCTAAGGAATGGCGAGCCTGAGGACATCGTTTGGCAGTGTGGCCCTGTTGATCACATAGTTGGCAGAATCCCTTGTAGCCACGGCCTTGAGAGAAGTTGGTGCATCAGTTTGGATTGTATTGGTTCCATTGATAGGCATGATACCGGAAATGGTTGGGACGATTGGAGTTGTATTGAGGGCCCTGGTTAACAGGAGGCCTAGATTGTGGGGAACGACCGTCAGAACCACCACGGTTATTGTGAAAATGGCAATGGGAGTTGTTGCTTGCTCGGTGAGTTGCATTGGCGAAAAGCACTGTTGGTTCACTGCGGGCTTATTGCCGTTTGAGGTAGGCTTCATAATCAACAAGTTTATCATGGAGATCCTCAAAGGAGATGGGATTTTCCCGGGCATGTATGCCGGCAGAGATTTCTTTGAATTCATCACCAACTCCATTGAGGATGTAAATGACAAGATCATCATCAGGAAGGGGAATATCAATGAGTGATAATTCATCAGAGATAGCCTTGAGTGTTTGTAAATATTCGGCAATAGGCTTGCTATCATGGGGTCGAGTGAGTTGTTCTTTGAGACTCATAACTCATGAGCGAGAGCGATTCGCATAGAGACCTTTGAGTTTGTCGCATGCTTCTTTAGAGGATTTGCTAGATGCAATAAGAGTTGCAATTGAGTCAGAGACTGAGATACGGATTGCATGTAACAAAAGCTGATCTTGTCGCTTCCAAATGTTTGTTATTGCTGCGTTGTCAGGAGGACATGGCTTTGAGCCATCTATGTAGCCGATTAGGTCATAGCCAATCAAGAGAGAATCAAATTGTGCACACCATGTCGGGTAGTTCAAGGGCGTGAGTTTGAGAGGAACTTGAGCATTAGCAATGGCGATTAATGTCACGTTTGAATCGAGGGAGGCTAGGGCAGATGCAACTGTGGGAGTTGGGATGATTGATTCTTGGTTAGCCATTGAAGAAGGATCAAGGTTTCTCGTTTGAGATGGGGCTCTGATACCACATAAAAGCAAAAATTACTTGATTGAAAATCGATATTTTTTTACTATTCTTTGAGATGTATTTAAATACAAATTTACAATCTCTCTCTCTTCTTTTAGGATCAATCAGAATCAATCAAGAGATATTCTAATTAAAATGGTTATAGCCAAAACATGGAAAGATCTCCTTGATTTAAGCACAGTTAACTGGGATTTGAAGGATATGAGTTGGCTTGTTGATGTGGGTTGATTTGGTCTTGTGACAGGGGCTTAGATGATTTATTCTCTACAAAAAGCACATTTTTATAAAACATTTTCGTTTTACCTGAAAACGCACTAAATGTGTTTTAAGCTCAATCCCATCATCCTGAAAGTCCATTTATTTATCTTACAGGGCTAAAATAAATGAATCCTTCTATTCTTTATATTGATTAAGGAGAAAAATAGTATAAAAAATCAAATTTTGCTTTAATTGAGAAAAGAGAGTATGAAAAATCAAAATTTATATTGATGGTGGTGATAATAAAGTAAATATTATTAACGTTAGAGTATATTTAATACACCTTTTATACGTTGACGATTCTATCTTATTAAACTAGTGAAAATTAAAAGACATATTTATTATTGATTAACTCTTAAATATTTTCATTTATTGTTGATTAACTCTTAAATATTTTCATTTAACATTTAAATTAACATTTATATTTTTCCCCACTTTTATTTTCCATGCATCGAAATCTACTTTTTTTAAATTTTTTCTTCAATAATAATTTCAACTCAAATTATCTTATATTTTGAACTAATTTTAATTTTAATTTTTTTCATCTTCTTATAATATAATTATATATATACTCATATATTATATACTATAAATACAGGATTAAAAATATGAAAAATATAAACATAATAATGCTAATTAAAATACCCTTTAGACTTCATTGATAGAGAGTAACCGTTAATTAGTAAATCATTTTTTAACAAAGTATTAAATTAATAAGTAAATTAATTTTCTTAACTAGAGGAAAGTATACAAAATTTAAATTTTGAACTAATTAACTAGAAAAATTTATTATTAAATCAATTTTCATGACTAAAAGATAAATATAAAATTTTTAAATTTTAGAGTTAAGTATATAAACTAATATTTATGCTAATTAGTAAACTTTTTTTTTTTTACTAAATCAATGTTAATGACTGAAAGATAAATACATAAAATTTAAATTTTAAAAATAATTATCCAAATTACTCATCTTTCCATTAATTATAAAATCAATTAGTAAAATTTATTTTTAAATCAATTTTCATAACTAAAAGATAAGCATATAAAATTCAATTTTTAAAACTAATTATCCAAACTAATGTTTTCTTTAATTAGTAAAATTTTTTATTAAATCAATTTCTATGACCAAAAGATAAATATATAAAATTTAATTTTAGAACTAATTATCCAGACTACTCGTGTTTACGTCAATTAGTAGAATTTATTATATCAAATTTTCAAGACCAAAAGATAAACTTAAAAAATTCAAACTTTAAAATTAATTATCCAAATTAAAACAAATTTTATGACTAAAAAATAAATCTATAAAATTTAAATTTTAAAGCTAATTATTCAAACTACTCACGCCTTTAAAAGTATTTTGAAAACTTAAACGATTACTATAAAAAAGGTAAAATCTTGTTTTGTGAGAAAGTAGAGAGAGGTAAATAAATGTTAATTTAAAAATTTATTTATTTAATAGATAGTAAATACTACATTAGATTCCTTATTAACAGAATAGGGATAAAATTGTAAATATATAAAATGTATATTAAATACATTTTAATAATAATATGTTTGTTCTGACATTATCACCACTCTTGATTAATTTGTTACTAACCTACTTAAACTATAATTAACTTTACAATCTCCTATTTAAATAAAATAAATATGTTAAGTCCCTAAACTGTTATAATTAAAATTGATATTAACACCATGAATAAAATAATTAAATAATAAAATTGGCGGTTTTACCTCTTTTGCTAAATGCAATATAAGATAATTTTTTAATAAAATAACCAGATGTATTTACTTATTAATTAATTTAAACAAATTATAATATGATGTTATTAAATTTATATAAGTTCATAACATGATGGAGATTAATTATTGGCAATTACTAGATTAATTATTGGTTAAAAATTTGGGGAAATGTAAATTATAATTGTTCTTTTATTTTAAAACTTCACAATAATTATGCGTATATTTACTGAGTAGGAGCAAAACGAATGAATTTCATTTATCCTTTGTATTAATTAAGGAGAGAGAAAGTATGAGAAATTAAAATTTGTACTCATCAAGCAAAGAAAGTATGCATAGAAAACTAAAACTTGTATTAATCAAAGAGAGAAATGGTTTGAAAAATCAAAATTTATATTGAATAAAGGACATTGGGCTAAGAAAACATAATTATGCTGAAGGCCAAATTTTGATAAATGCGTTTTCAAGTAAACTGAAAATGCACTCTGAAAATGTATTTTCATTAACAATATTTTTATAATTATTTTTGTTTTAAATAGTATTTGTTAATTTTTTTAAATGTATTTGTAGTACATTACTCTTGCAATAACGTGTATATATATATATTTAATTATAGTACATTAGTAATTTTTTTATTTATATTTTTTTAATCTTGCAAGGGGGTAGTGAATTAATTTAGCATAGACTATTATGAATTCAATGATAATCGTAGTTTCAGTTTATCTTTAAGGATTTGAAAATTGTTATGTTACTAAGGTTTGGGTGTATCGTGAATTCGATGAAATAGTGTCAATAATATAAGTTCGTGAATTCGATTCAATTGAATTTGCAATCTAGTTAAGGATTTAGACAAAACTTATGTCTCTTTATTTTTCTATCTTAATTATCTAACAAACAGAAAATTTTTAGAATTGTATTTGTATTTGTAGTGTATTTTTTTTTTTTTTGGTAAGTTATTTGTAGTGCATTACTCTTGTTATAATGTATTTTTTTAATTGTAGTACATTAGTATTTTTCTTTTTTCAAAGTAAAAAACCTAATCAACACAACTGGCAACGAAAGTATTATAAGGCGTATAATTTTTTCAAAAAGCTGAAGTTAGGAAATTATTTTTAAAAGGAGTAATTAGTTACTCTGACAAAAACCCAATTTCCCTTTAATTTTCTTCTATCTCTGTAATTTATATTCAACTACACGTTAAGCCATCAAAAAACTCCCAACGGACTAGCAATTTAGCATCAAGGATCTAGCCCTCCATGTGTATGAATTGATACATAGACAGAGAGCACTAGAGATAGATGGAACATCATGAGTGACGATGATATTAAGTAACATCTTATCTGCGATAGAGACTCCGATATTTGTTAGTTTCTCCGAGGAAGCTTCTATTTATTTAGTTATTTATTATTTTTTTTATAACGTAAAGTATTCGGGTCAATTTACATGCACATCCCTGAAACTTAAAATTAACGATGGAGTAAATTCTTTAATAATTTTAAATAGACTCGAACTAATAACTAGTTTAGATAGTATGATACAAATCTAAATCTTAGGTAGCATTTGATTTACATTTTTATTTTTTATTTTTTTTATTTTCTGTTTTATCTGTTTTATATTTTGAAAATCACAAAATAAGAAAGACAAAAAACGCATTTGGTTTGGTATTTTTTATTTTTCGTATTTTAATATTTTCCTTATTTTTAGTAAAAAACATTCAAAACAAGTTTTTGTCATTTTACATTTCATGCGTAAACTCATTTTCTGTTTTCTAAAATAAATTTTAAAAATATAAGTGATCAAATACGTTTTGACTTTTTTTTATTTTTAAAAATATAAAATAAAAATAAATTTAAAATAAGTATACCAAATAATACCTCACTAGTTAAGGCGCACTCAAATTTCTTTCAGGAAGCTTTCGCCGTGGAGAGAATTGATAACTCTTTTACCAAGCTTCTGCCCACTACTGAGAAAATGGAAAGGTGATATTATTTCTGTCATAATGTCATTAGAACCCCCATTATACACAACAGCCATTAGTGAAAGCAACTGAATATTATCTTTTAATTCTGAACAAGGAAAAACAAAACGTGGGCAGGAACACCACATTGCTTGGTATTTTTTTAGTTCTAGCTGCCAATTTGGTTGACAATATATATTCATCAATCACGCCTTATGTTGATTTGTACTTTTATTTATACCTTGCAGAAGTAAAATTCGTTAGTTTGCCTTTGAAAGAGTACTGCTACTACAAACGCGAGCATTTGTTGGCATGAGATCAATAATATGCTATGTTAGACGTACTTTTTTTTAAATACATGTCGTATTTGTGTTAGATATTTTACAAGTCTAGAAAGATGTTTGCATATGAGTGATTACATTCTAAAAATGACATTTTAAAAGGTAATTTATTAATTAATTTATCACACTTTTTAGAATACGTTTGACGATTAAGGTGAGCTACTCAACTTTTTAATTTTTTTTTAAATGACTATATTTACCTTCTTACATTTTTTTAATTTCTTTTAAATTATAAACGGCAAAAATGTTAAATTAACAAAAAAAGTATTAGAAAGATAGTATTGTTTTCCTATTTCAAACACAAAAAAAAAAAAAAAAAAAATAACTTTTTAGTAGCTAGTTATAACAAAGTTAATTTTTTTTTTTTTTACCCGAAACCCTACTAATTTATTGCAGCTCTCAACGAACCGCGTAATCGATAAGTAAACTGGGAGTTCGCATAATACCCCACAAACCACGCGAACCGGTTAAATCCAAGTCTCACACCTTGTATAAGTATCTCCAAGACTTATTGGGCCTTGGAGTCGAACTCCTGACCTCCCTTAAAGAAGCCAAGAACTCTTGCCAATTGTCCTAAAACAGTTGGTTTATAACAAAGTTAATTACCAAAAAAAAAGTTAAGCTTTTTTGCCTCCCAAACTCTACCCTAGAGTAAATCAAGAATTTTAAATAAATAATTAGCATTTTCCCAATTTTAACTTGCAATCTTGAAAATGATGTTAAAATGAATAAACTAATAGAATTTAAGAGTTAATTTTAAGTTTTAAGTAATTTTATTAATTATAAGTATTTTTCTTAAGTTAATAATTAGGTTTATAATTAATTAATTTATTATCTTTTTCATTTCAGGTCTGCAGAGCTTGAATGAAGTCAAAGAAAGTAATCCGTCCAGGCGTTGTCGTCCGAATGCGATGCTCCCGTAGAAAGTGTGTCGACACCCAAAAAGCATTCAGATGCCTTTATTTGTTCTACGATGCTCCTGATACGGTGGGTTTATTCAAGATGGTTCGAGGAGTCTTAATTTGATCAAAACTCAAACTCTACATTCTGACGATCGGATGAGAACACAACTAAAAAAATTAAAATGATAGATATTAAATCTTTTAACACCGTTGAGAATCAATTGAAACAAAGGGTGAAAACAACTCTATAGCTTACATATATGCTTGTAGACATGCGTTATTTTTTATTTTTTATTTTTTTTGACAATTAATCAAACACAATATTAATGCTAAATATCAATCGTTGTCAATTACAAATTAAACTCTGTCACAAGCGTCGTTCTCTATCACAAGCATCGTTAACTAACTTCCTAGACACTTTATTAATGCCAAAAAGAAAAAAAGAAAACCTAACAAATATTTATACAAATCATACACTAGATTTTGAGTTTATTTTGAACTCTCTCTAATTGGTTGGAAAATATATCATATCTTCAAATATATACACATCTATATATTTTATACATATCAATATCCTAATGCTTATTTGTTTGATCTTCCTCTATTCAAGCTTATCTCTCACAATCACCTTAGGAATTGAACCTCATCTCCTTAGGTCTTTGATAATATCTTCAATTCTTCTTAATCCTTAGTTGTAGGACTCTTAATTAAAATTAGGATTCATTGACCCACCTCTATCACACCTTGTTTATTCCCATAAACCCTAACCAATATTAAAAGGGCACGTGTATTACTGTCACTTAAATCATTTAATGAAAGGATCACAAGAGATTCAAAGTTATGTCGGCTCAGTTTATAGGCCGATATGTAGAAGAATTAGTACAAGAGGAAATTGATTTGGTTGTATATATATCTGCCAAAGATGATTGAATGGATCTGAAAGGAAATTAATATCGATCATTGTAATCAGCCGACACAGTTAGAGAGTTTAAGTAAGATGAATACCACCAGTTCGAAAACCCCGTTGCACGACACCAGAATTCTAAGACGTGCGAAAGTAGGGAACATGGAGGACATAAAAGTTATCTGGTTGGCACCAACTATATAAACAAACTGAGGGGGACTGAGGAAGGGTTCCTCAACCACACCTCTCTTTCTGAGACATTTCAATTTCTACCTGCAATTTACTTTTCCCTACAATTTATTCTTTCCGCATTTATTTTCCAGCACCTTAGAAGTAGTTTCTTCCCTTATTGAATCAACAAAAACATGATATGTACGTTTTTGTTACCTGTATTCAACAATTCTTTGGAGTTGAAGTGGAAGATTTTTTTTTTTTTTTTTAATCGAGAAAGGCTAGAATGCAAGTGTTGTTTGCTTTGTTTGTTTGAGTTTTTTCTCTCTGTTTATATTTTCTTTTGTTGTTTGTTCGTTTCTTGCATATATTGTTGTGCAAAAGTCCTAAAAAAGAAAAAATTTATGTTAATGTTTTGAATCCTTGGGACTCTGGCATGCTCACACACACACACACACTAATCCCAAAAAGAAACCGTGAAAGAACGTGAACTATTTTAGCGCAAATAATTTTTGGCAAATTTAGTGGGACTATAATTTTAAGTATATGGTAATTACGTGAAAACAAAGTCTAAAATTCAAATAAAGAGAAGTAAAAACAATCATTACTAATGAAGAGACCACAAAATCGTAAGTCTATCTTCTAGTGACTCCAATCTGAAAGAAAATGATTTTGCCATGCTTCATCAGTCTATAAGAGAAGAAAATATTGAAATCATGAACATTTTGACTATAATGGTTTGTACATTACAGTTGATTGACAAAAGGATGGCCGATCAGGCCACATCGATCTCTTATTAGAATTTTAAGGGTCAGAATAATTTTTGTCACACCTAGAAATCCACGACTCAAGAACGTAGGGACAAAACCCACAAATAAACATCAAACCATGAAAAATATACTATATCAAAGCATAACTAAATAAAATAAAGTAATATTCAATTTCTTAAATATTCAAATATCTTAAAATGTTCTAAAAAATGGCTATATAACTATGCCAAAAATATAGGCTCAAGTCAGCACTCCATTAAATTATAATTTAAAATGTTAAAATGTAAAGTAAAACAAATCATCTAGCTATAACAATCCCAATTGGCTAGCTAACCCACTGGTCTACCACAAGCATGAACCCCTGCATTACTAACTGTAGTAAGAGTGAGCACTAAATTCCATGTGTGCTAAAAAAGTGTTTATAAGATATAATTTTTTAATCATGCAAAACAATCAACACTCAATCAATATTAATAAAATTAAAATCTTAAAATTTCTAAAATTTTCATATTTAATCATACTGTTCTAATTAAAGCCAATTAATTAGCCATGATCTCGCAGTCTCATGCCAAAATAAATCGCATTATATCATTCACAGCACCATACATCAATATCGTACTATGGGTCAGGTACTCTGCAAGGTTAGTCTGTGGCCACAGAAATAAATCTAAAATAAATCCTTAGGCCTTAGCTATGGGGTACAACTCGTTTTGCTGTCCTAGATGTACTCACCAAATCCTCAGGCCTAAGCTGAAGGGTACAGTTGGTCCCACAGTCCCAAAGGTACTCATCTTGCCTTATTAGATGAAATGGTCTTACAGTCTCTGTACTAATATATGCTAGTATAAACTGTATATACACTTTGTAGGTTTCTAGCCTACTAGTTATGCTAAACTATTCTGTGCAGGTTTTGGGGCTTTTAACCCTTGAGCTCTAGAACCCACTCTTTCAATACCCTCTATGACCCCAATATCAAAAATCAATCTCAATCAATTCATTTAATTAACAGCACAATATTTAATTTGGTTCTTATGTTCATCCTTTAAATTAATAAGTCTTACGTAATAAATTCTCATGGGCCTAAGTTTCATGTTGCCTATTGCATGCATATCTTTTAGAACAATCAAGTTTCATGTATTAGCATATAATAAACTACTAAAAAAAAGGCATGCTAATTAGATTTAATTAGCCATAAATAAAAAAAATCTATATCTCTAAAATTTTCTTTTATTTTCAATAAAAAAATATTTATTAAATCATCGAAAATTCTCCTTCCAAGTAATTTTATTTAAATACCTATCTAAATATCTCACTTCTAAATAAGTCTAAACCAATGTTCAATAAATTCTTAAATAATGCCATCTAATTCAAAATAATTGATTATTCAATAAGTAAAAAAAAAAATGAAAGTTTTAGTTTGAAATCTTTGTAGGCACTTTTATATATACCTATACTGCCTTAGTCTAATTAATACTTTAACTAC
Source organism: Vitellaria paradoxa (assembly GCA_019916065.1). Lineage (NCBI taxonomy): Eukaryota > Viridiplantae > Streptophyta > Magnoliopsida > Ericales > Sapotaceae > Vitellaria > Vitellaria paradoxa. Next base: position 30,085,100 of record CM034239.1, read on the forward strand.
CAAATCAATTCGTACAATAACTTTTCTATCTTCCCATTTCAGTTCACACAGCAAGTTTCATAATTTTATTCATTGGCATAAATGTACATTCATAAATTTTAAATTCAATTCACTCTAACATTTATATTCATGATGCAAAGACCACACACAAATCTTACATTTACATGAACATGTATGTACATATGTAAACTTTCAATTCATTTCACAGTAACTCTCACCTTTATATTCATGAATATTTGTTTTTTGGTAGTTATATTCATGAATATTATTAATATACAAGCATAAATATCTCAATTATAACAACTACAGAAGTCTGATATATATATCTATATATATAAAATATTAACTCCCCATTCAATTCACAAATTCCAAACTTCCAATTCCATTCACACAATAAGTTTTATATTCGTATTCATGAATATTAATGCATACACAAAAATATATCAATCATAACAATGCACCTACAGCAAGTTAATATATATATATATATATATATTAACTCCCAATTCAATTCACGTAGTAAGTCATCACATTTATGTTTGTGACTGTTAATATATATACACATAAATATATCAATTATAACAATATACCTACAGCAGTCTAATATGTAGATCTCTCTAAATATATGTAAGTATCAAGTGCAAGCAAATAATCAACTAGCACACAAAATATAAATTTTTCTATTCTAATGGTAGCAAAAACACACCCAATTGGGTTGTATATACCTATATATGACATGAATAAAAAACATATTTTATAAACACAATTACACCTACCTCGTATTATATACGTCGACAAAGTATACAAAAACTCTAAATAAAACACCAACTCAAGTTGGTATTATGAATAGCCTCAACGATCTCACTCTAAATTTTCTCTACAATCACGTTCGCTGTCTCTTCCAACGGATAAATGATAAGCACAACTCTCATTTTTTTTTTCTTATCTCACACAAAAAGGAAGAAGAGAAAAGAAAGAAAAATAATAATAAAAGATGAAAAAGGTGTATAGAGGTATATTAGAGAAGAAGAAACTGAAGGTGTAATTATGTAGAGGCATTCGTATATAAATTAAAAGTCCCCCTCTCTCCTACTCGGTGCATGCACCCATCATAAAAACCTCTATAATTTCTCCTCCAACTCCTACATAAATTTAAAACCTACTTGCCAACTCTTAGCCTCCCCCACACAATAATAAAATCTTGTCTGTCTCTTTACCAATGATTAATGCATTCTCTCCCCACTAATAAGAAATAAACACATAAATACACATGTACCCATGCACAACATTAATACATATAACACAAAATAAATTAACACCAGATTTCATATATATATATTTTTAAATAAGACATAAATGGGGTCCCAAAATATCTAAATTTTAATATTATAAATTCAAAATAAAAATGTTAAAAATGTTAGGTCTTTACAATTTTCAAAACCAATCAACCAATATCAATGTAGCACCCGTGTTATCGATATTCAAAAGTTAAGGTTAGTTTGCTAATTAAACTATAAGAAATGGTGTATCTTTAGGGCCGACAGATATCCGACCAACTTCTAGTAGTAGGTTGAATAATGACAATCACCCAGCAATGCTTGATAGGCCAGAACCAGTAGTTATTGGCTAGGAACAAGACTTAGTGGTGAATGGAGACCAGTTGGCAAATTTAAAACAAAAAAGATTGGTATGATTGTAAGACGATTAGGAAGGCCGACGTATAGAAAACCTTGCCTTGAATGGATAGACCAGATGGAATATCTAAAGGCTTTCAAAGTTTCAAAATTTTCTTTATTTTTCAGAGAAGATAAACAATCTACTGTTGAACATGTAGACTGATTTATGGTCCAGTGTGGTATGGTCGGGAATTTTGACATTTTCAAGTTAAGGCTATTTGCAAATTATTTAACAACCCATGTTTACATGGTAAGTAAATCTAAAATAGTTGGCAACAATTAGAAGAGATGTTTCGTAATCAATTTTATAAGGGTGATCTTGCAGTGACCAAAGCTAATTTGGTCAAAATGTGATAATTGATTAGTAAATCGATCAACATGAATATTGCATGGTTCAAGAGAGCCAAGTACAAGTGCAATGGGTCACTCCCTAAGACTAAGTATGTCAAGTTAGCCGTAAATGGCTTTGAGTTTGAACTTTGTAAGAAATTTAAGGGAATTAAGTTCAAATACCTTTACAAACTGGGGATAAAGGCCCCCAGATACGGAAGGATCTTATAAGAAGAGCAAGATAGGAAAAACTCTTCAAGGGGTACCTTTTATAGAGACCTAAACTATGACGTCACATCAACCCATATTTACGAAAGAAAGGCCAATGAAAACCTACAAGCAGATATTGGAACGGTCAAAATCATTTAAAAAACACTTTACTTTTGTACGACATTAGTAAAACCCAGGACTGATAAGGGAAATGGTTCTTCAGAGAATAAAATTGAAGAACCAGTCAAGAAATATTCCTTTAACATCACAAAAGCAGATCAAATTTTTGAACATATTTTGGCCACTAAAAAATTTGGCTACCAAATGAACACAAGATATTATCGACCGATGAAATTAAAGGCTGTAGTTATTGTAAGTGGTATAATTAATTGAGCTATTCTTTAATAATTTTATTCATTTTTGTAACATTATGCAAGAGCATATTAACAACAGCCTATTCAAAATGGATGAGAAAGAACAAATGGGAGTAGATAAGAAGCCATTACAAGCATCTGCTAAGATAAACGTGGCCAATGCTCGGAAATCAACTAAAAGCAGGAGGGGGTAAGGAAAAAGTCATTTATGATGAAGATGAGTATGACGACTTGATCAACATTAATGAAATGGAGGAGTTTAAACAGTTACGGGCTAAGCTTTTCAAAGAAGCAGAAGAAGCTAAGGCTAGTATTGTTAGAATAGAAGTTGCTCCCTACGTACGTACGTCAGGGATTTAGTTTCATGAACCATCAAAAGATGAATATGACCGATTAGCTAATGACCCAATATCAGCCCACATTACAAAGATTAAACATTAGGAGTATAGAATTTGTAAAGAAAGACAATGGTTGGAACTGCAGCAAAAAGCTACAAGTTTGCACATTCAAGAACTAGTCCAATATCAACCTAATTTACAAATCACCATGAATCAAGGTGATGAGTCAAGAGTTGTTAGGCCAACTTCATATGTCTGACTAGTAAGAGTAAGAGGTGCTTCAAAGCACTTTGGTTGAGCACAATATCATAGCCTAAAGGGTTAGTTTTAGTTTTCTTGTCCATATCCTAAACTACCAATGGCTCCACAGCCATTGCTATAGTTTGGCCTACAAATACTACAAGAAAATGCACTTTTAGCGACCAAATCTTAGTTTGGTCGCTGAATTTTTGTTTTCGCTAACCAAATATTGTTTGGTCTCTAATAATTTATTTTTCGTGACCAAATTGGAATTGGTAGCTGAAAACTTTACAATTGGTGACCGAATGGCCGCTAGAAGTGTAGGAAATTTTGTTTCACAAATTTTGGCAGACTACAAGACTTTTGGCAACCAAATTGTTTGGTCCGAAATGTTTTAATTTTTTTTAACAATTTATGACTAACTAGTAAGTAAAAAGACCTCAAAACTACTTCATTTTGGACTCATGGTTTAACTTAGTCAAAACCCTCCTTACTTTCCATTGTAATATATTATTTTTGCCGACCAAATAGGTCTTGGTAGCTGAAAACTTTACATTTAGCGACCAAATGGTCACTAAAAATGTACCATTACCAACTACATATATATTTATCACTAAAAGTAGAAAATTTTGGCTCCAAAAAATTTTCGCAGAATTTTAGTACACAAGAAGGACGTTTGGCAACCAAATTAGAGGGTTGTGGAATATTTTAATTTTTTCTAGTTTACAAATCATTGGGTGAAACAACATTTCCCTAGTACTAATTGTGTTGACCAAATAATGTTTGGTTGCTGAAATATGATATTTGGCGACTAAATAGTCACAAAAAAAGAGAAAATTTTGGTAAAAAAATTTCCCACGCAATTTTAGCACGCACAAAAGGCGTTTAGCAACCAAAATTATTGGTCACAAAATGTTTAATTATTATTATTTTTTTTTTTTACATTTCCCAACTAACTAGTTGGTAAAGAGAAAGAAAACACACATTTTGAACCTATTTGTTCAATTTACCCAGAAACCCCCATTCCCTTCCCTTTACTGCTTTTTATTCTCTCACTACTACTTTATCCTACTACTCCTCTTCCATCACTCATGTCACTGGCCATTATGCCTCCTCCACCAGTCACAATCTACTGGAGACCTTCTCTCTTGAAACATTCAAAAATTATCCCATTCAAGATATCTTCAATTCTTTACAATATTACCTATACATACATACATATGTTTACTTACATATATACGTATGTATACTCTGATTGTAGACGAAGAGGGAGCTAATTTTGGTGATGAGAGTTTGGCAAATGCCAGAAATATTTGGAAAGAACAACATGCTAACCATGTGCTATTCAAAATCAAGGTTTTCTATTTCTAAATCTGGGCTTTTTTTTCCCACAATTGTGTTTGAATGTATTTTTGGTTGTAAATTGTGTGTGTTTTCCTTAAACTAATGATTGTGGGAATCATTTTTGTCCTCTTGTCCAGGGCTAGCCATATCCAAAACTACGGTACTTGCAAAGTCATTCTCTCGCACTAATCCACCTGATTCTCAACCAAACCACTTCAAAAATTTTCTTGAACACATTCCTATCCGTAACATAAACTCATGGGTTTGTTTGTGGTATGGAGGCTACTGTGTTTATCTATCTATAATTTATATAACTAGAAATGGACCCAGCTCTTCTTGATGATGTAATCAATCAGCTTCTTGAAATTAAAGGGCAACTAGGGAAGAAAGTGATGCTTTTGAAGCTAGAGATCACGCAGTTACGTGTAGTTTTTAGAGAAATAAACTAGGTAACAGCCCAATTTATTAGAACTTGAAGCACCCATCAAGAGATTTGTGGTATTTTTCATTAAGCCCACTTGGTTTTTGTTATGTTGTGCTGTTTTAGTTTATGTGTTTTTAGGGATTGGTGTAATTGCTTGAGAGCATTAATTACTAGCACTATGCTTGCATTTACTTTTAGGTGAATATGTTTTTTTTTTTTTTAAACTATTGAATTGGAGGCTTAAGTTAACGGCTATACCATATATGTTTTTTCTTGGGTTTGCGTGATTTTAGTTTCCTAATTTTAAGTACAGTGAGTTCGTTTTATTGAATTAGTTGGACAGCTTCTTGTTGGGCACAAATTGAACTACATTTTTGTATTGAGTTATTTTTTGCTTTTATAATTTTGAGTACAAATTGAACTACAACTAAAAGCCTTAAAATATTATTCGCCCCTAAACTTTATAAATTGTTAACCTTTTCCCACAAACTTATAATTAATTATCTGCGAAGAACATGAGCTACTATAGAGTGTTACTTCACATTGTTCTATATCAATCATGATATTTACGAATGGATGATGGTAAGTGAACAATAAAACATTGCTTATTCGAAAAAATTAAGTACGCTATTCTATATATATATGCTTCCAAATTCATTAAAGCCCACACACAAAAGGTCAAGTAAAATCTTCCAACAACTCTTTAAAAGTCTCCGGTTTAAAGTGAAAGAGACGGGGACTTCTAGTCACTAGCTCAAAGTGACAGCTAGTTCAACATTGAAGGAGTCCAAACACATATTATGTTTGAATATTGCTTTTGTTTGAAAAAAAAATAAAGAAAAAATAAATTACTTATATATTTTTATTTTTTTAATAAACAAACAAAAGCAAATTTGAATTCTTTTATAACTATTTATTTAATGTCTTTTTTTCAAACATAATTTAAAAATTAAATTTAACTTTAATGACTTTATTTTTTTCATTTCTCCTAATATTTGATGTGACTTCATTTTGTTGTGGGTGTAGAATGGTTAATTTCTTATGATATGATTGGTCTTTTTCCATGCTAGGATTATATTGAATGAACTAGTGCTTGTTTCTTACTTTTGTCTGACACATATTTCGATTTGGTTTTATTGAATAGTTCAATAAAAGGAAACGAAATGGAAAATTTTCCTTCAGGTGATACTAAGTATCAGTGTGGACTATTTACCTTTCTCTATTCCTTGGTCTTGTCTAGAACTTGCATTATGTTGCATATCTTAGCCTTTTTTTGTACATTCATGGTTTTGAAAATAACCTCTCTTTCAAATAGGCATGTGTCAAAATATACAATTCAAGGTTGTGACTTTATCTATCTTTTGGATTTGAGATTAGCTTGTTTCATGATGGCCAGAAGGAGAAAGTGAAAGAGGAAAAAGAAAAATCAGGTTGTAAGTTATGAAAGGAAGCATGCATGCTCTGTTTGAAAAATTGAATTTCAAACAAGAGGAATTATGTTAATTGCATGAGATGGTCACAGGGGTTAGGCCTTCTTGACTTGCTTCATGCGTGTATGAGTAAAAGCTCTATAAAGTTGCTACTTTCCTACCTATGCTAGGTTGTTATTTGGATGAAGTTGTTTTTTAATCTTGTTGATTGCACTCTAAAAGTGTAATCATTTAACACTTAAATAACATTAGTTAGTAGTTTAATTTAATTATAATTAGCATTTTATAACACATTTTATGTATTATTAGTTTTTAATTTTGTTTCATTAATGTTAAGCTAGGGCCAAGGAATTCACCAGTACAGAGAACAACGGAGGTAACTACTTTTATTTTATTCGTGAGAGGACCATTTATATTTTGTATACCATTGGAGTTAGTTTTATATCATTCAGCTTTTACCAAAGCAACTTGATTTTGGGTGACAAATCATTTCCTTTTTTTCATACCATTTTTTTATCATGACAATATCTTTTAATCATGTACCTTGTGTTCTATAAAGATAAATGGAAACTTTTATGCTTTTTTATTAACACAAAGATGTTTATATTTTTCTATAATTATTCTGATAATATTAGATATTATTTTTGATTATTTATTATGTAGGTCACTCAAAATGGATAAAAGTTTGATGAAAATTCAAGATCAAGTGAACAACGAGTATATATTAGAGGTCAACGCATTCATTGAATTTGCTACTACAAGCGTTGGATTTAATTTTCTCTCCTATAAAAATTTTCAATTTCATGACTTTCTCTACTAAGGTGAATAATTATGTGCAATGGAACTTATTTATATCTTTGGGAACATGACCCAACACTTGTTTTTGAATGCTAGGTACACATTATGCTTGGATTGCGACATCCAAAGGTTGTTTCTATTTCATGGTTGCTTGTGAAGCAAGAAAGTTTCATCAAGAACTTGTTTTTGTCTAAAGAATTAATGATTTAATCCACACGTAAGAACTAGTGTAAATATGCATAGAATATTGTAGTAGTATTGTTATTGGATTGATATATATTAGTTCTATGTAATTTTTGGAGGCTATATGTATGTTATTTTCTGTAAAAGGTTTATGTTAATGGTTGGAAAGATATAATTTGATCTTTAATTGATAGTTCTGTTTTTGGGTCAATTTATATGGTTATTACAGGTGGACTTTTTTGTATGTAATGTCACAAGAAAATAAACCAAGAAACAAAAATAATAGTAGCTGTATTTATTATTATTATTATTATTATTATTATTTTGTAAGCCTATTGGCAACCAATTGGTTGTTAACAGTGAAGAATTGGCGACCATTTGGTTGGTAAATGGCATCAACAAATTGAAGTTTTGGCTAGAATTGGTAACCAATTAGTCACTAAAGATCTAATATTTGGCAACAAAATGGTCGGCAAAAGAAAGGGGAGTTTTAATTTTTGACTCCTATATGGCGACCAATTGGCTGCTAAAACTTTTATATTTCGTGACTAGTAGGTCGGGAAAATATGTAAAGATTTGATGAAACATTTTGGCTTAGGCGTCCAGTTAGTCACTAAATATATGACTTTTTGGTGACCAATTGGTTGTTAAAGGTTTTATATTTCACGACCAACTAGTCGAGAAAATATGTGAGGTCCTACCATATTTTTTTGGATTTGGCGATCAACTAGTCACTGATCATATGATCTTTGGTGACTAATTGGTCACTAAAAATACATCATAAAAAAGAACATTTTATCGACCAGGCCAAGATTTGGTCGCTAATACCTTCCTCCACCAATGTTCCATGGCCAAATGTCAACCAATTTTGTTTGGTCATTGAAGCTTTGGTCATTGAAGCTTTTAGTGACCAAAAAAAGCCTTTAGCGTCCAAATTTTTTAGTCGTCAAAAATGTGTTGTATTGTAGTGAAAATGTCTACCTGAAGTTCAACTGAACTATTTAGTTGAAAATGCCTCCACAACCAAAGCATAGGAACAAGTCATTCATCCAAAGTTTCCATTCAATCAGGACACTAGAAAAATGTCCAAATCTCAGAAGAGGAGATTGTAAAGACAAAGGGAGTCTTGAAAGGACATGGAGATGGAACAGATTAGATTGATGGAGATAGCATTAGAAAAAAAAAAACAAACACCTACTCTAATAGTACTTAAGGCATAAGACAAGCCAAGTGTGCCTCAAAAAACAACACTTGTTGATTTGGAGAAGATGTGAAAAGATTTGGAGAAGATATGAAGGGAAATCCCACAATAAACCTCTATACAAAAAGGGTTTAATGAATGGGATACCAATGAATCGAATAATAGTGCGCAATAGGGCCACCATTAACATTTTTCCATACAAAGTATTAACAAAAATTGGTTGATCTGCAGAAGATCTAATGCTAATAGAAGTAATTGTTAGCAGTTTCATGGGAGCACCTACAAACACTAGAGGTGTAACCCTGTTGCAAATGACAGTTGGTAACAAAATAGTATGGTCATCTATTTTTTTTTTTTTTTTTTTTTGTAGATGCAGAGGCATCTTATAATACATTACCTGGCTATAAATGGATTCATGTCGCTAGCTGTATTTCGTTTTACATCACCAGGCCTTGGTTTTATGAGATGGTGATAATGCAGTGGTGGTAGAAGTTGATAACAAATTATTCACTATGAAAGTGAATGCAGTTGAAGCTTTTTACTGTGAAGATATTGTATGACCAATGAAGTTAATGGGTCTTAGGAAGTTTGGGACCCTAAAAGAAATAACAATGTCGGTTAGATTGTCAATGGAAGATATAAAGCAGATTTGTTAGGAGTTAAGTAGGTCAAGCAATGTCATTTTTTGTAAAGAGGCCACTTAAGTTGAAAGAAATCAATGAATGGGTGATATTAACTACAAGGAGGCCATCACCAGGGTTCAATAATATACCTTGGATGATAAGTTGTACAGCAAAATATTAGCCTGTGTGGCCGATGTCATTATTAAAGATTTTGATGATACTTTGGATGTAATCCAGCTTAAGGATTTGGAAGAGGCACCCAGAAAGTTAGATGATGACAAAGCTAAGGTGGTCAATCCTATTGTTGAAGTCAATGTAGGTGACAAAAGTGAAAATAGATCGACATTTGTGGGTGGCTATTTGAGTGCTACATATCAATCAGCCCTGATTGATCTTCTAAAGGAATATCAAGACTAGTTTACTTGAAACTATACTAAAATGCCAGGCTTAGACTGATTTTTGGTGGAGCATAGAATTCCCATCATGGAAGGATATTGGCCCTTTAAGCAATATCCCAGGAGAATGAGCAATAAAGTCATTCTCAAAGTATAGGAAGAAATTATAAGCTTGTCAGAGGCTAGTATTATTAGAGTAGACAGGTATGCACAATGGCTGGTGAATATAGTTCCAGATGTAAAGGAAAATGGCAAAATTATGGTTTGTAATGATTTTAGGGATCTAAATAATGCTTTTCCTAAAGACGAATACCCTATGTCTGTGGTCGATATGCTTGTTGATGAATTGGCCGATCATGAAATTCTATCTTTTATCAATAGAAATTCTGGTTATAACCAGATTTACATTATCGTAGCAGACATCTCTAAAATGACATTTCGATGCCTAGGGGAATTAGGTACCTATGAATGGATAGTAAATTCAGCCTGAAAAATGTAGGAGCCACTTATCAAAGAGCTATAAATGCCATTTTTCATTATTTTATTAGCCGATTTATGGAGGTCTACATTGATGATGTGATAGTAAAATCCAAAGGACCTGGCCAACACTAAACACATTTAGAGAGTTCATTTCAGATGATAAAGGTACAGAAGCTGAAAATGAATCTTTTGAAGTGTGCCTTTGGTATATCGGCTAAAAAAATTTTGGATTTCTATCCCACAAATGGGGCATCAAAGTTTATAAAAATAAGGCGAAGGCGATTAGTAAAGTACTTCTGCCTAAAAATAAGAAAGTACTACTAAGTTTTATCAGCAAAATTAATTTTTTGATGCATTTTATTTCTAACTCTTCTGGAAAAATTCAAGTTTGCTCACCACTTCTAAAAATAAAGGCTGATGAAGAGTCTAAATGGGAGATGCAACACCAACAGGCTCTTAATTAAATCAAATAGCATTTTGTCAACTCGCTAGTGCTTGTACTGCTAAGAATGGGAGAGCCGTTGAAGTTATGAATCTCAACATTAGAGACCACCAATGCCGGCTTCTTGGTACAAGATGATCAAAACAGTAAGGAGAAAGCTATTTACTATCTAACCTGAGTTTTAATGCCTGTGGAAAGAAAATATAGGCCGAACAAGAAGTTATGTCTAGCCTTATATTTTTCTACTCACAAATTAAGACATTATATGTTACTTGTAATAGTTTACTTTGTTTCTAGAGTAGATATTGTTAAGTACATATTAAATCTGCCCATAGCAAATAACAAAATAGGTCCATGGACATTGGCTCTAATGAAATTTTTAATTTATTATGTACCTTAAAAATCAATGAAATGATAAGTGTAGGCCAATTTTATGGTCGACTGCCCATGTGTAAATATAGTTGATGAAGAATTGAACTATGATGCTTTAAACATGGTGTCTTTAAAACAATGGGTTCTACATTTTGATGGGTCAAGAACTGATGATTTATGTGGCCCAGGAATTGTTATAATCTCCCTTAGAAGAGAAAATAGTCAAATGTTCTTTCAATTTGATTTCACATGTACTAATAATCAGGCCAAGTATGAAGCTTTGATTATTAGCCTTGAAATTTTAAGAAAATTTAGAGCTGTAATTATTAAGATTTTAGGGGATTCTTGATTATTTATTAATCAATTGGAAAAAACGTGCCAATATAATCATGCTGCCCTGCAAGAATACCTAAAATTGGTCGATCATTTGTTAAATGAATTTATAGATGTATCGGTCAAACATATTTGGTCTAGAAATTATGAAGCAAATGAGTTGGCCAGCCCAATTGGCCATAGGAATTAACCAAGGAAAAGAAAGTGATGGTGATTAGGCACAGGCAACATCCATTGATCTTAAATCACACTAGCATGCTAGAAACCAATTACATTGAATTTAAGAATGCAAATTGGCTTAGACGATTATCCAATTTCTAGAAAATAGAAATCCCAAAACATCAAGACAAATTAAAATGAAAGCAACAAGTTTCATTTTAATTGGCATTATCTTATACAACAAAAGTAAAAAAGATGACTTGCTGCTAAGGTGTTTAGGGAAAGATGAGGCTATGTTAGTCATGGTCAATATTCATGAGAGAATCTATGGTACCCATTAGTCTGGCCAGAAAATGGTTTGGGTTTAGAGAAGACATGCATGCCAATGATGATGGTTGACTCTATTACTTATGTAGAAATGTGTCAATCTTGTCAAAGATATAAGCCAATGCAAAATGTGCCCACCATACCCATGTAAACAATAATTAAACCTTGGCCTTTTAGAGGTTAGGCAATGGATTCAATTAGGCAAATTTATCCACCTTCTTCTAAAATACATTGTTTTATTATTGTTGCCATTGATTATTTTACTAAGTAAGAAAAAGGCAATTCCTCTAAAGTCAGTCAATCAAGCTGAAGTTATTTCATTTATTAAAGAGCATATTTTACATTGGCTTGGTATTCCTCAAACTATTAGTCTGTTAAGGGATCATATTCACTGGGACTTAAGTTAAATAATTTATGGCCGATTATGGCATCAAAATTGTGAATTTGACTCCCTATTATGTGTAGGAAAATGGTTAGGCCGAATTAATAAATAAGACTATTAAAGGAATAATAGAAAAGAGATCAATGAGAACACAAGGCAATGGCATACTTTATTATTGGAAGCCTTATGGGCGTATTGAACATCTAAGAAGTTGGCCACAAATGTAACTCCAATTGAGTTAATTTATGGTTACAAAGCAATTCTACCTATAGAAATGGCAATTATATCGGCCAGGATAGCTTCTAAAAATGATCTCAAAAGGGAAGCTTATCAAGAAGCTATGTATATGGAGTTAAACGATCTAGACGAGTTATGTTTTGTAGTTTTAGAAACTATTAAAACTCAAAAGCTGAAGGTAGCTAGGTCCTATGATCAAAAAATCCAACCAAGTCATCTAATGTTGGAGACAACGTTTAGAAAATAATCCCACCTATTAGGACTAAAGATCCCAAGTATGCTAATTTTAATCCAAGATGGCAAGAACCTTTCTAAATTTTAAAAGTTCTCAAAGGTCAAACTTATCTACTTTAGTACTTAGATGGTGAAAATTTCCCATAAGCAATAAATGATAAATACCTAAAGAAGTATTATCCAATAATATGGGAATGCATGCAAATGGAAACAAAATAAAGTCACAAGCAAGTAAAGGAAATTAAATCTACCAACATGGTCAATGGATATGTGATTAAAAAGAAAGATATAAATGTTCAAGTGGCCCTTGGCCGATGTAAAATATGATTAACAAAACAAAATAGGTAAAATTCAGTCGATCCTATGGCCGATGTAAAATGAAGAAAGCTATTTAAAGGCCTCAGTTAGGCTAAAGTTATAAATTTAGCAAAAATTCAATAAAAGAAAGTTTTATGGCTTAGGATCTTGAGTGTTCATTACTGATGGGTTAATTGGGGGATTTGCTTTCAATGAGTTTTGAACCTAAAGATTCATAGTTTCTAAGTCTACAATTTGTGGATCAACAGTTGAGGGGTCAAGATTCATGAGGTCAAGATTCACTGGGTCGGCCGATGAAGGACCACCTTGAATAGGTTCGACTAAAGACAATTTAGTCAAATTATAAATGATGCTTTGATAATCCCTGTCCAGCCGACTGAGGTCCATATCAGCCAAGTGACCGTAGTCTTTCAAACTTTCCGCCTCTGTCTCTAAATCTTTGACATCTTGTATAGAAGCTTCACATGAGCTGGATAATTTCTCCTTTTCAAGAGTGATTGATTTCTTTGCACTCTTTGTGTCTTGCAAATTAGACTTTAATTTCTTAATTTGTTCTTTAAGGTCTTGCTCAACAGCCAAGAATTCTATAATTTAGGTACATGTGTTTCAGTGTTGATCATGCAACGATGACAATTCATTAGTTTTTTTTATCTTTTTGTTTAAGTGCTTCATTGAATTCCTTTTGGTTAAGATAGCACGAGAATGTTTCAACAACATAGTTGGAAATTTTTGAGAAAATTGCACAACCATAGAAGACACAAGAAGATGTGCATTAGGGAAATAGTCGATGTTTTCCAAAATAGATGAAAGTTTGGCCTATGCTGGAAATCCAATTACTTCAAAGAATGAGGTGAGAATGAGACTATGGGCATCTTAAATGGCAGCATTGTAATCCTCTTTAGTTGATGATGTATTGAGAGAAGAAGTTATAGCAATGACAGAGATGTTGGGGTGGAAGATGGGCCTTTTAATCAATCCAACAAAGCTTGGGTTGTGAACAAGATGGTAGCACTGGATTCAGGATCATGAAATCATCAGCCTCCAAAAGAATGTCATTAGTAAAACAATTATAAATATCAATAAAGGAATAATAAATAGCCGATTACCTCTTCCTCATCAAAAGAAGCTTACTACCCACTACAACTTGTTTCTTGAATATTTTGGGCTAATTAAGTTTATAGGAAGGAAGTGGTTTTCATTAGTCGACTTTATCTTCTTTGTCGACCTCGTTACTTTTATATCTGATTTTTTTTTCGGCTCACCACCTTAGCTGAAGGCTTGAAAACTGTTGCTACAAGATAAAAGAGTGAGAATTAGAATCAAGTAGCAAAATTGATAAAATGCATAAGGGAGCACTAAAAGTAACTCCAGGTTTAAAAGTAGAGTCAATACTCGAGTAGTTGGTCATTTAATTGAATACAATAGGATAAGTATCCAACGGATGTGACATCATGGTTGAATTTCTCTGGGATTAGGATAGAAATGGAAAATTTGATTGTAGGCATAGAAGGTCGCTTGCTAGTTGTGGCCATGTATTCATGCTTGCAATCAAGGAGATCTTATACTTGATGACCTTGCCTGACCTTCTTTGCCCATCTCTTTCGGGTTGATAAAACCTACTATTTGTAATCCTCATTGTGGAAGTTTCTTACTCGAGATTTAACAGAAGAGACTTTTTGTAGATTCCACTTGATACGATAAAACTTTTCAAACTTAACAATAGATTTCTATACTTGATCAATAGAAGTTGCATCTTTTTGACACCTAACCAATTTTAAAGTACCCTGCAAAACAAAATTCACAGATTTAAAATCTTTAGCAGCAAGAGGTTTTGACATAAGCCTCTTCCAAACGACCTTTACTAAATATGACTAAGTTTTAGTGTTATAATCCCTCCACTATTGATCAAATGAAGGAAAAGATGAAGAATAGGGTATAAAATTAAAGAATTTGAAATCGACGTCTAATTCAAGGAATTTAAGAGTGATTGTGGACACTTCCTCTTCAAACTGAAAGATTGGTCTTTCAAGAAAGCTAAAGTTGGCATAATCAATGAAAGGAAAGGGGATATCTTGAATTAGGCCAAATTGTTGAGCGATAAAATTGGTTGGATAAAGTTCGACCCCATGTTGATAGTTAGCAGAAGTATCAAGTATCAAACCATAAGAAATGTCACAAGTGATCAAGTAACAAAAATAAATGTCGATCAAAAAGCTTTTGGTCAAATTTATTAAGATCATCTGAGCTAGAAAGTTTGAACCATAGCAATCCAAATGACTGATCATAAAAGTGAGTAAAGCTTTCAAGGGAAAAGGCTGACAAAGAATCGAAATATTTGAAACATAATTCGAAGTTGGTTAGAAAAAGGGAAGCCAAAGATAAGGTAAAGCAACAGGTAGGACAGTGGTTTTTAGGTTTTCAGGGAAAGACACACTAATATTTTACAAATTGGCCCACCACAGTTAGAAAAGGAATTTCCTAACTAAGTCACCCATTCCCCCATACAGAGATGACAGGACTAAGGGAGTTAAAGCTAGCTTCTTGTCAACAGCCAAGAAGGAAGATAAGCCAAAGTATTCCTTTTGTTATTTTGAAAGATCCATTGCAAAAAAAAAAATGTATTTACATAACCATATGGCTAGAATGTTAATATGTTTACATTAGGTAACCTTGACTTCCCTATGCAGGCTTCTAAAAATTTTAAGTGAGCATTCAGTTTTCTAAAATTAGAGTAGGGAACGCCTTTGCCGACTCTTTATCGACCTAAATAAGAACATTAGCCTCTATCCCTATAGGGCTCAAACTAGTCATGGCTGATATATCAAACATGGATGGAGACATTAGCCCAAAGTTAAAATGGAAAGAGCTAATCGATAAAACCAGAGCAGAATAAACAAGGTTTTTCTCAAGAAGGTAGCTTATTTTTGACAACTAGATAGCCTCAAAAATTCTTGCTTCTTTCCAAACTTTCGCTTTAACATATTATATCCTATTAGTCTATTCTACCCAAGAGATTTACACAAACGGTTTCCTAGACTAAGGCTAGTTCCTTATGTTTTTCTATATGGGACAAGGGTCTGAGTTGTGCCAAAAAAAAAGGTTTTCACCTTTGGATGGATAAAAAATAGGGCAGGGTTCAGAAGATAGGATGTCAAGAAAACATGACCCAAAAATAAGAGAACTAGAAGGAAATGCAAATGGAGAATGGATTAGTACCTCCTAATGGGTTTGTATAGCCACGTCACTGGTGAGAGAAGTAGAAAGGATAGCATCTTGTTTCCCTCACTCTTAGTTATGTCCTTGCTAGAAGTAATCTTTTTTTTTTTATCTTCTTTCACCATGAATGTAAAGCTTGAGAGAATGAGAGCTAAGAGTATATAAAAAAAAGGAGTAGTGAACTGTGAGAAGGGAAAGATTGTATATGAGTTGCAAGATACATATATATAGGCTAGCAAATGAAAGGTTTTGGGGATGATATGGTGATGTCATCAAAACTGTCTTCTCAGTCGAAATCTGAAAAGACAATTTGATGGGGTCATTGTTTATTCCCATAAACCTTAACCAATATTAAAAGGACACGTGTACTGCCATTAGCAAAATCATTTAACGAAAGGATCACAAAAGATTTGAAGTTATGTCAGGCGCAGTTGTTAGGCAGATATGTAGATGAATTAGTACTGAAGGAAACTAATCTGGTTATATATCGACTAGAGATGATGAAAGAGAGGTAGATGTGATGAACACTATCTAAAATGTCTAATTAGCTGATAATTAACTATGGGATCTTGATCAATGGAGATAAAATTGAAAGTTATATTGGCATTTAGGTAGATAAGGAGTTGAATAGATCAAGAAGGAAATTAATATCACCCATATTAATTATAGATCAGCTAAGGTAATCGACCAACACAGTTAGAGAGCTTAAATAAAATAACTATCACCAGTCCAAAATTCTGCTGTAGGCCACTAGAATTCTGGGACGTGCAAAAGTGGGGAACGTGGATGATATGTAAGTTATCTTGTTAACGCCTACTATATAAATAAACTGAGGGGGATTGAGGAAGGGTTCCTAAACCACACCTCTCTATGCGAGACATTTCAATTTCTACTTCTACTTTACTTTTCATTGCAATTTACTCTTTCTGCATTTACTTTCAAGCACCTTTGAAGCAGTTTGTCCCCCTCTTGAATCAATGAAAACATGATTTATATGTTTTTGTTACCTGTACTCAACAATCCTCTGGAGTTAAAGTGAAAGATTTTTTACCAAAAAAGGCTGGAATGCAGGGATTGTTTGCCTTGTTTGTTTGAGTTTCTTCTCTCTATTTATATTTCCTTTTGTTCCTTACTCATTTCTTCCATACATTGTCGTGCAAAAGTGCTGAAAAAAGGCAAAATCCCACTGTCATATTCGCCTGATTTTACACTTAA
Organism: Vitellaria paradoxa; assembly: GCA_019916065.1. Taxonomy (NCBI): domain Eukaryota; kingdom Viridiplantae; phylum Streptophyta; class Magnoliopsida; order Ericales; family Sapotaceae; genus Vitellaria; species Vitellaria paradoxa. The sequence goes on from CM034239.1 coordinate 30,102,381, forward strand.
TTGCTGTTAATCTTTTGAATCCTTGGATTTTGGTACGCACAGATGTGCACACACACACTAAACCTAAAAAGAAACCGTGAAAGAATGTAAATTGTTTTAGCACAAACACACCCCAATTCCTATAACCTGGGGATGTGAGATACAATACATGCAAACATACATACATTGTAATAGTCAAAGCAAAAGACTATACGTAGTCTAAAATAATATAATTAACATTAGTTATACACTGGGTAATAATGCTCCTAATAGATATATATATATATATACATATATATTATACTAGGCTCATCAGGCCCATACAACCATAAAATGGTAAATAACCATCGTCATCTTACATATGAAACTCCAAAAGAATAATTTACAAAATACCTTAACTTGGTGGTTTAAAAATAGACAACAAAAGAAAGACTAAAAATAAACTAAGACTCTCAACCCCCCATGGGTCCAGTCAGTCTATTGTACTCAATAACTTAGACCTATAATAAAATTTATAGGAATGAAGTACTAAACAATAGGTGCTCACTACACAATTAAATATATAATATGTCCCAATCGTATTCCTGTTATAGATATGATAGTAATCTTATAAATAAAGTATAATCTCATACTATTAACATATTAATAATCATAACTTGAACAGCATTTATATGCAGTATGAATAATCATAACATAACAAAACCCTGAGTTTAGGTACTCAATAAGGTAGACTTGTGGCCAAAAAATCCTATTCTAAACACCATCTCATGGGGTGTTGGGCTCTAAGGCCAAATCCAAATAATACCCACTATCAGTGTCTACCACCTAGGCCAAGGCCTCATGAATGAACATTATGGTCTTGGCATTTACCACTTGCGTCTGAGTATCAGGAGTAATAATAATGCCTTACTTTGCATCTATCTTAACTCTTTAAGTTACTAGCCTGCTAGAATGTAACCAACCATCATGCAAATCTAAGGACTTATAATACTCTCTTTTCAGTACCATTAACCTTGACTCACAATCAATACTGATAACTATACCTATCAATAGCTAGGTTTGATTAGACCTGATCCAGATCCAATAATGAATCTAGTGTAGATCTAAAAGTGGTCGGGTCTGATCTTATAAGATAAGATCTGATTCATATACCCTGATTTGATCGTTTTCGAAAAATAAGTTTTTTTATTATTTTTTTAAATAGCCAACTCTATTTTATGTGAATAAAGAACACAAATCAATTAAAATGTCAGCAAAAAAAAATTGATCATACAATTAATCTAAAAAGAGAATTTGAGGGCCTGTTTGGCTCGTCATTTTCTATTTTGTTTCTATTATTCTTTTAAGAAAATAAAAAATATATCTAATTTAAAGAATGATTAAAAAAACATATTTTCATATTTTTAAGAAATAAAAGATAACAAAATGTTTAAATGAAATAATGCCTTATTTTTTTCCATGTGTTTTATTCTACTAAATGCATAATTTCTCTAACCAAGGGAAAATGGAGCACTACAACTCAAGGGCCAACTAGCATAGACAATGCTAATAGTGCAAGTGGTCTGTATAAGCAAAATGTGATTATTAGTAACTCAAGCTTAAATTGATTTAGGGTTTGTTTGGTAATTAGATTTTTAATAATTTTTAGGACCTACATTTTTTCTCGTTTGGTTGTAATCAATTTTTAGTAACTTGTAGCCATTTTTAGTTAAAGAAGGGAGAGCTATAATAATCATTTTAAACAAAATCATATTTAAAAGTTACTAATGTGTTACCCACATATTAAAAAAGTTTGTAATACGAACAACAGTGCAAATATGTGACATTAGCAAATTTATTTCATTCAAATCTATTTCAAATGAAGGCTTTGTGAGGTATTTGTGAGGCAATTCAAAATAACAAGTTTGGCGGATTAATCCAGATCCATTAATCATCGAATCTAATGGATCTAGATCCATTATATCATGGATTAGATTTTTTAGATCTAATCTAATATTATTAGATTGAAACTAGGCCAAATCCAACCCATTGACATAAGCCTACTCATAACAAAATCTACCAGACATCTCATATCCAAACAATATAAAAAATGATCATATCACATTAATCTCAACATAATAGTTTATAACTCATTTCATTTATCAACATATGTAATAACATGTTTCGAATTCCGTCTCAAAATATTACATTATCATTTAAGTACTTTAAACGAGTACTAATTTTAAATAATTAATATTTAAATGTAAATTCCCAAACTTAATATTCACATTTGAAAGAGAATATTTTTAAATCCATGTTGTTTTTGTCTCAACATAGTCTAGGAAAAAGAATTAGGTAATCAAAAATCGTGTAAACAGTAAGGAAGGATAGCAAGGGTTGTTCAGATGTCCCCTAATCATCAAGACACTAGCCTAATTCTAATTCTTTCTAATTTAACCATTTTTGCTCCAAAACTCATATTTTTTCAAAATTGAACTTCTAAAACCCAAGTCATATAACAATTTAACCCTCTAAAAGCTTTTAGGAGTTCTAATAGCTATTGAAGAATGATTAATTCATCAATTTCTCAATTTGTATTAAGGTTTTGATGCAATTCTATCAACACCCATATATATACATACATGTAGACTTATATATAAAAGTCATGCTCATCACCTCTAGCAAAGTACGTTAAGTTAGATTGTTCTTCCTACCTCAAGAACTAAAGAAGGAGAAATTGATGAAGAACAGACCCAAAGACAACAATGAGCAACACTCAACTCAGAAGTCATTCTTTACCCTCATAAAAAGTGGGCAAGTACAATACTCTAATAGACCCAGTAGAGCTCATATTTTACCAATCATCCCCAATGAAATACTAGAAGCTAATTTAGCTTTCAAATTGCATCTAGTCCTTATCCAACATTTAGAATCTCCTAGGAAACATTACCACTAGATAGGCAAGTCTTTCACTATACTTGTAAACATAGACTACCATTGGCCTGGTTTTTGATGAGATAGGTAAGTAGCCCTGCAAGGTTTGGTCATACCACATTCCATGCATCACATGCATTCTAATTATTATTTAGAGTTGTATTGTATTGATTGTTCTAAATTGAATATTATAGTGAGACAGGGTCATAGCATCCTTTAAGCCAATGAAGTGGTTGCCTAGGGCCCCCACAAAAAGATAAGGCCCCAATTTTTTAAAACATTTATTAGTAATAAAAATTAAATAATATTTAAACCAATCAAAATTTGATTAATATATTAATTATTGTTTTTTAATTTTATTTAAAAATTTATCTGACAACCACAAAGAGAGGACTTTTGAACATCCTACAACTATATTTGTACATAACAAATTAGAACTTAGAGAAGACTGTCTAACTTCTTACAACTCTGTCTATACATTCATAATTATCTTATTAGATGACTTATTATTTTTTTAATTTTATTTCTATACAATAGACACCAAACCAAAAATTGAAAAGACAAATCATATCCATATTGAATCATCATTACGTAGATAACATCAATCATCATTCATCATCCAAATCTAAATCTAATGTATTCAGTCATTCTACAAATTCAATTTTATCTTTATTAACTAGTTATCCACGTTTGTGATATATCAACTCATTTGCACGTTATCATCCAAATCTAATCCTTATCTTCATTTCATTCTATAAATCCAATTCTTATCTTCATCAAGCAGTTATCTTCCATGTTTGTGATATATCAACTCATTCTGCAGATCATTTTATTTATAATTTTTTTATTTGTGTGATTATTTTAGTATTTTATAATTTCTTAATAAATGATTTTGCAGCTCAAAAATTTAGAAGAATGAGATAAGGAATTAAATAAGTTAGGTCTCTCTAAAATTTTCATCTAGAGCCCCCAAATTTCTAAACACAGCCCTGTTGAAAAATTGTAATTGTGAAGAGTAGAAAAAGACTCTAGATATCCTTAGATATCCAAGTGTAACGAATTTCATCTGTAACCAAACCACTTGGCCTATTATCTCCTATTCATATATTAGTCAGGAGTTAAAAAAAAGTCATTTATCATAATTTGAAAATACAATAAAAATTATTTTTAATTAAAAACCAAAACTAGAGTTTATTGAAACTAACATTTTAAAAATGTCGAGTAGCAACTCCAAATCTCTATATCATATCCCTATTTCAAAAATCAAAACTAGTTTTCACAAATCAGGCAATCTCGAAAGCACCACGTCGCAAATGAGGCCCATGGTCTTGTGCTTCTCCTAGTGCACAAATTTAGCCATGACGTATGTTGCTCGGGCTTTGGTGTTTCAATGTTACAAGTAATGCATAGCTCAACTTCTATGACTTGGTGTCATGAATGACACATCTAATCAAGGATCTAATGGCCTTGACCACTAGCCAAAGAATCAGATGCGAGGGTCAAAGGACCTTCTTACCAAGGTAAGGCCTAGTAGCCTCAATATAGGGGTCAATATGTCCCGACTTCTATGTGTGAGATGTTTAGAGTTCATGATTAGTATAATGTAATGACAATTATCTTATAAACTTCTTACCTATCATGGATAACAGTTCAATATGTATGACAAATATCTTTTAAAGAGATAGAACTTATAATTATAGGCTTATTCTGATCCTAAGGCATTTCCAGTTTCTGAAGTTTTACGCAGGTAATTTTCTAAATTTAGTTAAAGATTTAGAACATTCAGTTAAAATTTCAGTTCTAAATCAATGTCAACCCTAGTAGGTGCAACATTCATCTGTATAGTGTCCTAGTATGTTATGGCTTGGTAAAGCTAGATATGTATATGCAAAGATTACTACTCATACAACATGGAATTATCCATCCTAACTAGGTTAGGCAAGCATTCCAAGGCAACTAAAAAAATCAATTCCTATAACACTGCTTTAAATATAAAAACTTCATCAGGAATTGATTGAATGCTTTAAGTTGTTTGAATTATTTATGGCTTCTATGGATTCTTCCAGGCTCCCATAGAATTTTTTCAATCAAGGGGGCTTTCAAGGGTGAAAGAGAAGGAGAAGGATAGTTTAGGAGTTCTACTATGCTTCTATGGCTACCATTTCACTTATGGCTTCAAGTCTTCTTTCCACTCTATTCCAAACTTCTCTCTTTTATAAGGCTTCAAGTAGTAAGTGAGTGGGATGGTGGAAATGAGCTAGAAGGCCTCACTATTCATGAGAACAGAGAAGGGTTAAAAAAGTCCAAGTGGCTGAAGTCATCAAGGGTAGAAATGTCAAAAGACCAAAGCACTATTCATAGATTATTTTATAGGGGAGCCAACTTGAGGAAATAGAGCAGTTCCTTCGGTGTTTTTGGCTTAGTTTGATTCATTCTCAAGTGATTTTTCTTTTTTTTTTTTTTTTTTTTTTTTTTGGTGTTGTAATGAGTACAAGCCAAAGTGATTTGGTTACTGTAAAAATGGCCTCCATTCTCTTTGAAAGGCAACTTCGAGGCCATTTGAACTGTGGCCCCTGGTCGTGGACATGGTACGTGGAGTATTTTGAAGTACATTAGCCATTTTATGAATATATGTGACATTTCGACGTTTTTACAATCTTAACCTATAGCTTTAGTCAGACGTTTTGGTATTATTGTGAAAGCTTGAATCTTCTAGAAGGGTGTTGGTCAAAATGTGCAAAATCAGATTCTCAAAGCTTAAGTTTTAGCCTTCGAAAGTTTGATATTTGAAAACCAACCGAAATAGTGTAGGGTTTGTGATGAGGACATCAATTTTTAAATTTATTTCTTTTTTATTATTATTATTATTTATTATTTGGACCCATTTGTTTTGGTCTTTATTGATAATGAGTTTATATTATTAAAGGTTATTTGGACCCATTTGTTTTGGGCTATTTTAGTATTAGGTTTATTTTATTTTAGGCCTTTGTGTTAGGCCCATGATGTCTTTCTTTTAAACCCTAATTAGGGTTAACAGAACATTAGCTGGAATGATATTTTTTATTATTGTTTATTGATTCTTCCCCTACAACTGCTGCCCTTTTTCTCCCCATCTTCCTTCTCCACCTCCTCTTTCTTCTTCTTTGATTCTTTCTTTCTCCTTACAACCTTACATCAACTTTGGCATTAGAGCCAAGGATCCTACAAACTTTCTCAACCCTCATCACTGTTCTGGTCTCAAAAAAAAAAAAAAAAAAAAACAGCAGCAGCCGTCGCCTTACACACCATCAAGCCTTTCGAATACATTTTGTGCAATTCTAGCAATATTTATCTCCGGCAAACTCCACCAGTGGCATCACCTACCTCAGGTGAACTCACCGGTGACCCCAACAACCTCCGGTAACTTTTCTGGCAACTTCCGGTGACTTTTCTGGCAAACTCTAGCGAAGTCCAGCAACACCACCTGCCTCCAGTGAACTCCCAGGTGACCCCAATGACCTTCGGCGACCTTCGGCAACTTTTCCGGCGAACTCCAGCGACTTTTCCGGCGAGCTCCGATGAAGTCTAGAATAATCACTACACTCTAGTGATCTGATCTGTGCTCTGGCAAAGCTCTGACGACCTCCGGCGAACCTCCAGCGACTTCTGGTGAATTTCAAAACACTCTATCAATCTATTTTAATAAATTTCAAGCAACAAGATAGCCAACTACATATTTAGATGTTTCAAAAGTAAGCACTCTAGATAGTTTGGAACAAAGGTTTGGATTAGATACAATTCTCTCAATATTAATTATGATAAATGCTTACGTCATATGGCAGCGTGAATTGCATAAATTTGAACTTGAGCCTTGCCCATCTATTTCATTTATCCTACTTCTTATTTCCCTTTTGAATTTAGTTAATTTTTACACATCTTAAAAAAATAATAATAATTTCAATCACCCTTTGCTTGCCTAAATTATTTGTTGAGTTTCATTTATTAGATTTGTCATTCCTATTTAAGCATATTAGGATTTTATATTTTTATTACTTTTTTTTCAGTTTTCTTTAATATCAGCATTTAAAAAAAATTACTTTTATCCTTTTACCATGAATTTTGAAAACCAATCATATTAGAGTAATAAAGTAGAACTTTGTTCTATTCATCAAACTTATGTCATAGATCCTCCTTATTTTAGTGGCACTATCGATCCTCTTGAGTTTCTTAATTGGGTAAATGATATTGAATACATTTTTGACTAGCACGATCTTTCTGATGATCAATGTATTCATCTAGCCAAAACAAGATTGACCAATTATGCTAGAAAGTATTGGCAAATAGTCAAATTATACCAAAGACCTGTTACTCAATGGGCCCTGATGAAATAGATTTTGAGCGATCATTTGTTCCTAAAAGTTTTATAAATAAGGCATGGTCTCAGTTAATGCATCTTAACAGGAGGATTCTTCTGTTGATGACTATTTTGATCAATTTAAAACTCTTAAGAAGTTGTCTAACTTTCAAAATGAGCCTTATGCCATCAGTAGATTTGTCCTTAGGCTAAGGCCTTGCATCCGTGAGGTAGTTCAGCAATAGACTCATAAGACGTTAAATGAAGCTTATTCCAAAACTTTAGAAATTGAAAAATATTATAAATTTGAGTCTTATGAGTCTATGTTAGAGTCAAAGTGCCCTATACAAACTATTGAGTTACAATGTCCATCTCCTAAACCTAGCACCCTTATTGTTTCTGTTGATACTTCTGATTCTCTTATTAATTCTCCTCTTTTGACACTTGATCATATTGAGTCACCAAATCCTGAAAAAGTGTCTAAAGTAGTTGAATGGTTCCATCATCATCTTACCTTGATTTTGTTGATTTATTTGAGGACATCATGAATAATGATCGTCAAGATTACATAAACTTTATCATTGGTGATGGTTATTTTTTCAGGGGATGTTATTTAAGCATCTCAAGAGTTTTACCTAGTGACTTTATTAGTTAGGAGTTCTTTGAGTGTATGTCCAAGTTATTCTTCCGTGAGATCACTCAATTGCATGAGTCCTCCTCACTTCTATGCATGGCATCTCTTATTTTATTGATATTATTGAATTTCTAGCAACTTATTTTTCTTTGAGGGATTCTAATTTGATAAGTTCAGTTGTATCATCCTTCGTCATTTTTTCTCAACCACGTATTCCACCCTCTTTTGATAATGTTGATATTAAATAGAAAATTGGGTTGAGTAATAATTATTATAAATTTCCTACTTATGTTATTGATGGGAATAAAGAATTTAATGGATGTAACTTAATGATGACTTATGCATTGCCTACTTACTACCCCATATCGTCTTGCCAAAATTTGCATGCCGAAAATATTGGGCCGTTCTATATCCTTTGTGATCCTAGTCCCAATGTAATTTTTTTCACTTTGCCATGTGATATGAGTTTTGTCGTAATTTGGCATGTGGAGAACTTGTTATCTTGTAGAGGCATCTTTGGGCCTCAAATATTGTCTGCAAGTTATGGAGATATTTTTATATCGTTTCCAGTTCCTCCACCTCTTCAGCGGTGCCTATCTGTGTTCGATGTTAAGAACCTCATTTTCCTTCAACTCCAAAGATGTTTTGTCAAGTGAAAAATGCAACATGATAACAGTACCAAGTTTTCAACTCGACGGGGTCGAGTTCTTTTCAGTCTGGGAGAGTTGATGAGGACATCAATTTTTAAATTTATTTCTTTATTATTATTATTTATTATTTGGACCCATTTGTTTTGGACTTTACTGATAATGAGTATATATTATTAGAGGTTATTTGGACCCATTTGTTTTGGGCTATTTTAGTATTAGGTTTATTTTATTTTAGGCCTTTGTGTTAGGCCCATGATATCTTCTATTTAAACTGTAATTAGGGTTAATAGAACATTAGCTGGAATGATATTTTTGATTATTTATTCTTCCCCTACAGCTGCTACCCTCTTTCTCCCCCTCTTCCTTCTCCACCCTCTCCTTCTTCTTCTTTGATTCTTTCTATCTCCTTACAACCCTACATCAGTCTGCTATTTTCTTATGCTTACACTTCTATAGCTTCAATGATAGGCATATGAAATCTCGCTAAAATGTGAAGAGTCTAAAAGGATGACCTATTCAGTTGACAATAGCTTCTACGAGCCTATGTGTTGGTACATGCAAATATGGGCCCACGTTTCGGAACAGTACCTTACATTTGATTCAAGCTTTAACTTTTGTACAGACAATATTTTAATTGTTTACTGAGTATCGCCGCCAATTCCTAAGCTTATTGTACTTCAAATGATGGTTTTGATACCTATATGTTCAGTTCACACTTGATATAGAGGCTATTAACGAGTTGCTAAGTGAAGGAACTCTTTGACCCTAGTACTTTAGGCCATTCTGACTTACACTGTTTAACTTTTTTTTTTTATGATATTTGGCACCTCTGCAAAGTTTTATAGGAATCCGATTGCAAATGAGGGTCTTGATCTATATTTGTTTTATTTGAATCGATCAGCACAAATTGCCCAATCGGAAGGCCCCAATAACTGCTTTAAAAATAAATTTGACAATTTTGGTTGACTTTCAAACTTTCTAGCATTTAAGAGATATATTTGTGAATTCATGGGGTCTTTAGCTTTAGTTCTGAGGAAATTTTATTTTTTTAGGTCCCCTAATTTATTAATTTTAAGTTGAAAATGGGAAATTACGTTACTTCTAAAATTTATAGGAGAGGTTTCTAATAGGCTCTTGAGTATTTTTTTTCTTAGTAGTATGTTATATTTTGGATTCTTGTGTTATTTTGTGCCATCCATAGAGCCTTTCGTAGGGATGGAATTAGGTTAGGTTGGCTCGGGACTTGCCCCGCCTTGACTGGACCCGACTGGTGGCTCGGCCCGGCCCGACCCGCCCCACCCCTGCAGTTCTGTACGGCTCACCCCTATACCCCGAGTCCAGGCTTGGGTCGGCATGCCTCAGCCTGCAACTTGGCCAACTCGCCCCCACCCACCTTGCCCCGAAGACCCGCGCCCCTCCCTCTCTCCCTCCACTGCTCCGTGGTCTATAAGACTCCTACCTTTCCCCCTGTGACTCTGTTAATGAGTCAATGACCGTTGGGGGGGTGGGGATGGGGGTTGGAAAATTATTTTTTTTTTCTTTTTGAGACCGTTGAATTATTTTTTTTCTATCTGTTAATAATGTTCTATTCTAATAACTGGCAGTGGGCCGTTGGGCTACCAATGGTCCAAATAGTTTAAATAATTACAAAATCCCCCCAAAAATTTACAAAACCCTCCAAGGTTCAATATAAATACCCCCAAGCTATTTCATCGAACACCTCAAAAACTCTAACCCTCTCAAATTTCTATACTACCAAGCTAACAACTCTCAAGTATATTCTTCAATTGTGCTCAAGTGTATATAATTCTGTCAAATTTGAACTCAAGATTTAAAAATCAAATGTTTCAACATTTCAAATTATTCCACGTTAGCATTTAATTTTTTTAATTTGCATACATACAATTTTTTTTAATTTGCATAATTTAATTTTTCTATCAATTATTTTTTTATAAATGGGTCCTAAAGGCACTCATTTTTTTTTATTTGGAGTGTGAGGACTCAATATCTTTTCCCCCTCAAGAACAAATGGAACAATTTGCATCACCACAAATACCAACACCTGCTAGCACAAGTGGTGATGTTGGTGCATCATCTTCGCAACACTCCCAAACAGCGTGCCTCTTCAAAAGTATAGGACTTTTTTACTAGAATTATAACCGATGATGGAATGCATAAAGGTAAATGCAATATTTTTTGGGATTTATTATATGATAGGACTACTTTTGGAACTAGTCGCCTAAAAAGACATTTAAATAAAAAATACCGATATGATCCTTGAATCAATTATGTAATTGATCAATTTTTTCTACATGCTACACAAACTCAATTAGGTAATGAAGGGGGTAATTTAAATATTTTTTCTTATGACCCCATAAGAACACAAAATAATTTAGTTTGATTTATTGTTAAAGATGAACCACCTTTCACAATGAGTGAAAATCAATATTTTGAAGAATTTATTCGCAATAGTTTTACACCACAATATCATGGTTTTTCAAAAAATACTTCAAAAAATAGAGTTTTACGAAATTTTGAAACAAAAAAATGTAAATTAAAAACTTATTTTAACAATTTTGAAGAAAATGTTTGCTTGATTGCCGATATATAAAAGTATTGTTAAGATATTAAATATATTTGCATAACTACACCTTACATTAATGAAAATTAGAAATTAAATAAATGCATTATTTCATTTAAATTAATTGAACAACCCTTTACTAGATCGAGTGTTAGGGAACTTATTTTTAATGGACTTGCATCATGGAAATTATGTAGAAAAATATTGTCTATTACTTTAGATAATGTTTCATATAATGACATTTGTTTTGATTACTTATTTAATACTTTGTCTACGAAGGGTCCATTAATTCATGAGCATTGTTGTACCCATATACTTAATTTAATTGTAAAAGATGGATTAGATATTTATGAATCTTCTATTGTTAAAATAAAACAAACTGTAATCTGTACTATTCGTTCTCTAAAAAGAATTAATTTATTTGTTGGCATATGTAGTCAAATCAATTTAAAATCTAGGAAATTACCTATGGAAATTAATATAAGATGGAATTTAATTCATGTTATGTTAAAATTTGCTATTAAATATCAAAAAATAATTGATTTATTTATTTTAAGTAATCAAACTATTGGTTTAGACTCAATTGAGTCCATTGATTAGACAAATATAATTTTTTATAAAATTTTTTTACATGTTTTTGATATTATTACTAAAATATTTTGTGGGATTTATTATCCTACCTCTAAAACTGTTGTTTATCAATTAGGGGTAATTGATGAAATTTTCAAAAAAAAATATATTGTCCAAGAATATTATGCTGCTATAATTGTTACAACGAAGGAAAAATTGACAAATATTTTAACCCACTTCTTTTACATTTTGGTATTGCCACTATTTTAGACCTTAGATATAAACAAGATCCTTTTTTTTTTCAATTATTGGAAATGATATATGGCCCTAAAAATTGTCCAGGAAAAATTAAATAATATTAAAGAGCGAATGCAAATTGTAATGAGTCGGTATGATACTAATCATATAACTGCCCAAACAATCACCACTACAACGGCATCCTATCACTATGACTTTGGCAATACCTCCATTTGGAGAAGAATAAAATCTCAACGGATAGATTCATTAGCGAGTAGCAATTCAACTTCGTCCGACCTGCAACGTTATCTGGGTATACGTCCGATAGAGCATGACGATAACTTCAATCTTTTAAATTGGTGGAAGGGACAACAATTTAAGTTTTCAGTCCTTTCAGCTTTAGCCCGTAATATCATCGCATTTCTAGTTTCTACCGTAACATCCGAGCAAGTGTTTAGCGTAAGTGCGCACGTTATCAACCAATTTGGGAGTTAACTGGCCCCTCCGACAGTAAAGGTCTTAGTGTGTTTACAAAATTGGTATCTCGTTGAAAACAGACAACAACAAGATGCCGAAAAAGAGTAATTTATCCTTGACTTTGATGCAATGTATTTGGGTAAAAAAGAAAAACGCACTAGTGAATCTAGTGATGAATCATAACGATGTATAGATAGATTAATATTTGCAAATAATAGTCATTCTTATAGGTCCCAACCTAGTTGATATGTATAAGACGTGAAGCAATGCACCTATTTATTACTCTATCATTTTTTTTTATAAATCTATATTTGTAATTTTGAATTTAATGTTAATTATGTAATTACTTGTTGTTTAATAAATTTTAGTTTTTGTCAATAATTATTTTAATGTGTTTATTTGAGTTTTATTTTGTATTTTATTTACTTTAAAAAAATAAAAAATATTAAAAAGTATCAAAAATAGACTGGGTCAATTGGGGTGGGTCAAGGTCGAAAATTGGTGACTCTAGCCTGACTACACGACCCAAAAAAAAGGAAGGACAGTTGAGATGGGTCACCTATGAGTCAAGTCAACCCTGGGTCAAGGGACGGGTCAGGCCCGACCGGACCCAACCTTCTTACGCAGCTAGTCTTCAGGCAGCATGGGTATCTTCAAGGTTAAACTGGGGATTTTGTGCTGCGTTCATACATTTCTGTATGTCCAACTAATGTGGGGCTTCTGAGATGATGTTGGAGGCTGGGGTCTTCTATTCAGTTTCTGGTTGGGTACAATTGCATTCCCATGGTGCTACTGATGCTTGTTTCTGGTTCTTCAACTTTAATTTGTAATGTTTAGTATGATAGTATTATTGTTAGAATTTTGCTATATATTGGACTAATCATTTTACCCTCGTGGCCTAATTTTGGTCTGCTGTGACAACGATGGTCTTGAAAGTCAGTGTTCGCAAGTATGGATTAGTTTTAAGGTTAGGCTTTCGCATGATCGATGGATGAGCTCTCTAATTATGTTCTGCCGAACTAATGATTACGTGTAACCTATTGATTACTATGTGCAACAGAATACATAGATAGCTTAGTCTCAGTCACATGTGAAAGGGTCATGCAATTGCGACCTTGCCGAATTCTGTTATTAGAATGAGGAATTAGGGCCCTTCTTATGGCATAATATCAGGACCAGCTGTCTTAATTATGAGTTTGTTTGGCACCATTGCTCAAAACAAAACAACGAACAAAAGTCTACATCTACTTTAATCAGTCCCATATGGATCATGAATATATGATTCAAATCGAGAAATATATATATATATATATATAATGTGTTAGCTAGAATTAATAATACCTAACCATTAAAGGAGTACTTCTCAAAGATTACTTTAATTCAGTTTTAAATCTGAAATGAAGAAAGTGTATTGCAAAGTGACAACACCATTTGAACTGGAGAGAGAGAGAGAGAGAGTGTGTGTGTGTTCATCCAATTACAAACTTGAAAATTAATATTTTGATATGTATAAAATGAAAGTGCTTTTGACTAGCTAGGGCATCTTTGGGACATCCCAGGGAAGCAAAATTTGTTCATTGTGACTAGAAAATCTCTTAATTAACCAACAAAATTTTGTTTTCTTATAGAATAATAGGTTTGTTTGGGGCACGAGCCCCTTGATATCAAAATTTTGTCTTTTTTTCTTGATAGGTTTAATTGTTTTGAGAGGCCTTCATAAAAGGCACAGTTCCAATCTTTTTTTTTTTCCAACTTGTCTTGTTTAACTTCTATTAATTTGGGGTCACAAAATTAATTTTTCTTTCTTTTTTTTTTTTTTTTTTTCATTTGGCACCATTCTGAGAGGGGATTCCATTTCTACAAGTCTCCAACAAATACATACACACAGAAAAAATATTTATGTAACCCTTAAAAATTTTCATTATCTGCCACTATCTAGTGCTCCTAATTCCAAAAAACTTTGAATTTAGCTAATACCTTAATCTCTATATTAAATTAAGCGGCCTATGGAAAACTATCCATACCTTAAACGAGTGTTTCTTGTATGAAAACTAAATATGTAGCTAGCACTGCTATATATACAGTTAAGAACTTGCATCCCTAGAAAGTCATGAAGTCAAGTACAATAAATATGGACATGCATATTCGATCTCCCCACTTGTAAAAGATAAAAGCACAGGTTAGGTTTACTATGAAAGGGTTAACTGACTAGGGCCATACTTTTTGGTCATCAGATATATATATAATATATATATAAACTTGTGTGCCTTTGACTATATGGCTTATTTATGCAACCCACGTGGAAAGTCCAATAAATTCGAATAATTAAGCCGCACACGTTTTAAAGGTTCCATTCCTTGCATCGCATGCCTACAATACTAATATTGACTATGAATCATGCATGGGTTGCAAAATGGGATTCCATAACAACAAAAATATTAGTGCTGCGTTGATACTTTACTATAAGTCATTAAGGCCAAGAAAAAGCTAAAATATATACTAGTGTGTGTATATATGTATCAGCACTATATATATTAATTAACACTAACTAGTGACCTTTCCTCTGTAGCTTTTTCTTTTTGTCCAGAGTGTGTATATGTATAACCAGTAGTACTCGACGGTGATGATCATGATACACATTTTTTGCATGCTTTGCGGTGAAGCTGTCATACATCTTGGCTACTTTTTCATTAACTGATTTAGGTATTGCTTGGTTATGAGACCGGAATAAGAATCAGAAAGATAAAAGGAGAGATTTTGCAATAGCTAGGGTATGGCATTGGGTAGCCAGATGAGATCTTGAATGGGACCTTAATTTTGACAAGCTTCAAGAGATCTAGTCCTTTTTTATGGAGTCTACGGGTAACTGAAAGAACTTGTTCTTTAGTACCTTTCTGGGATACGATATGTGTGGACACACCATGTACTGTCGCTGTGAAAATAGCTCCACCTATGGCGACACGTTTCAATATACAACAAATTTGTTGGACTACTCATTACAAACATCTTAACAGGCATGTGCATGTTTAGCACTACCCACAAAAATAAAAACAAAAAATAAAAGTCTCCTCACACTGTGTCACCAGCCAATAGCACTCCCGTCGTACTTTTATTTGTGTGTGGAGAGAGAGAGAGAGAGAGAGAGAGGGGGGGGAGGAGGGGGGATTTTGATTGATTGATGGATTAGAGATAAATATATATACAAGGATAGATGTAAGATGTATGCTAAAAGACACCAAGTACATGAGAAGA
This sequence comes from Vitellaria paradoxa, assembly GCA_019916065.1. Lineage (NCBI taxonomy): Eukaryota > Viridiplantae > Streptophyta > Magnoliopsida > Ericales > Sapotaceae > Vitellaria > Vitellaria paradoxa. The sequence goes on from CM034239.1 coordinate 30,118,007, forward strand.
GGATAACGAGTTATGTCAAGATTAAAAGTAAGAAAAAAGCAAAACTACTTTTAAAGAGAGAGAAATTTATCTTTATATATTAAATCAGTAAATATAAATTTTACAGTTTAATAATTCAAGTGAGCCCTCTAACAGCACTTGAATTTTATTAGGGATGTCCTTCGTTACAAAAAAATTTATTATTAAGTTTTATTATTCATGAAATCTCCGTTTGGTCTATTATAAATCTTTGAAAATTTTTGAAAATTTTAAAAAATTATTCACTTTTTATCTCACTGCACAGATTACAAATTCACAACTTATCTCATTTTATCTTACTTCATTTCACTTTCTATCACTCCAAACACACCTTATGTTATATGTATAAAAGAATTTAATATTGTAGTAGGAAAATACATTTTATTTCAAAAAAAATAATTGGGTTTGATTCTTGTAATTTTTCTATTTTAAAAAATTTTGATACAACCCTAATTTTTTAATGAAGCCAAAATACTCCAATTTTAAATGAATTTAATTTTTTTTAATAAAACTAAAATAGTAAAAATATTTTAGATAAAACTAAAATAGCAAAAATATTTCAGTAATTTCATGTCTTAAAGCAAGGGAGCTACACATTTGGCTCCGACTTCGTATGTACGTACAAGCTTTACTGTTTATATAGGTTTAGAGCTTTAATTTAGCTGGCTATCCCCTTTTTAATTTGGTGGGTAATATGTACTGGCCGTCCATGAATTGAATTGTGAGGAGATGGAGCAGCAGGGAGAGGATCAGTGCTAAAATATCCGAAAGCTCACAAATCCATGCACAAATAAGTGGTCTGAATGTAATTGATAAAGTCATGCTCAAAGTTGGATTCAAAAGATCATTCAGTGTCCTAGAGGCCTATAGCCTTTCTTAAGAGTATATATATTGGGGGACCTCTCAATGCCATGGATTCGGATACTCTCCACATCGATGGTGTCATATCAAAGTTGTTCTGATTAATATCGAACATGGTAAGATCGAACTGAACATCAAGCATGGTAGGTGAGCAAAAACTCCCTTTAATTAATTAGTTGATTTATTAATCAATAAACAGTCTGAATATGATAGTGGGGAAGAAAGATTTTTTTTTTTTTGGGGGGGGGGTGTTAGAGTGGACCATGTAAGGTGAGATTGGGGGATACATTTATTGTCTGCTTGTAATGATATAAAAAATGGAAATACATGCAAGTGACAGGCATGGGGACCCTTGGTCTATCAAGAAACCAGCAATAATGGACCCCACCTAGTATATAGCATCATATAATAGTTTCCTTTCCCATTAAATTTTATTTTGGCCCCTACGCCACCTAGAAATTTTGGCCCCTCTACCCACCTTGAAATTTTGGCCTCGCACAATGGAAATGGTCTCTTACACTCTCATGGTGAATTTAGGTCATTGATTAGTTAGTGTTTTTTTCTTTGACTTGCTCTCTCTTTATAATTTCCATTAAGACTTGTCTGTAAAGTCTTGGTAGTAGAAAATCTTGTTAGCTGAATAGAAGTACGATGATAGGAAGTGCTGTCAAATAATGAAAAAAAATTAATGCATGTATTCAATCAAATTAATTAAGTTCTTTTGGTTATCTTCTATTCTTTGTTTTTCTGGATTGAATAGAAACAAAGGGTGACTCAACGAGTGCACATGACTCTCGAACTACGAAAATTAAATAGGGTTTAATTAATACACGCGCTCTCCTGACTTGTAAATAAATAAGATTATTTCTAAGAATAGAATAAATAAAAAATTGATTATTCTTCACCATAAGATTGTTGGATGACACTATTTCAAGAAGTTTTGAAAAACTATAATATACTAAGAGTGCATGCGTTTGATAATAAATTTTTTTACAACTTTTGGTGAATTGAATTTTTTTTTTTTTTTTTCATGTTTGGAGAATCTCAAATTTTTTTAACTTTTAGTGTTTAGACAGCCTTGCAAATTATATTTTTATCCTTATATATTATATTAGTTAAAAAAACGAAAAAGATATAATAGCAATTTAACAAATGAAAAGGTTATATATATTTATATATATATATATATATATGTTTTTTTGGCAATCGCACTAAACGTTACAATTTATAACTTTTAACTAAAAAATACAAAAGCTAAAAAGCAAATTGTGTAGCCAACCTAAAACTACTTGTTCTAATATGAGTTACCTGTGAAATAAGAAATAATTTATTGTAATGCATTATAACTTTTCAAATGGATGTGGATATTTTTTTTTTCTTTTGAGTTAATATTTGAACAATTATAATAAGTGCTTATCCTCGTCCATAATAAGGATGGGTACGGAGGCTAGAGAATGGATACGTCTATCCCTGCGAGAAATTGGTACCTCAAATGGAAAAAGAAAAAAAATACAAAAATTCTAAATTTTATATTATAAATTTAAATATCAAGTCCAAATTTTAAAAAAACCAAATTCCACAAGCTTAATTATTTAAGTATTAAGTCCAAATTCCATATTCATGCATAACTGTATAAGTATCAACTCAAGTTTCAATTTTTTAGATTTAAGCCTGAGGCCATTAATACGAGTCAGTTATGAGATTCGGAGATTTTTTAAAGAACGGGTAAGGTATGAGTCAGGGACATATTTATACCCATAACCTATCTGATCTCTGAAATATTTTAAAAAATATCTCCATACTTTACTTGATCTTTCAAAAAATCCTCGAATCCCTTACCCGTTCAGGGTAGGGATCGGATAGGGTACGAACGAGTTGACCAAAATAGCCATCCGGAGTCCATAACCTTTCAATTCGATTGAAAATAAAATTCAGTTCCACATCCCAAGTACCACACTAAGAAAACCCTTGGCCCATAATTAAATTATTACATTGCATTTGTATTTATAAATTTGAAACTAAAAATTGTGTTAATTAATTAATTATTAAAATATAATTTCTTTAATATACTTTTTTAATTTAAATAGAGATTTCATCGTGGATTTGAAATATTTAAAATAGTTATTTATGATGAATTTGATTTTTTTTTTTTTGGGAAGATGATTTGTGATGAGTATGAAATCATTAAAAAATATTATGTAGTTATTTAAAATTGTTCATAATGGTTTCTCCACCGTTTAGAAAGTACTAATGTAACTATTTTGATATTAATTATTAAAAGATTTTATATATTATTAGATAGATTAATTCTTTAATTTATATTTAATACAATTTAATCTTAAATTTATTTATTTAAATTCCTTAAATATATATATCAAAACGTAATCTTAATTTTGATTTGAATTTTCATCCTTTGCTATTATAAAATATACGCGAAATAACAAACATTCTCACAATATGAATAAAGGGATTAAACCCAAAAATTTAACAAGAAACCATTCACGAATAAGGATAGAAAATCTTAAATCACGATAATAAAAATTTATATTATACACAAATAATTATAAGGAGAGTCATAATAGTATTTACAATCTATACTTCCTACCCTTAATACACTAATCATATAAATGCCTTCTTTTCAATATGAAAAATAATCTTCACCCGCACTTAATGAAAATATGATCACATGTATTCGAACGATTTCGAAAAACCCATACACAAAAATTGAAGGAGAAAAATCTTTCATGATTAGGTTGAAAAAAATTTTTTTAAACACAACAAATAATATTATCTTCTTCTTCTTATATAAATTGATACTTTAAACACCGGAGTAGGTCCTTTTTATGAAATACAATAATAACATAAGGTGGATTTAGAATAAGACACCTATTATAGTCTAATCTTAAATTAGATTAGAATAAGACCCTTGATTTTTTAAATTTCTTGAATGATAAATAAACTTTCTTATTGGTATTAAAAATTATAAATTTGTAGCTCATTCAAGCGTATGGATGTTAATGAGACGGGTATACGAGAGTACCTGATTCAATTGAACCCGATAAAAACCCGTTAGAAAATAACCTAATGGGATTGGGACGGGTTTGGGATTGAAATTTAATACCCGTGCAGATTTGGGATGAGTTTGAGATTTGTCTGTAGGGTACTCGATATCCGATACCAAATATCCGTTTATACTTATAGAGTACCCGATATCTAATACCCGATACTGGTAGGGTACCCGTAAAGTACCATTTAGTAAAATAAAATAAAATATATATTTATATATTTACATACAATTTTATCCCTAAAATAAAATTTTTGAACTTTTTAAGTTAAGCTTATTTGTGCTTTGTTGGCAACTGCTCTTACCTTTGTTGGGATAATTCATTTGGATTTGTTTAATTTATGATTTGTTATGTGTTATTTTCACATGTCATGGATTGTTCCAACTTCCATATTGGGTTTGAAAGTCCTTTATAAACTGTTATTCATATTATATTATTCCAGCAGAACGCCCCAATGTATTTTATACGTTTATTTTTACTATTTATAGTATATTTCTTTTACCTTTCAAAAAAAAAACTTGGAGGTCATTTAATTAATGAATTTTTTCAATTTAATAAATTTAATATTTTTGTTACTTACTAATTTTTTATTTTTTATCTTAAATTGGGCATTTAACAAATACTTAACAGGTAATTTTGACTAATTGAACATAAATGGGTTTGCAAGTTTGGGATAGGTTTCACGAGTTTGGGACAGGACGGGTTTGTAATTCTAACTAAAAAAATAAACAGGTTTAGGACAGTAATGATAAGTAAAAAATAAACAAGTTGATAATGAAATTAACTAATTAGGCAAGTACCTTATCCGTTTACGTCCCTGTTCAAGCAGATTTGAAGTGATTTTCAAGCGGCATCCCGCGCTAGTCTCGCAAACAATTCCATGATAGATTGTCTTTTGGGGTGGGGGGGGGGGGGGGGAGGGGAATAATTTTCAGAATCTTCTCATGACGAACCTAAAATATCTTCAATTATAAATTGTAAAACACCTTAGGCAAGATCTGAAAATATAAAATTGAATTTATTATTTTGCTCAACACAAATAAAGCTAACATAACTGAAAGTAAAATCTAATTTCACGTCCCAAATATCTAGTACGTGAAAAAGAAAACCCTAGGCTAGCAGGCTAGCCGACGGTGCTACACAAATTATAATTATGAAAGCCAAAGCAATGGTACCGACTTGTTTCCTTATGGTCACACATAGGGTAAGAGGGTGATGGTGAAAGGTGTTGAGCCAGAGTCTCTTGATCCCTTGCATAAATTATTTAGGGAGTGTTGGGTTGGTAAAAATTTGACTAAAAAATATAGTAAAAGTATAAAGATTTAATATAAAGTAATATGTGATAAAATTTAATTGAAAAAAATACAAAAAATTAATACAAATTAATAAATTTTGATTGATTTTGACCAATTAAACACCCTTTAATAAGACCCAGAGCATATATATATATATATATATACCATACCAATCCAAATGAGTGTGGGTTATATTACGTATTAAGGCACATATGTTCTCATAGGTTATATATTGTTACATCATTAAAGAAAAATGGATAATTATGATGTACTTTTTTTAATCGAGATTATTCGGGTCAATTTGCACGCATGTCAATTAATTCGTGAATAATTATGGATGTATCGATTAACAATATTTTGAGAAAATTTAAAAGATTGAAATTTGAATGGAAATTTTTAATTTAATGAACTAAAATAAATAAAAAAATCTAAATATATGAATTTCTATTGCCATTGTAAATTGATTTTGCATAAATGCAATTATTTCTAGTTTACATCACGTGCGTCTAGATCGAAAAAAATAATAATAATAAAATAAAAAATCTTTTATTTGAAATTTGAAATTTTCAATAAAAAGTTAACTTTTTTTTTTAAATTTCCTAAATACATAACTTATTAAAATTATTATAATATATATCAAGGTTATTTTATCATCATTCCATCATTTTAATTTACTTTTTTTTTTTACCTTATCATTTTTTCCTTGCAGAAATATTATGGTTAGTTACTCCTTCCGTTGGGACTCAAACCAGTGGCCGACCCTGTGTTCAGGAGCCAGGGTTATTAGTTGGCAGACAAAGAGGGTCCCTCTTCCTTTGGGAGATTTTGTTTGGTTTTGTTAGATGGGTGGCTGGCACTGGCGGTAGAGTATCATCTCAACATAACAAAGGCGTGACATCAGAAGGCCTAAAGATTTGTTTCCCGGCCCCACTCCACGCGCGCTCATCTCCTCCTTCCGATGGGCGTGCACTGTGGTCCCCACACACTTCTTCGCCACGCGTCACTTTCCCCTCCCTATTAGGAGTAAATTTATCTTATTAATCTCCTAGTCCTAATTATTAGTATAAGCTCGCTCTACGTGTAAATGTGTAATCTCCTTTTCTTTCTGACCGACCATCTTCCCTTTACCCGCCATCGAATATATAAAACCAAAATATATATAATACATTAAAATATTTAACAAGACAGTTGTATATGTAACAAGAAAGAGATGCTGCCAAATTGGCAAACTGAAAGAAGATTGGTGGAGGGGGAGTGTGCACGGATAATTATGTCTTATACGGGCATTAATTAATTTTTTATAAAAAACAAATTAATTAAGGTTGGTTTGAGTTTAATTTCACTGTAAATTTATTTAAATTCAACTCAAAATATAGATAAATTAATATTCATTATCTTATTAAATTTAATTAATCTACAACTATATAAATTAATATTTAATAAATATGATACAAAATAATATTAATCGAAATCAATTCGATTCGAGACTATTCAAATTAGAATCAAAATATAAATGAATGAAATATGAATTAATTTTTTAAGTTTATTAAGCTTGCTATGTGTAATTATTAAAATGTTCTATTACTCAATTTGATTGATATATTTGCACAAAAAAAGAGCGAAAAATCTCTAATTATGGAGGGTTAAGATGGTGATTGGATAATATTTTGAGACTGATGTGGCCAACTTCTTTTATATAAAAATTTAGGATAATTAATTTTTACCTTCTATAATTAATATTTAATATGAAAATTACTTACACTTCTGAATTTTAAAAACTTACATTTGCTCCATTTGTATTTTACAGTAAAGTAAAGTTGTGAGTAATGTTAAATTTAAGTAAAAGGATCAAAAAAAAAAAATAAACTCATTAAAAATTAAACAAAAATAGGAGGGCAAGCGTAAGTATACAAACCAAAAGAGATATAAATGTAATTTATAAAGTTATTTATAACCAAAATTGTAATCTTTAACAAAATTTTTAACATTTTCACTGTAATTTAAAGGAGGAATTCAAATATATATTTTTAAAATTTAGATAGCGTAATCTTCACCATTGAGATTTTAATATATGTCACGGGAAGCCACTATAATTTCGACACAGTTCCATTCCTGTTTATACCATTATCAACAGGTTAATACGAGGATTAATGAAGTGGCCAATCAGTCCTCCTATTTGGCAACGTGGACTTACCTGATTGGACACAATCAAAAGGCTTGCACAAATTGGGTCGTACCTGACGGAAGTGTTGGTTCCATGAACTATGTATAAAAGATTAGCTTTTGTTCTGCCACCCTCTTATTCTCAGTCAATAAATTTCCAGCGGCTATTCATGAACCCGTGACGTGCTTTTCGCTCATCAACAAACTTTTCGACTCAAGACCTTCTTCTCCGCCCCTTTAGTTTCAAACTAAACACCATCGATGGAGAGCACCGATTCATCGACGGGGTCGCAGCAGCAGCAGCAGCCGCAGCTCCCACCGGGGTTTCGGTTCCACCCCACCGACGAAGAGTTGGTGGTTCACTACCTCAAGAGGAAAGCCGCTTCAGCTCCTCTCCCCGTCTCTATCATCGCCGAAGTCGATCTTTACAAGTTCGATCCATGGGAACTCCCAGGTAATCCAAAACTCCAGTCCAGTGTATGCTTAATTAAAAAAAAAAAGAAAAAAAAAAGACAATTTACGCAGTATTGAACCAGTATTATGTAGAATTAATTATGATACATGTGAGATTGATGTTAATTTAATTTTTTTTTCTTTTGGCAGCCAAGGCTACGTTTGGAGAACAAGAATGGTACTTTTTCAGTCCTAGGGACAGGAAGTACCCGAACGGGGCGAGGCCAAACAGGGCGGCCACTTCCGGGTACTGGAAAGCGACGGGAACGGACAAGCCGGTGCTGACCTCCGGCGGCGCTCAGAAGGTTGGCGTGAAGAAAGCACTGGTTTTCTACGGAGGAAAGCCTCCGAAAGGGGTGAAGACCAACTGGATCATGCACGAGTATCGCCTCGCCGACAACAAACCCAGTTCAAAGCCCCCAGGGTGCGATTTAGCCGCCAACAAGAAAGGCGGCTCCCTAAGAGTAATATTTTTTTATTATTAATCATCACCAATTCCAAAGTTGATTTGATTGAATTAATTAATTAATTTGACATAATTTGATTGATTTTCTTTTTTTTTTTTTTAATATAAAGCTTGACGATTGGGTGTTATGTCGAATCTACAAGAAGAGCAATTCAACCACGGTACCAATTATAGATCATCTGCAGCAGGAAAGGGAGGATTCAATGGGCGACGTGGTAGCAACAATTCCAGTGGTAGGACAAGAAATTACTAATAATAATCATCCAAAACTATTGCATCCACTACAAAGAGGAGCGAATTTGGTTGAGAATGAGCAGAGTTTGTTTGAAGGGATAATGGGTGGCAGCAATGAAGGGTATGTCTCTCAATTGGTCAATTCTACCCAGGTGAAACGCGCACTGCTTCCTTCTCTATACTGGAACAACAGTACTGAAAGCTGTGAACCTCCTCCAACTTCTTCCTCATCCAAGAGGTTCCACGGAGATCATCATAACGACGGAATCATCGCAATGAAGACAGATCACCACGAGGATCCGAACGCTACTACTTCCATAGCTACTCTGCTCAGCCAACTCCCCCAGACACCATCATTACACCAACAAACAATCCTTGGCTCTATCGGAGACGGGGTTTTTCGGCATCCCTATCAACTTCCCAGCTTGAATTGGTACTCTTAATTAGATCAGATCGATTCCGGTGGTGGGTATCACAGATATTTAATTAATACACATTAGTCAATCATATACATATAATTTATATGTATATGTATATGTATTTGTATTTGTATATGTACGCCTAAGCAAAAGCTCTTGGTTAGTCATCAAGTGATGATCAGCACAGAAGAGACATGCCTCAGATAAATTGCCAACGGAAATGATATATAATGTTATATAATATTTTGGTGAATACAGTCGTATGTGTTGTAGATGCTTGGATTGGATTTCGAATTGTGGTTTGTTGGGTGGCTAAGGAATTGATCACATGAGACACTTGCTAGATAGCCTACGTACAGTTTCTCTGAAGTGTGTAACTGGTAGCTTTCAGTTTTAGGTGAGGATGTCTCTCTCTCTCTCTCTCTATATATATACACACATGCACATATGCGTATTCATAAGTCAGTTTCTATTGTTGCTGATTTTAACAAAGAGTATAGTATAAGGTTTTGTTTACTACGTGTTGTTTCTCATTTTTGTCACTAACTCCACATGGTGCCAAAATCAGCAACCTTGCTTCTTCAATCATACTTCTAACACAAAGACAGCAAAGCAGCGCTTGGTTTTTGGTTTCGTTACATCAACAGAAACCTCCCTCCCTCCCTCCCTCCCTCTCTCTCTCTCTCTCTCTCTCTCTCTCAAACTTCAAAAGGAAACCTAGAAGGTAAGAATCTTCCATGCTTCAATTACATCCACCTTTCTTTCCTACTTAGTCTCTACTGTATGCAATGTAAATAGTGATGATTACTTCATTGGAAGCTTAAATACATATATATATATATATATATATATATGTATAGTCATTGATGGTGTTTGAATTTCACATTGCAAAGCAAAACATGATTGGAATATCATAGTGAATTAGACTAATAATTAAATACTTAAAGTAACTTTTATTGGGTATTATGATCTTTCATCACCTTTGCAATATGTCGAATGGAATCTCTATAAGAAAGAAACAAAAGTTGCAAGAATTGTGCTAAATAAATCCTGAATTCTTCCTCCACAATAAAATTATCAGGCGATTATTGTCCTTAAGATCTAATTGTTTCCAACATGTAAATATGACACTGAAACCGAAACTGGGTTTGACAAAATAAATAATTTGCATAAAAATTTTTATTTTTTTATTTATTTGTGTAATCTCTCTCTTGCTTCTGTCTCAATCGATCATATCCACAAGAGAATCAACCCTTACACAACCGGCATGCTATATTGTTTATTTACTTTGTGGGAGATGATGCATGTATGATTTCATCCCATATTGTTTTGATTTACTTACGTTTCCACCATCACTTCCCTGCAATGGAAATTTACATATATACACTTGCGTATCAATCGACGTAAACTATCGCACAAGTATTTAGCTTTTATTAACAGGGGAAAATTTTGAGAAAGATAATTTGACATGTGCGAAAATAAAGTTGGGTCTTTATTTTATTTTATTTTTTTTTCCCTTCCCAATTGTGTCCCTTGCATTGTTCATAAAAAATTTGAACAAGACTAAACTTATCAATTGAGGTATCGAGGTGTAGGGTTGAAAACATGTAAGGCTGGCCAGTGGTAGTAAATTGTCCTTATTAATTTTAAATACTATAGTAAAATTTTATTAATTTTAATTTTTTTTTCTTATATATACTTTTTTCATTATTAGTAAGGATTTAACCTTACTCTATTTTTACTTTTACTTTTATTTACTTTAAAAATATAATTTTACTCTCACTAATTAATTACAAATTCTACTCATGTCTCTAATTGAAAACAACCTAATATATGTGTGTGTATTCAAAGGTGTATCAATTTTTTAAAAACTTGATCAAATACATGTACATCTCTGTCTTTAAACATACTTAATTAAACAATTACTTGTGACCATGAAAGAAGAACGGTGTATACAGTGCTTCTAGGAAAGCACTTGTGGAGTTAATGGAACTAATCTAAGATGTACTTGTTTTTCGTAGCTATCTTGGTTTTAATATAAAAAATTATTTTGATTTTATCTCCAAAGTCGAAGATACTTTTAGTGTGAGGTGTCATTTTCTTTCATCAACTGATAAGACATGGCTCGCTAGGCATATTCCATGTGATCCAAATGTCACACATTGGTTGACAAGTTGAGGCTACCTCACAAATGGCTTTCCTCTTTGATGACTCTGGCGCCATTCAATATGTCATTGATAAAGGAATCATTATCTTAAAACCTCTGGAATTTAATAGCCTGTAATTTCATACCTTTCCAAGGGAAGGTAACAAAATAACTTTACCTTTCTTTGTATGTATCATTAGTACTTAATTTTGATAAACCAAAATAAGATTAGAAGCACTACTTTATCTATTCTCTTATGGAGCAAACTTTTTACAAAGTATAGGTTAATGGCCGAAAAGTGACGTAGTTATGAAGATAATAATTAGACTGCACTAATGAATCAAAAATTTATCCAAACTCAAAAGTAGAAGGATAAAATTATTCAAGGTCAAATAATATCCAAGCCCACCTTATTTATTGTCAAAGTCTCTACTTTAAAACCAATTTCTATTCACATAATTTATGATTTTGAACATATAAATACATAGAATTAATATTATTGTATAACTCTATTAATTCTAATTTTAATTCAAATTTAATAATATGTAGGTCCTAAATAAATATTGACCTAAAATTAAAAAAAAATTATGGTTAAAATCATGAATTCTAACATGTAAAACTCAAAGCTCCTCCACAAATTTGACGCATAAATGTGTGCATGTGTGTATATAAATCGGAGGAGAGATAATCAACGCACACATAATATGAAAACATGCATACCTACGTAAAAGGATGCCGTGACTACCTTTGCAAGAACGAGGAGCTGCTCAAAAGCTAAGATGAGGATGATGATAACGCTTCGTTTGGAATAAGTAGGTAGAAGTTCAGCTTCTGAAGTTTTTTTTTTTTTTTTCTTTTAAATGACTAAATTTATCTTCTTATATTTTAAAATTTCTTTTAAAAATGAAGGATAAAAATATCAAATTAATATAAAAAGTTAAAAAATTAACTATTAAAATTTTAATTTTTTTTTTTATCCCTTTCCAAACATAAGTTAGCCTTTTTTTTTTCTTTCTTGAACTAAGCCTAACAATAAGGGAATGATGCTTTATGCAAGCCAAGGTTACTTGACTTTTGAAATTCGGAAGTCGTGGGTGGTTCAATAATTAAAAACAATCTCCCATTAAGATATATAGCAAGACTGGGTATATGAAAGATAATAATCCTGCTCGAATATTTTCTTTCCTCTTTATTTATTATTATTATTTTTTTCCCTTCTTGTTTTTAGGATGACCATCTTATCCAGTCTAACAAATAACTTTCCAAAATATAAGGCCCTGACAATCTGATTGAGTTGACATAAACCCAGCGTTCTTTATTTTAGACTTTTCGGGTACCAAACTGTCAGCTGGCCCATTGAGAACCTTCAGTTTACGCTAGCCCATTTTGCTGGCTACAAACAATCCTTCTTATATAAATAGGGTTGGGAATTCAAACTTTATAAATTCATCTCATAAGGATCTATTTTTGCCAAAACATCGAGAAAAGTGAAAAAAATTATAATAACAATGTAAGTATTTACGGTAAAAATTACTAAACTGGAGAAAAATTACGGGTATTGAAAGAAGAAAATTCGTTATGTGAAAAATTTTTACAATTATATAATTTTTCCTCTCACACCTAATACCTCAATATATACACCCACAAAATAATTCTTTAAATAAACTTTAATTCTCAATTTAACTATAGTTAAAATTTCCTATATAAACTTTGACTAGTGTCTTTTACCAAAAGAAAAAAAAAAAAAAAAAAAACTTTTGTTTATAACCACACTAAGAGCACTTTTCCTTTGTGAGTCCACGACACTAACATTACATTAATAATTCACGTTGGCGGCTAAAATGGCTTCAAATTAAGAACAAAATCTGCCTCTGATCAGGTCTTTTGTATATTAACCTCCAATGTAATACACGGTTGGAGCTCGACTCTACTGAACTTTACCACCCATTTGATTAGATCTTCCCGTCTAATTTCTTGGACGGACATATTTTTAGTCAATAGTGATGAAAATTACATATTATTTCAGTAAGAGTGTTTTTATAATAAAATTATTAAAAATAATTACGATGATGTAATCAAATTTACGAGAATGATTTTTAAATATCAAAATTATTTTAATAAACTTGATTATTTTAACGCTAAACTGACTTCCTTTTTTAGTTAGTAAAGACAAAAAAATTACAATTATCTTAGAAAAAAGCGAATATTTTTATAATAAAATTAATTAGAATAATCATAGTAATATAGTAAAATTACGAGAATAACTTTTAAAAATTAAAATTATTTTAACGAAATTTATAATTTTAACAATAAATTAGTCTTGTACATATTGGGTACGCCAGAAAGAAGATAATTCCAAGTAAATAATAGTGACAAATTAATAATATTATATAGAGTCGTATAAAAATAATTATATATGGTAAAAAAAATTGTAGAGTCCACTGCCTGCAACCTACGCTGTAAGTTTGCCCTCTTAATCCTTTAATTTCATTCTTAATATTTAAGAAGAATATCAATCTATACAAACAATCTCTTTTAATGATTATAGGTCTATGGACTTGATATTTTTATAGAATATGTGGTGGGTTTTCTCTCAACTATTTAATAGGAGACTTGTCTAAGGTTTCAAGGTTCGCTTGGGTGCATCGATCCCTTATTTTGTTGAATTGATGATTCCGTTTAAAGTAAGAAAAAATAAGATAAATTGAGATAAAATATGATTTTAGGTTAATTTTGGCGTCTTTTTTTTTTTTTAAGTAGCAAACCATATGAATAGTTTTTCAAATTTGTTCCCACGGATTCAAAAAAATTTACAAAAAATAGTAATAATGGTACCCATTTGAAAGCTTTCGACACGAATAATATGATTGTATAAAAAATTTACACATTCGTTTAACCTACTTTCAGATTTTTTTGTTCTTTTAGTGAAATATTAGAATTTTTTGAAATTAGTGATAGTGAGAAAATTAGAGTTAGATGAGTTGTTGGAGATTTATAGAATTTTTTGAAATTTTATGATATGCCAAACCGGCTCTAAAAATTTGACGGATAAATGGGCATTGAAAATAGAGAGAAGGAATGACGCAACATAAATGAAAATGGTTACTGTAAGGTTTAAAGGCTGTTGATGGAAATTTTATTTCAGTTATCAAATTAAAAAAAAAAAATCATCTTGGTAAAGGGCCACAAGCCCATGTGCATATTTATGTCTATATACATATACATCTATGTTCATAATTCAGACAAAGGTCCCATAGCAAATACCAATTACCAAACTATTAATACCCATCAAATTAGAAAATTCTAGATCAAAACAAACAAAACTACTATTCCCTTCATCGATATAATGTTTAGGTTACATTTGATAATCGTTAATTTTTTATTATTTAAATTTTTATCTTTTTTTAAAATGATCAAATTTATTATTTTATATTTTAAACTCTTTTTTTAAATCATGAAAGAAAAAATATTAAATTAACAAAAATTTAAAAAAATTAAATACTAAAAAATTATTTTTTTCTTTACAAACCCAAAAAAAAAAAAAAAAAGAAAAAAACTAACTTTTTCGTGACTTAACCAAAGGAAAAAAAAAAAAAAAAAAAGAACGGCGCCTTCGCAAACTCTATCTCGCTTTCTTCGCCCAAGCAGTGTTGTCACATTTCACCGTTACCGAGCAACCTCATTAATGCTCATTTGCCATGGCCCATGGTCCATGGGCTTTGATTGATATGGTTTGGATTTGAATTTGGATTTTTAAGGTTTTGGGTTTGAATTTGGATTTGACAATTTGGGATTCTTTTCCGCGAAAAAGGAGAAGATTGTGGGGTGGGAAAAACATAAATAAATAAATAAATGGACGGGGATTTAAATGGGAAATAGGAAAGCATTGGGACTAGAATATTAGCGCCGTTATTGTATATTTTGACGGAAGGTTTCTGTCTTCCACTCTCACCCTCTCCCCCTCTATATATATATATATATATATATATATATATATATATTATGAGGCATAAAAATAGTTTGTCCTATCACAAGAGTGGTCCGTCGACCATAAATTACATCCCTCGAACAGGGGTATATTCTAGTTAAATTGGGACTAAATAGTTTGCTAGTTACGTTGTATAATTATTTTATGTACTACACTACCACACGACTCTCGAAGCTTACCTCATCTGGCATTTAATGTTAACCACCCACTTTCCTTTTAAGTCACATCAAAATAAAGTGATAGTCAAATCAACAGAAAGTAAGACAGACACTCCATCTATAAATACCAAAAACAAAGACAGCGGAAGGGTCTTCTTTTCGGCTCCTTTTTCTCTGATCTTCTTCTCTCTCTCTCTTTACTTACATGAGCTTATCATATATACGAGAAACTGACTTAAGCATCGGAGTATCCTTGGTCGTAGACCAACTCCAACCATTTTATTTTATTATATTTTTATTTGCAGGTCGTCGGAAAGAGATTTTAATGAACAAGGGAGAGAAGAGGTCTACGGAAAAAAGAGTAAAATTTTTTGTCGAACATATATATATATATCTAAAAGGTCCATCTCTTTTGGTCCATCAATTCCAAAAAGTAAATAGAAATTCAAAGTGCAAGAGTCCCTTTTGATTTATCAAGCAGGATAGAATTTCTGCCCACTGATTAATTTCCCCTACTATTCTATATCATTTGGGATGCTTGATTAATTATCAGATATTTTGATGTCAATAACTTCTCTAGAAAAATGGTCCACATACTGGGACATGCACATGAACAAGTAAAGAGCACCCAGTGCTTTGAACAGGTCAAAGTTTATATGACAGCTTTCATTCACCGTGTTGCATATATATACACAAAATGCATATATATATATATATGGTCAAAGCATTAATTCTTCAAGCCAAACATTGCTGACTATGGAATGAGTCCACCATCGGTAGGCACCACTCAACTGGCTTTTAATGTGCAGTATATATATATATATATATATTTATATCAATAGCTAATTAAACAGAAATACAGAAACAGCACCAATAGGTAGTGGTGACCAATCCATCTCAAACCAAGAATATTATTATGTTTCACGAAACGCAAAGCAACCCAAGGAAACACGCAAGAGAAAGGCTTCAAGTTCCGGCAAAACAATTGTGGATGACAAATACCACCGGAGACAGGACTGGTAGTGCTACGGCTACAAATCAGGGTCACTGGAGCAATCGGGTAGTTTCATCTCCTAGACCAGTCGGAGTTCCAATACCCACAAGTTATAATAAGTTGAGAAGGCAGCAGAGGGCCGACAAAGAGATCCTAAGAAGAGCATTGACACCGCCGCTGACGGTTCGTCGGCAGACCAGGCGGTGGTGGAATTTCCGGCCGACACCAAGCCGCCTCTCTAACATGTCCATGGCTTAAATTTTTGTCACAAAGATACGTAAATGTCTGAAAAAATCAGCTTAATCAGTGCCGAACTTTAATTTCCTTGTTGAGATTGTGTATAAGGTAAATATTTGTATCTCCTTAATTTTGTATAAAGGAATTTCAAAAAAAGCCATTTGTGTGACTTAATTAATCACTAAAAAAAAATTCCCCTGGGAGAAATTTCTGCTTGACAATTAAAATTGGTTTCGAATTTTGATGATTGATCGATTTTACATTCTAAAATTACGTCAACTCGATTTGGTTGTTCCAAATAGATCATGCACTTTTGAACAATGCTATCATTTCATACCATAGGAGAAATTCTTTCACATATGCCAAATGTTATTGGAGTTAACGGAAGGTAAAATTAAAATGATATGAAAGTAATAAAATTATAATTAAGTTAAATATTTTTGAGTTTATTATTCTCATGTAATATGTGCTTGACTTTTTGCAATAACTTAAAATTTTTATATTTTATTTTCAGAATATATGTAACTGGGAATAATTGAACCATTTTTATTTGTTGGGTTGAGGGAGTGGGGTGAATTGAACTAAGGTTAAGTTAGGATTTAACTATGGTTAGGTATAACACCAAACCAAAAAAAATTTTCTAAGTGTTAGAAACCTGTTTGAACGGGATCTTAACAATCCCTCTTATGTCTGATGTGAGTCAATCTTTCTTCTTTCTTTCCCAATTTTAATTCAAATCACTTATCTATTCTTCTAGTCCTACTCTATTCCCTAGCCCTCATCTACCTCTATATGCTCCTAGCGTGTGTATAGGTGTATATTTGTCTGTGTCATTAGACCCTTTCAACTGGGAGAAAAAGATAAGAGAAGGAAAGAGAGAAGAAAGAGAGAAGAAAGAGAGAGGAGAAAGAGGGAGAGGGTGAGAGAGTTTGGGGAAAAGAAAGATGAAGAAGAGAAGAATAAAGAAAAGAAAGGAAAAAAGAAAAAAAGAGAAAAAGAAGAGAGAATGAGAGAAGATGTGTGCTGGTGGTTATGGAGACTTCCCTTTCATCTGCTTCATTTGCTGTTGTTTTGGCTGCCTTTTCCCTTCATTCTTTCTCTTTCATTTCCTTCCCTATTTTGGGGCTTGGATGTGAGGTAGGGGTTCTATATTAGTTTATATTATTGTGTGTGTGTATGTGTGAAGCATGGTGGTATATGTAGCATGAAATAGCTTAAAAAAAAGAAAGAAAACATATATCCATAAATTGTATGTATGAAATATGAAAGTAGATAGAATTGTATACATAGATCTAGGGTTTTGCTATGAAAACATGAAAATAATGGTTAATAATACATTTATGTTTATATAAGTTGTTTTGTTAATCTAGCAGGCTTAAAACTTTGAGATTTTGGGGTTAGAAAGTTGGTGTTCAACTTGAACACAACTCAAGAAACCAGATTTGGGTACTGTCATTCGACGGGGGTCCTAACGACTAGGGAAAATGATTGGTTTAGATGGTTGTCCCGAGAACAGTATGTTATTATTCTGAATATTTTTGAAATAAAACAACGTTATGTTATTTGGCTTCTATTATTTTGCATAAATGGCGAGTTTATTTTGGACATATTAAAAGCATAATAAAACTTTGTACGGTTAAGAAATATAAAGAGAAAATATGTCTTGTTAAATTTAAGTTGAGAAATTAATGAATGTGACTGTTGATGCTAGAAGGGGGGAATGGATACATGATTAAGGTAGAGCATATTGTTTGTTAAAGAATAAACTTATTACAAATGAATTAATAAATATTCTACATGTGCTTACATAATTAAAGGGGAACATCATATTCTTAAAATATATAACAAATAAATAGAAGTTATGATGGTGATAAATTAAATGGTTGATAAGAATTATCATAAGTTGATAAATGATTGGGTGACATGTGAGAGTGATTTATTGTCACGCCTTAGATTTTCATAACCCGAATGCTTGAGGGTGACTTAGGATTATTTGTTGGGTATAAAAATAAGATGATAACAACACACTATCACACCCCAAATTTTCCTCCAAATTGGGGTTAACTTGCAATAAAAATTTAAGGTATTCAAAATCCCTAGTTTATCCCAACCAATATTTATAAGTTATTAGACTAAATCATTTGGTAGGATTCAACTACAGAGTATAAAATAAAGATAAAGAATAGTAGTACAGAGCCATCTAAGCGTCCCAACTACGCGATTAACATTACATACCAAATAAAAGCAAACTAGGTCTAAACTCAATGATTACAATCATCCAACAATTATTATTACAGACCACAATAATAAATAAAGTCTTCCATTGCTGCGCAAGAAAAAAATAAATAGCTTTTCTGGTGGAATATTTAAGAGAATTAATCTCTTTTTAGTTCATCTTCAGTATCCCTGTGCTTAATATCCTGAAAATAATATTCTCACAAAAGGGCGAGCTACTAAAGCTTAGTAATCAGAATCTCCTAGGTGCCTATATACAATGGTCATAATACTATACTGTATTAGGTGACCTATTACAATGAATGTGATTAGGTGGCATAATGTTCATGCAATAAATAATTCAATAGATCCCAACTGAATAATTTAAATTATACTTACAACAATTTGATGAGACCGTCACTGTAACTACTATTTTACTTACACATTAAATAGTTTAATGTTATTATTTGTACCACAATGAAATCGGTGTCGCAGTGGTAGGGATCTTAGATTCAGATTTTTAAGGTCTTAGGATCAAACCCCATAGCGATACAGGTTCCATATATTTTTTTCTACATCTTTTTATAAAATATTCATCTAAATGAATTAAATATAATTAAATAGTTCCAACACATCATTCATACATAAGCAAGAGAGGTTGCCAATCATAATAAAATTTGATAAAGGGGTTTAATCTAAATCCTCTTAGGGTAATCATACTCCTATCATCCTCTACCCCCAGCCTTGGGAACCAGTGACTTTACGGGCTTAGCATCTAATGCATTCTGAGGGTGTCACCCACCAAAAACCTAGCCATCGCGATCGGCTACTTGATTGGCCAGGTCAAAAGGGAGCATCTCTCAAATAAAATGTATATGTTCCCATCTCCACCTAAAAGGCCATTTCTACCCACCCACCACACCATTGCCAAAGATAACTTTAGCACCGAATGCCTTAATTTATTCTCACCATTTAACATTCCCAAGGGTACCTTGTATGGAAAGAGGATATTTTTTTATAGTAACCGGGAATGTTCCCGAGTGATGAATCCTAAGTGGGATTTATTCAGTCACATGCAGTATGTTCTAAGTATTTTATCTCAATTCATAATTCAATAATAATTCTCAATAAATCAAAGATTTAACATAGTCTCCAATATTATTATCACAAAGGTAGGTACTACATGTAAATTAACAAGTAGCAAGTAGTTAGAAATAATTTAGAATTTGAATTAGTATTTTAGTTAATTCTTTTGACAAGTTTACCGTACTAACTTTGATAAAAATAAAATTATTTCTAATGATTTATTAATTAAGCCGAGGTTGGCAGCTTAGTGGGAGGGCGACCCTAATCACAATTTGAAGTCGCGAGTTCGAACCTCATTAGCTTCAATCTCAGTTTTTGCCTCTTTTTCCTCTTTATTTTATTATTTTATGGAATATGAAGATAATAGATAGCTCTTGGGGCTTATATTTAATTTTAGAAAATTTTTTAAGTTTTATTTTATTCTAACTGGATAGTATAATACATCAGTTGAACAATTAAGCCAACGTGAGATTACAAAGTTAATACATTCTAAACTTTTGATTTGGTAGGAAAATAACATTATTCAAAATAATTTGAGTAAATTCCAATCATCATCTTATTTATAACAAAACCCTTATCATAGGTTTTCAATTTCAAGATATCCACAAATGTCCATAGAATTATTCCAATTTAAAATAATTTCATATCAATTGGAAGATAACGAAGTAGTATCAACTTAATAGTCCACTTAAGTATTTCATCAATCAGTACAAGTGCTTTACTAGATTAGGCCTTGTGAACAAAATTACACATGAATAGAAATCATTAACATATCTATAACTAACAGAGGGTAATTGAATATTTAAATCAATTTATAGACATAAAATTCTTATATATAAAAAAAATGAACAAGTATATATTAAAGGCTAAGCAGAGATAACAGCTTGAAAGAAAATTCATATAAAATAGAACAAAACTCCGATATCTATAAACTTTATATTTATAAAAACTAGACTTCAAGACCTACAAAGTTCATGTTTTACACTTTTTAAAATTCTAAAGTCTGAAGGTTCCAAAACAGCCTTGAATTCAGTTTGTTCAGAAAATATAGTTTTACATGTGTTCAGTGCTTTGGGCATAACTTTTGACTCACAATTCGGATTGATGTAAATCTTTTTGGATTGGAAATAAAGCTTAAAGGGCTACAACTTTTATGTTTTAGCTGAAGCCTAATTCTACTGTTTTAGGGGTCAAAATCATGTCAGAAGTTACAACAGAGAATTGTCAGCATGCTGGGCTACATCAGGTTGAAGTTTCGGCTTCCCTGCGCCCAAGATGTAGGGTATTCTATTTTTTTTTCTCATTAGGACATCCAGCTCCATCATTATAAGTACATATGAACATTAACCAACCAAGAATGCAAACTCAAACATGTAAATATAAATTTAATATTACAAGTTATGAAGATAATTAACTAAAAAATTTTCTTTTATCACAATCAAGTTTCATACTTCAAACCCAGAAAACGCTTCAACTTCAAATTAATCCTACACATGTTCATTCTAGTTCAATTTGAAAGCATCAAACACATTTTAGGAGGTTCGTCATCCTACCTTAATGAAGATATTGGTGAACAAGTCCAAGAAGGAAAAGGAGTTTAGCTTTGAACACCAACCAAACTGGAAAGCTCTAAGCTTTTCTTCTTCCTCCAAGCACCACCAAATCTCCAACCAACACTTGATAATAATTAAAAAAAAACATACAAACCTTACAGCTCTTTGAAAACCTTAGAATTTTTTTTTTCTTTCATAGAGATAAAGTGTTTTATAAGAAGCTATGGGGGTGTAGAGGAAGTGTCGGTAGAGAAGACAACCTCTACTTCCTATACTTCAAAGACTTTAATGTAGAGTATTGAATGTACAATAGGTGGCATGATCTGGGAATCTTGCTTCTTTTTGACTAATTAACCAAACAATTTGAGAGAAGTATAGGAGGATGGATGGAAAAAGATAAGGTTTGCAGGGAAATGATTGAGAGTTAGTATTCATGAGCAACTCAGTGAGTGATAAAGTGAGTCGAAGTGAGTTAAGCTAAGTCGAAGGATGGGTTGACCCATGGGTTAATGGGCTTGGATTGAACCAAATAGGTAATCGGGTTAGGAATTGTTTGGATAAAAGTTTAGAAATTTTACATTAAACTCCCACATAGGGTGAAATTAAATCCAAAAATATTTCCAACTAATTTTATCATTCCAAAAATTCTCAAATCCTCAATTTTCTAGATTTTTTTTATTAAGAAAAAAAATATTCAAGTTATTACAAGTTTTGTATAATCAACCACCTTAGTTGTGCATGAGCAACCATCACTTATAGTCATCTTATTAACCGGCCAAAAGGACCTAAAGACAAAATTGATGTTTACATGCAGCCATTAATTGAAGAGTTGTGAAGCATATGAGTGATGACAATTGATTTTATGGCAAATGAAATGTTTAAATTCCATGCCGTAATATTGCGGACAATCAACAACTTCTTCACATATGCCAACTTGTTCGAATTGAGCATAAAGGGTAAGTTTGCATATCTTTGCTGCAACTAAAGTATGAACTTAACCTAGATGAAACATAGGAAGAAGTATGTCTATACGGGCTAATAGTGTTTGTTACCTCATCTGGGTGATGCATGGGCTACTAGACACTAACAAGACCCAGCATTATCAGGATATCCAATACAAGGTAACGAATACCAAGTTTGAAATTATGTTCAGGTTACGCTGTTTGATTTTTTTACTTCATGTATTCCATTTAATATATGCTTAAATCTCTAATTATTTAATATGAAAACTAATAGTTATGTAGAGAAGATCCATAATATCGTACATCTAGAGGTCGCAGGCATATTAATAAGTTTTATTGTGTTTAGAAATTTCATAGTTTGTAATTAACTACACAAAATATGTCACACATCTGTTTTACGATATATATTTAATCCCTTAAATAGAGTGGACACTCCTAAATCCTCTATCTAGAATCTATAAATAATCTCAATTTATACCAATACTCACTAAAAAAGAAATACAACCTGTCAAGTTTATACTATCACTGTAAATAAATGAACAAAAAATCCCACGAGTACTCAGATATATACAACATATAACTTGTTAAACTCATTAAACAGAACATCAGTCTAATACCGTTAAAACTGGGTTTATTTAGACAAACTCCAAAATACTAGTTCAGGATTAAAACAGGAAAATGGAAGACTCAAGTTTTCCTCTAGGCACATGCAACCACTTTTAAACTTAACCTGAAATATGTAAATTTAGGTGTGAGTAACACACACTCAGTGGAGGTATTATACTTAAAATAATAGATAATAAATATACACTAAAAATAATCCACAATAATTATATAATCAAATGTCTCATAAATAAATAATGATTAATTTAAATGTATTACAACTATCAATGATAAAAAATATCTCAACACATATTTCATCGCCACTTTTTTATTTTTCAACCATCATCATCATCATTTGGCTCCAATGGGCCGTCTTATGACACTTTTACATGATAATCAATTTAAATAATAATGCAACATACATTTAGCCCTGTCGAACCTGTGAGTCGTGTGCTTAACTATGGATAGTGGCTTTAATTATCATATCCCATTATCCCTATCTGGTTTTATTTATTTTTTTCTCTAGCTCTATCTGACCTCATAATTTTTTTTTCTTTTCTGGCCCCATTTGGCCTAACCCTATCTGGTCATAATGTCATACTGATATGCCATAATATTTTTTTCCCTCAAATAAAAACACTACTTCTCCAATTTATCATTCTAAAAATAACCACAATTCAGTGTCAACATAAATGATTCATAAATAATCAGCATTCCTTTTCCACACAAATACTTAATAACAAAAATTAATAAATAAATAAACAAATAAAATTTACTATTCATATTCAATAACCTTTTACCTTTAAATTTAACACCAACCTAAACAGTAATTACTTTGAGAAAATCAAATTACTAAGATGGTAGTTGTTTTTATCCCCAGGTCCTAATTTTAACCCAAATAAATACAAATCAAGCATTGAACTATAAATCAAATCAATTAATAATATAAATCTAATAAAAAAAACATAACCAGTACACATTTAACATATTTAATTTATTTAATCTTCCATAAAATTAATTTTAAACTAACAAAATAAAATAACTTACCTCAACAATCCAACCAAAATTCCAAACTTTCCTCTTCTTTGTTTGCTCACTGTTTTCTCGCTTTCCTTACTATTTTTATTTAACATTTACACACACATGTGAGTTATACATGCACACAGGATCAAGTCTCCAGGCCATGTCCACCGTCTCATCCATCTTACCTTTACTTTTCATTTCTTTTTTTTTTTTTTTTTAGCTGTTACATATAGCCACGTGTCAATTTAAGTATATCCACTAATTTAATTAAATTAATTAATTAGCAACTTAATTAACCCACTAATTAATTTAGATTAAGATTAAATAATTTTAAAATAATGCTTAGTTAATATAATTAAAATTTCTAAGTGTAAAATAAAAATTAAAGTAATAATGCATTTTAGGAATAATAAAAAAATTCAAGATGTCACAAAATGGGTATTTATGTTGTTTATAGTGGAATTTTTAATGGTTCGCAGGCCTAGTTTCAAGAACTTCTCAATGAGCTATCCGAGCTAAAACGCACTTCAACAAATAGAAAAATTGTGATCTACTTGGAGGTTACGGGGCAATTCGAACACGGATACACGTGAAGTACAGCTCATGTATGCCACATTCTGTTATCCGACGAGCGAAATCAGGAACTAGCTCATCCCAGTCCTCATACCACTAGACATCAGGATATGGAGGGCCTTATCAAGTGGGTTCACGCCCAAGCTCGAGGAAACCTCATTGCTAAGATGAATGCTCAGGATGCTCGGATGCAGGCATCGATGGCAAAGATAGAGACATAAATCTCCCATTGACATTTAGCCGCTGTGGTTAGCCAAGATTCTTGTGCTACCCAAGTCAAGTGATTATGGACTTTATTATGGTTGCAGATTTTGTTATGCTTAGCTTTGTGTTTCATAATATAAATTAATTGTACATAGGTCTTGGATGCTAGTTGTGGACACCAACCTTGATAGTAGCCAGTTGGTTAAGGCAGTCACCCTCATTCTGAGTCAAGCCCCTCAGAACATGTATATAATTTGGCATTTTATTCAATGCAAATTATATGTTTATGTTTTAGATTTTAAACATTTTCTTTAAAGTTTACAATATACATTAAATGTATATATTTTTTTACATTAACCTTCTATACAACCTTAATTTGAATGTTTATAATCATAGGATTAATTTTGACATTTAGGTTAAAATAAATATTTGAACTTTACCTTGAATCAATAAAAAAAGTAGTTTTACTTGGAACTTTGAATCTTTACACACACACACACACAAAAAAAAAAAAATAGTATGCACAAAGTTCAACTCAATAGTTACTTATGAGAATAAACGACATGGTAAACTGACACCTGATATGCTCGTAGGTTGCACATGTAGTTCACAACTTAACTTTAAGCTATAAACTTTTACAAGTTCCATATAATAGCCCAAACTAAGCAAAAATTCTAGCCTCAAGATTTGACACACATGTTCTCCTGGTCACTAGTAACTTGAAGGAATGATCTGCGCGAAAGACCAACGCTCAGTGTGCTTGTTATGGAACTTGTAATTTAAAATTTTACTTGGAATTTTAAACCTATACAAGTTTTGTATGATAGCCCAAATCAAGCAAATGGGCTCAATTCATTGTGAGACATGGTATGCACGATCTTTGAGTCACTAATGACTTATAGAAATGATCCACGTGTGAAAGCCGACGTCCAGTGTGCTCTTTATGGCACTAGTAGTTATCAGTTTTACTTATAATTATAAACAATTGTAAGTTCCACATCAAAACTGAAACTTAGCAAATGGGCCTGGATGGCCCCGAGACTTGGCACACATGATATTCTGGTTAATAATGACTTGTAAGAATGAAGGGCCCAGGAAAATGCCTCCAAATGTGCCTATAGTCCACACTTGTAGTTCATAGTTGTACTTAGAACTTAGAACATTTACAAGTTCTGAATTAATAGCCCAAATCGAGCAAATGAGTTCGGACGACCATGAGATTTGACACGCCCAATCTTCGGGTCAGTAATGACTTGTGAGAACAAAGGGCATAGTAAATCGACACCTATTGTGTGCATTATGGCACTTTTATTTTGTAGGTTTACTTAGAATTTTAAACATTTACAAGTTCTACGTCAATAGCCCAAATCGCGGGACTTAACATGCACGATCTCTAAGTCAATAGTGACTTGTGGGAACAAATGATATGGGAAATCGATGCCTGATATGTCTGCAATCTGTACTTTAACTTGAAATTTAAACCTTTTATAAGTTTCGTATAATAACCCAAACTGAGCAAACAAGCTCAATGGGTTGTGAAACTTAGCATGCATGATCATTAATGACTTATAGAATGAATGATGTAGAAAATCGACGTTTGGTATGCCTGTAGTTCGCACTTGTAGTTCAACATTAAAATTTTATACTTTTTAAATTATATGCTAATAATATATGTTTGATTTTATTTTTCAATTTTAATGACAATTGGGATATCTGAAGACTTGGACATCAGAACTTTTTTTATTGTATTTTTAATTTTTAGATTATTAAACTTTTTTAGTTATAATAATTATATTTTAATCAATAAACAATATTGATTGTAATTAGATTTATTCCATAACTTTTTGGCAATATTTATTATTATTGAATTTTCAATCTATCAATTTGGAAGTTTGCGTAGCAATTTGATGCTAAATATATACAAGTTCTAGGTATATATATTTGTATTCACAAAATTAGAAAAATAAAACAAAAAAATAAAAAAATAAAATTTGATATTAACATCTGCAAGTAGCAATCATTAAAGATACACCTAACGGTCACTAAACCTTTGCATGCCTAAAAAAATTTAAAAACATTTTGTTAAGATAGTCACTAAAAACCCAAATGGTGATCACTAAAGGCGAGTTACTTTTTGCATAAAAATAATCACTTGATAGTTGTTATTACTCAGCATCCATAATGTGGTATATGCTAGAGATCTTCAGCGACCTAATTTTTGTTGTCTATGTGTTTGCAAACGATAAGTGGTCACTAATAGTAATAGTGACCATTTTATTTATTTATTTATTCTTTTTTCTATTGAGGCAAACGCTAGAAGTCCTATCTCTAGTAGTGACATTTTTAGAGTATAATCACAAAAGTCCTATCTTCAAAGATATAATAAAGTTAATTAGTGATGGTATAATACTATAGATTTAATTACATAAAAGCATTAGTTAAAGATTTTAGAATTTTTTATATATATAAATTGAGTTACACAAAATATATTATAAGGGAAAGGATAATAAATGTGTAGATTTTATGTCTAATATAAAGTGATGTAAGATTGTAAACAAGCTCTATTTTCAAGCTTATACCCATTTGAAAATGAATAAGCTCCAGTAATTTCAATCTAAGCCAAAGCTGAGGTCAAGTTATTCATAAATAATTTTTCATCAATAATATTTTGTATCATAAAGAAAAGAAAAAGATTTATTGCTATCAAGTTTTTTTTTTTTTTTTTGTAAATCACAATAAATAACCCTAACTTATAGTAATTTATACATTATATATAGGTAGATTAAATGTTGTTTATTAATATAAAAATGTTATACATATATGATTACTAATTTATAATTATTCCAGAGCACCATTATTTAAGAATAATTTTTCGCAAAGAAATGATTAAGTTAAAAATTTAATAAATTCTAATGTGAATTTTAGAATTAAAAACATACAATATCATCATGATAATAAATTTCAAATACTAAATTAATATATTTTAGATATATATTGTTTTATTATATATATATATTAAATAAATTTGAGCCCATAATCAATCATGTTATGTTGGGTTTGACCCAGCCCTTAATGTACTAAGACCGAAATTATTCATAATCGTCTAAATTCCCTAAAAGTGATAGAGTGACCTATCTTGTTTATCCTTTACCAGGCCAAATTTTGATTCACGAGTTTGCTTACTGATGATTGATAAATCAACTTAGTTTAACCTATTTTTGTTTATAATATTGTCTAATATCAACTGCAAATACTTCTCGATGTTCCCATCCTGCACAGATATGCTACCACACATTTTTATTTATTTTTTTATTTTTTTTAGCTTTACGTACCATGCTAGCTACACGATTACCTCCCATTATTGATTTCTCATTAACATGTTTGAGATTTTGTTTAAGAAAATCAGTTTTATCATAGCACAAGTGAAAATTAGGATAACAAATGAACTAAGAGTTTGATAGATCACTTATTAATGAATTCGTTTATGCTTATGTAATAAGATAAATGTATAACAATTGGTAATTAGTTTTTCCAATTATTGAGATTTTAGGTCATTTAAATATTTGTACTTGAGGTTTAGTCCTAGTTGTTGAGTTTTCATTTTAATTTCCTAGATCGAGTTGGACCAAGAGTTGTATTTGTGCTTGAAGTTTAGCCTAAGGTCCAACCACTTTTCTATCCTTTCCTTTTCTTTTTCTCTTTTTCTTTTTCTTCTTCTTTTTTGATTTGCTAGAATCGACTGAGGAAAAAGGAAGAGAACAAAGAGAAGAAGAATAGAGAGAAAGTGAAGATAGTAGAGGAAACTGGAGGGATCTAGATAATTTCAACGTAATGATCATCGTGGCAGTACTCGTTTATGTTGGGTTGGCTCGAGGTGAGAGATATGAGCTATCGAAGGTTGAGGAAATTTAGTGAATTTTCCCATTTTCTTTTCTTTTCTTCAAATTTGAGGTAGGTGGGGCGAACTTATATCTATACATTGATCATTAGCATGATTTTGATATGTTATATGCTTGTTTTGGTTTAAATTTAAGGAAAATATGTGGTGGTGTACATATGTATGCATAGATGTGTAAATATATCCATATATGGTGAGAATTATGTTGAAAATCTTATTTAAAATTGATTTATTATGTAGTTTAATCTTGCGTTGAGATTCTTTATATTCAAATTGTCAAGTTTAAGACCCGGAGAGATTGAATTTGGACCGATAATTGCCGAATGTGATTTGTTGCGGTACAAATCGATGTTTAAGGTTAAAGCTCAAAGGTTCGAGTAGTGTGTGAGATAGCTTAAGGGTTCAAGTAGGCTATGAGTAGGGTGCAAACCTCATTGACCCAACTTGATGGTTCAAGCTGCCTATAAGCAGCTCGCGAGCACCCTGTGACCTAGGCTGTTTTGGCCATCTTTTCTTAGTTTTTTATTCAATTTGAGATGGAACTTTATTTTATGGTATAATAAATGTGCTAAAGCATACATTATGCAAATTATATGGTGTATAATTAATGTTTTGAGTAAAGCATGTATTTACCATGGTGATGAGAATCTATATTAATGAAGCATGACATGATTGAGCATATCATGTGCATAGTGATAGGATTAAATCATCTGATTATGTTGTGTGTATTGATTAAGTCGAGAGTGCCATATAATTATTATTGATATACTAAGGTACGGTCATATGTATGGACGAGATCCATTATTTTCTAAAAAAGAAATAATTGTGATTTTCTAAAATATCGAATGATTCCTAGTTAATATATGTGACTAGAAAATAGTCATTAGTGTTAGAATATTAAATTTTAATTATGTTATGATATAATTATCTTGCTAGAGATTAACAGATGCCCAACTAGATGTGTAACATAGTTATCCAGTGGAAGTGCTAGAGGGTGTAACATAGTTCCTCTGAGTCTTAGTTGGTTGGGGGCTGTAACATAGTTCCCCAACCATTATTCATATTTCTATTGTTTAGGATGTAATACAGTTCCCCAGTAACATGCAACATGAGGAGGTGTAACATGGTTCTCGCACGAATGCCAAATTTGTATATACCTTGCTAAAGATTAATAAATGCTCGACTAGGAGTGTAATAAGATTCTCTAATGAAAGAGTGAAGGGATCTAACGATCTAACACGGTTCTCTAGAGTCTTAGTTGATTCAAGGTGTAACACGATTTTCCAATCATCATTCATATTTTTATTATTTAAACATGTAACACAGTTCTCCATCAACATATATCATTAGGGAGTGTAGTATAGTTCCCTACGAGTGCCATTTTTCTATATAACTTGCTAGAGATTAGCATATGCTTGACTGAGAAACTAACACAGTTCCCCAGCAGAAGGGCTAGAGAGTGTAACATGGTTTTCTTAGGTGTGAAATGATTTGTAAAGTTCACATTAACATTACATTCCATCATCCTCTACTGCGTGAGATCACATCAGTTATTATTATTTGTAGATATGCTGAGATTGTTAATTATAATAAAGTTTAATGCTCATAATCTTGATAACGAGTTGTGTTGCTAATCTAAAGTTAAAATATAAAAGTTACGGTAACCTGATTCTTGAGACAAGATATATATGTAACTTAGAGCTAAATAACTTAAATTTGATCTTAACTTCACTTTGTTGTTATTGTATTCAACTAAATCAACCCCTGAATATTGGGTGCAATGAATTGTGGTTGATTAGAAATGTTTGGGTTAATCAAGAGATGGTATTCTCTTCTTCACTTATTTCTACTTGAATTATTATATCTTTATCTATACAACCTGAAATATGGGTTGTAATACCATTATGAATACTATCTAGCCAAGCAAGTTTTGGATTTGGTTATTGGTGAATAACCTTTGGTTATTTATTATGTTAATTATTATTAATTTATGTGGGAATCAAGACGAGATTAAAAATTCTGACTAAATATTCTTATTGACTTAATCTTGGATTGGGTTTTATTTAGTTCAATTTAATCCCTATATTCTCTTGCTGGCCATCTCGGACTACGAGGTTGAAGACAAGACAAAATGAACAAACTTAGCACATATTTTAAATCCGATAAAAATAAATAAGTCAAGTTCAAATAAGGTACATGGGCCCATTTAATAAAAGTCATAAATAAATTTGTTTATAACTTGTAAACATACTTGTCTATACCTTATAAATTTAGTTGTTTAAATAATAATGAACATACTTATAATTAATTAACTAAAATTACATAAAAAGTTCTAACAACTTAACTGTTCTTATTTATAACTTAGACCAATCTTGAGCTGTTTATAAGTTAGAAAAGCCTGTTTGTTTGTTTGTTTAACAAAGTTTTGTTTGTTTGTTAAGTTCTTCATCAAGTTCGATTATAGGCTCAGCATGACTATGATGGGCTCAACCTCGAGGTCATCAATTAACTTAATAAACAAGTTTGAACATATTAATACTCGAGTCGACAGGTTTGTAGCTCTAGCCAAAATGACAAAACTGAAGGAAGGAATAGGAAAGCTCCCTGGGAAATCATCAGCTTTACATTTCTGAGCAAAAATTAAAAAGGACTCAAAAGTTAAATCAATTTTAACAGCTTAGGGACTATATATCAGTACGCATTTATACAGATAGTAAAGGACGATGTGAGTAATAGCAACAACCAGGACATGCCATTCCAGCCATTGCCGGTTCTGCATTCATTGCAACCCCAGCAAGGTCCAACAAAGGGAGGGATTTTTATCTTTCAGCATTTGTAATAAACTGACCACCTCTTCTTGCTGCTTCTACTTTACTCCTAATTAGAGAAACCAATAAGGAAACGAGAGAGAGAGAGAGAGAGAGAGAGAGAGAGAGAGAGAGAGAGAGAGAGGGGGGGGGGGAAAGAGGAGAAGATCAGAATCATATGGTGCATCTCTCAGTGCATGTATAACCCGTAATTTAGTTACTTGGCATACCTGAGGATCTACTGATGGGGAACTGCAACTTGCTTCTGCTGCTGCTGTATTGGATATTCTTGCTTCTGATTGCTCATTTGAGTATCTAGCAGATGAGAATATTGACAGCTATTAGAGATCACTCAGCCAAAACATTTCACCAAGGGTAGGAAGGACAAAAAGATTCAGAGACTATGGAAATGCCCATAGTTGGACATGAAAGATCATTAGACATGGACAAAAGATACAATTGCCACTTTTTCAAGCTGCACATATATTAAAAGAGGACATGGTTTGAATGGTTCTAGAAAAGATGTATGAACCTCCACAACCTACAAGCGTTACTAATATCCAGTCTCCATCCCTCCTGTCACACGAAAACAAAAATCTTCTACCCAAGAGTCATACTAGGAGCAGCTAGTTTTAATCCCCAATCAGGTTACTCTCCCTTCAACCCCACCCCCTCCTATGACCGACCATTGTAAATTGCATGGCATATGCACCCCTTAAAAGACCAGGAGAATGGTGAAATGGCTCTTAGCTCCTCTCAACATAGACCTTAGAAACCAGAATTCTATCATATTTAGTTAGATACAGACTTCATAAGCAAGAAATCAAGTGTGTAGAAATTTTATTTTTAAGCAGCGCCAATAGTACTAGTAATGGACTAAGGGCTATCAATGCAACCATGTATATTAGAATTTTTGACAGAGAACTCGGTAATTATGATTCACACAATCCAGATGCAATAATTACGTTGAAAGTATTGTCACCCAAATAAGCTCCACACAATCCACCCAAAGAAGCCTCTGCTCCACAGGGATCACACCATAGGTAATAAGATGAGCAAATGGCCAAAGCTTCCACCCTGCCTGAGAAACATCACCAATCCAATAACATTGTTAGTTGTGTGATAGACAAATATCCAAAACAAACTTTAAAGTTGCATAAGCTAAATGAACAACCCAAACCCGTCTAAGAATTATAACATGCACTAGAATATAGAAAATATCTCTTCTTCTCTGTTACAACTATCCAAAATTCACATTAGAGGAGAGCCTTAACCCAGTAGTAAGTACTCCACACCTAGGACTTCGGTCTTGGATTCAATTAACACCCTCTCCCAGGCAAATATATATATGTATATAAATAAAAGTAAAATTCAAAGAAAAATAAAAGAACCAATAAAATAGTTCACATTAACAACCTTATGGATCAACTCCTAGTAAAATTGGACTTGAACCAAAGAAAATAGATTGATACAAATCAAGCAGCCAGGCTCAGATGGTAACTAATGCTTTTTAACACCATAAGTGTAAACGTATAGGACAAGTGGCAATACTTCAAGCAAGGATCTGATGTCCCTATAGAACACATTATTTTAAAACCTATTCTATTCATTCCAAATAACGCATTGGTGCAGCTAAGAAAGTGTGAAAATACAACTTAGAAACATGGAACAGATATATCGATAAAATACAACATAATCAACAATGCATACTATGGACAAATATCAGAATACAAAATATGCACACAACTAAAGCAACTTATGGTTTACAAACAAAGTGTAGTTCTAAGTGCAAGGTTCAATAAAATATGGAGTGTTTTAAAGAGTATCTATTGAAATAAATCCAAGAAATGCAGGCCTTTACTAAATGACGCCAACTCTTTTCACCAACCTTGGCTGGAGAATAGCATATGGAAGTCCATAAATATTCATGACGAAGTAATTGAAAACAAAGATATAGAAAGAAGATCTACTTACAGTTATCATAGGCCAAAATGTTGCCTTACATTCATTAAAAATATTGACTGGTGATTCAAAGCGCAATAGTCCTAAAACTACATAGTAGATGCTGTTCCAAACAGCAGACCAAGCAGTTTGATCGAAGGCTACTTTAGCTGGAACTACCCACCAATCTTGAGAAGGAAAAAGCTCCTGAAAAGCAAATATTTTCATTTTCATCATCCCAACTAAATCAAATTGTAAGGTAGACAAGTCAACTGTGAGAGAAATCATGGCATCATAAATACCTCGCAGAACTGGTAATAATAATGAGAAAGGGATCCGTGCAGAACAAAGCCAGCAAGGCCTGATCTAAACATACGTGCCCGATCAAATTCAAAAAGAGGTTTTCCTTCAAAACACTGCAAATCATCAGGCATAAATGAACTGATGGTCATGAAAAATTTAGAAACAAGAAACCTTGCAGCTCATAGTTGTTTCAAAATCACCAACCTGTGCAATCCAATCCCCTAGAGAGTAAACCACTCCACTTATCACCATTTTTGCTAATACAGGGTTTGTTTTCAGGGCTGCCTCATATGCGCTCCAGTTGTGCTGAGGTGCATATCTCAGTATTTCATATATGGTCCATCCCTACAGAAAGTAGAAACAAGTTCACGCACAAATGATGTTTAACTACTATAACAAAGAGGCTAGATGGTAACTAAAGTGCAGAAACACGTTGAAAAATAACTCAATGCCACACACATACAAAGACTACATCGTGTGACAAGAAGAGTTACGGAAGCGTATAAGCATGTATCTTTTAGAAATATCTAATTTGTGCATCTACAAAAATTGAACTTATCTTTGTATTCCATGTTCATATGAAAAAACGATTCAGGGTTTTGTTTGATAATTGATACTAAAGCAAAGATGTACTAGCCACAACACAATCATATCATTGAGAAGCAATACCTGATAAAAAATTTACAAGTTCAAGAAGCCATTAACTTCTACATAAAATTTCCTACAAATTAATGCAATTCAAATAAACTCATCTTCAAGTAGTTAATGTGATTAAGGAAGCCCCTGTTGTAAAACCAGAAGTTTATAGGCCATTTCTTAATACCTCAACCACATCATTATTGATTTTCATATTCCCTTTTAGAAAAGCCAATTTTAGAAATCAATAAAGCATGGCTAACCTTCTACTTGTCATGCTGGATATGTTGCTTGTGAGCAGTACCTAGACAGCAATAACACTGATATTGTGCAGGATCATGACAATGAAATTGGTTCGCTCTTTGCTATATTTACTCCTAAATCATCTCTCTAATGCTTTTCGTAAAACCTAGGATCTTAATAAACAAATATGGGACTCATATCTATGCCAGAGAACTAAAGCTAATCAACTATGCCCTCCAAAACAAAATCCTTTAAAAAAAAAAAAAGGCATTAGCGGAGAAACCCACCTCTCAGAGTCCTTATTAGTAAAGAAACCAACTATAAAAGATGAAAGTGAAGCTCTTGAAAGAAAACTACAAAATTAGAAGCCTCTGCAATTTCCTAATTATATATACATGAGCTTGTAAATTTCTCTTCATTTTTATTTATCAATATATATTGGATGTATTTAGAGTTGTATAAATTTGTAAAAGTTAGTCTCGTGCTTTGTGCAATGAGTAAAAAATTTAAATTTTACACTCTCGTAATTCGTGTTTGTACAGGTTATGGAGTTTTGTATTTTTTTTTTAACTCCAAACATGTTCATTGTCGATACAGAAAATAAACCGGACACGTGGCAATCATCCCAAGCACATGTGCCAAGCTCACATACAGACTTGAGTAATCCGTCCCGAGCACAAGACTACTTTTCCGACCTCAAAGAGTTGGTTCCAAAATGAAGGATTAAGGTCCTGGTTCAATTTCAACTATAAAGTAATATTATAATCTAACTAGTTAATTATTATAACTTAGTTCATTATTTGGTCGACATGATATGACAGTTATTCTTCTAAAATATGTCACATCTCACCTACCACTCTGCAAATAATTCCACATGCATTAAATACACTGCAAACCGTCACTTTAATTATTAGGAAAACGGGTAATTTAGGGTGTATTTGGAGTGATAAAAAGTGAGATAAAGTGAAATAAAGTAAGATAAGTTCTGGGTTAGTAATTCGTAAATAAAAAGTGAATAATTTTAAGAGGTTTTTAAATATTTTTAGAGGTTTACAACAAACCAAACGGAGTCTTAGTGGGATTAATAAAGAATTACAATCAAATCTGTATCCCACTAACTCCCGCTTTATCTTAACCTATGCATAGTTCAAGATGATAACTAAGTAAAGTACCCTCACTATTGTCTCCAAAACAGTCTCTCTCTCTCTAAATACTAAATTCTAACCGACTAAAACGTCATAGACCCTTTAGTCAGGAACCCCTGACCTACTCCTTGACTGTAATTTTGTGATTGCAGGTTGTTGAACGAGGCGATCACGAGCAGAAGAGATTTTTATTCACCGCATATGTATGAGAACTTGTAAATAAGTAGATCTAGTGTGAATATCATATAGCAACTGAGAGATCTCAATTATAACTACAGAAATTAAAGACACAAGAAATAAGGGACTTTCATAACAGTGAAGCAACCAAAGGACCATCAGGAAAAAAAAAAGGGGGGGGGGGAGACAGAATTTAAATTTAACAAACACAACGCAACAAAAACACAGTCGAGTAGGACCGATTTCCAAATTTCCAGTATATAAATAACATCTGACAATAAAAAAAAACCAAGTCAGTCCCAAAATCCTACCATAGAATTCAGCCACAACCCAACACAAACACATCGTATATATGTACACAAACAAATATATAGATTAGATGCCTTGTACTGACTTACTTGCCAATAGTTCTGGTCGATGGTGAGCAACTTGGTAATGGCAAAAGTACCCGCAGCGAGGACAATTGTGGCATTAATGGTTCTATCAATTAACCTCTCGAGATCCTCCTCCTCCTCCACACTCTTGCCCTCTGTTCCAGTCGAAGAAATAGCAGACGAAGAAAACCCCTGAAATTCACCGGCACCCTCAAACGACAACCTCCCTTCACTCCCAAACCCACCAACCACCTGATTCACAATCTCTCCTCCTTCAACTTCCCTCTCAGTTCCGCTCACCACGCCGTCCTGCTGGCCCGTGGAGTCGCTGCTCTGAACTGGGATTACATCGAGCTCCTTTGCCACCGACCCAACAACGACCCATTCCCTCTGTTTGGCCCTCGAGAAAATCTGGTCCAGGGAAGTTCTGAAGCAGGGTGGGAGAGAAGACCCGGATAGACCCTTTACGTGGGGAGTGGTGGGTTT
Organism: Vitellaria paradoxa; assembly: GCA_019916065.1. Classification (NCBI taxonomy): domain Eukaryota; kingdom Viridiplantae; phylum Streptophyta; class Magnoliopsida; order Ericales; family Sapotaceae; genus Vitellaria; species Vitellaria paradoxa. The sequence continues at coordinate 30,154,732 of CM034239.1, forward strand.
GGGCTTGGGCGTCGAGAGAGGAAGGAAGCTCTGGGCAGTGATGCTGTTCAGAGCGGCCATTTCCGGGGAGGAACGCAGCGAGTGATTCGTGAACAATCGACGTGGCTTCTCCAAGTCAAACCGTTGGCACAGACACCGATTATTTATACAGAGGGTGTCGCTTGGGTCATCCGGTGTGACGCGACCTATAATTTTGTGTGCACTTTTTTAATGGATCATGCCACGTGTTTGTGGCCTTCTGTTTCTTCTGTTTCAAGGATTGCAGAGGAAGAGAAAGGCGGCCTTCGTGTACTGCGTAATGTGATGTACTGGATTACAAGGTTATTTTGAGGATAATGAATACAGTCCACATAATATATATATGTATATATATATATTTTTTCCGGAAAAGTGGGATGCTGATGTCACCTCTAATCACAGTCCGCGACCTGTTGATTTGATAAGGGGGCGTTCTAGTGAAAAAAAATAGATAAAATGAGATAAATTAAGATATATTATTATGAATTCGTAATTTGCATAGTGAGATAAAAAATAAATAATTTTTAGAGTTTTTTTTATTATGAATTCGTAACTTGTATAGTAAGATAAAAAGTGAATAATTTTTAGAGTTTTTTTTTTATATTTTTTTTATTATTTTTCAAGGTTTGTGCCATTCCAAATAAAGTCTAAATTAAAATTTAACAATTTAAATATATTTATAAATTTTAAATTTAAAAAAATATATTTACTTAAACGGTCAAATTTTAATTTGTTCGTTTGAAACTTCAAAAAAATCAAAAACTTAAAAAAATTTAAAAAGTGCTCAAATTTCTCCAATTAAATTTTGTTACCTATCATTTTATATCACATCTATCCTACCTTTTAGTTTTTTTAATTTTTTTGGGACTACAAGTATATTTATTTAATGAATCAAATTATGATGCCACAAAACTAAAACAATTTAAATCATATTATTATAGAACTGGCATCGAACTTTTAAATTTATTTTTACTGTTTTCTTAAATTTAGTACAACTATTTATAGCTATCTCAGAAATTACTCTTAAGTAGCGTTTGAAGTAGTAAAAAAAATTATGATAAATTGAGATAAAATATGATTTTGAATTAATTTTAACATTTGATATTTTCTTTCCAAATTGTGTTTTTCAAAGATGAATAATAGAATATCATGGGAACGGTTGCCCCAAAACTATTCACACGGATTCAAAAAATTATCATTCAATGTTCTGCTTTGGAGATGCACAGTGCTAGGGGTAGCAAAATGGGCGGGTTAGACGAGTTAGTGATAGGTTTAAACAGGTTGGAAGTTAAATAGGTGCAACTCAAACCCGCCCATTTAAAAGACGGGTTAGATATGGGTGGGTTGAATACGGGTTATTACAAACCCATGAACCCATATCACAACCCATTTACTTATAACCTAACTTACTTTAAAAAAAATTAAAAATTTATTTCAATTAATATGTATATATATAAATACATCAATATTTATTTTTATTAATATAATATTATACATATTATATAATATTATATATTATATTTACAAATTTCAGTTAATTTCGAATTTATACGAACTAATTTATTTTTTATTCAATTTTAAATCAATAACTCTCTCTCTCTCTCTCTGTGTGGGTGTGTGTGCGCGCGTGTGCTCGAGTGTGTGTGCGCGTAAAAAAATTAAAAATTTATTTCAATTAATGTGTATATATATAAATACATCAATATTTATTTTAATTAATATAATATTATACATATTATATAATATTATATATTATATTTACAATTTTCAGTTAATTTCAAATTTATACGAACTGATTTATTTTTTATTCAATTTTAAATCAACAACTCTCTCTCTCTTTGTGGGTGTGTGCACGCCCGCGCGCGCGTGTGCAAGTGCGTGCATGTGCGCGGGTGCGTGCGTGCGTGTGCGCGTGCGTGCATGTGCGTGGGCATGTGCGTGTGCGCGTGCGTGAATGCGGGTGCGTGCGCGCACGTGTGCAAGTGTGTGCGTGCGTGCGTGCGCGTGTATGTGTGTGTGTGTGCATGTGCGCCCCGCGCGCGCGTGTGCATGCACGTGTGTGGGTGTGTGTGCGCGTGTGTGTTCGTGTGCGCACACGAGCGCGTGTGTGGGTGTATTTGCGTGTGTGAGCGTGCGCGCATGGGTGCGCCTATATGCATGCGTGTGTATAGGTGTGTTTACATGTGTGTGTCTATGTGCGTGCGCGTGCGCACCCATGTATACGGGCACTATCTGCATGCATGTGTGTAGATGTGTTTGCATATGTGTGTGGGTGCGTGTGTATGCACGCGCGCGAGTGTGTGCACGCACGGGTTTGTATGTGTGTGTGCGCGCGCTTTTTCTCTGGAGAGAGAAAGCACTGTGAAGAGGGGATTAAACTAGTTTTTTTAATTTAAATGGGTATTTTAACGAGTCCCGTTTCATAACACAATTGCAACTGTTTATAAGTGAGTATTTTATAAGTTACCCAATTATAACCCAATTAATAAAATAATAGAACCCAAACCCATTTATTATGGGTTTAATTGGGCAGGTTGATGGATTTGGGTCGATTTTGCCACCCCTACACAGCGCTAATACCGTGGGAACTGTTTTTTGAATCTATTCCCACGGATTCAAAAAAATTCGTACAAAATAACAATAATAGTACTCATTTGAAAACTTTCAATCCGAAGAATATAATTGTCAAAAAAAAATTATGCATTCGGTTAACCTCTTTCCGAATTTTTTATTTTTTTTAGCAAAATATTAAAATTTTTTGAAATTAGTAAAGGTAAAAATATGTAAATCTATAATAGAGAATTTGAGTGATTTATAGAGGTTGTTAGAGATTTATTCTATTTTTTTTTTTTAGTTTGTTTTTTTAGCGAACCCTTAGTTTCATGATACGGACATTCAAATTGAGAGAGGGGAAATATTAAAATGAAAAAAAAAAAAAACATTTCTCACTTATTTTTCCTTTCTCTTTTTTAGAATAATTTTTATTCTCTTTTTATTTTTTTCTATTTTATTACTCTTCTTTAGAGTAAAGAAAATGACAAAATAGAATATTCTTTATTTATTTTATGTTAAATACAGCTCTTGGGAGTTTTAAATTTGTTGAATAAAAAATTAACAAAATTTAATCTGAATACGTCTTAAATATGAGTCTCGTCAAATTGACAATTTAAATTCATCAATTGAAATTTAGTGGTTGTACATAACATGCCTCTTTGAAAAATTAAAAATAGAGAAAAAGGTGATAAAATTGATTTTTTTCTTTTAGAATTTTAAGTATAAAAATAAATATATATATAATTATTTGTTAAAAAAAACCATTTTCATGTGCATGAGTACCTATTTATATTAATATAAATAAATTATTTGGTTTCACTCTTTTTTTTTTTTTTTTTCACTAAGATATGTACATTGCACTTGCAATTTTAATCATTTAATGCATTTATTCTTCGAGAAATGCAAATGGACTGTACTTCTAGTTTTACATATTTCATCCTCTCTCGCAATGAATGGTGCTTTTTAGAGTATGAAAATCTAACAGTAAACTATATTTTTGTATTTTTTATTTAATCTTAAAGCCGCACTATTTATTTATTTATTTATTAATTATTATTATTATTATTATTATGGCTATAAAGGGCTTCTACGTCTCCTTATTTGTAAGCATTTAGTGTCTAAAATAAATTTTAACCAGGGGTGTGTAATGAGTCAAGTTTTTAATAGGGGGGTTGGTATGATAATTTTAAAAACTCCATTAGTTAACCCCTTTCTAAGAAACAGGATAACGGGTCTAACATGTTATTGGGTTCAAATAATTTGTTAACTTGTTAATGTTTTATTTCAATTAAATGAATGAGAAGTGTTAACAGAAGATCGCATTTATAAAGAAAACTAATCCTGCATCTAATCTAAATTAAGATAAGTTTTTTAATAATTTTTTCTATCTAATTTATGAAAAGAAATTCAATCTCACTCTCATATGGATTACAAATAACGTTTGATTCAAAATATAAATGATAACTAATCAAATAAAATTTTAAACTAATCTTAGATAAAATTAGAATAAAACTAATCTAAAGAAAAATAAAAAAAAAATCAAATTTCCCGTACATCAATTCTCGTCCACTTCAAAAGTAACTTGTCTTTTCTTTAATGTAAAATATAAAAGTGGAGGACCATAAAAAATAAGCGCCTTTAATTCAATTTACCATATTGAAAGTGTTGTGTACAATTTCAATTGAAGAAAAGTCTTCATCTTTACATGTGACGGTGGTGTAACCTTGTACTTTACAAACAACACTTTAAATAATTTTTCACGATTGAAAAACTCAGTTATATTAACCCACATTTCTCCAACAAAATATTCTTTCACTTAACAAAGTTAAATAAACTTCAAAATATTTGCATATTCAACTCTCCCTATTTAAGGATTTATAAAACAAATAACTCCTTCCTTAGTAAATAGTAAAATCCAAACTATAGTATTCATCAGGGAAATCAATAGGGTCTGTTTGAAAGTTCAATTTTTAGTAGTTTTTTACATTTTTTGACCAAAAGTTAGTAGGTGAACTTTTTGTGCGTTTGTAAAATAAACGGCAAATTTTAGCAAACTTTTAGCATATGTTAGCAATTTTTGTATGTTTGATAAAATTTTTAAAAATTTTTTATAACTTTTTGTGTGTTTGATAAAAATCTTAATAATTTTTAAGTTAAGTGGGTTACTATTACTAAGCATAAAAGTGATAGAACTTGTATTTTGCCAAACACCCATTTACCAAATGTTGATCCATTTACACTAATTTTTGATCCACCAAAAGGTAAATCCCAACTGATTGGATTTTTTTTTATCCCCTCCTTTTTAAGGTAAATTATAATTTATTTTTCCTCCAAAAATAGTTGATCTAAATTATAATTATTTTCAAAATAAAAATGGTAGAAATCTCATTTACTGTAATCCTTTGTTGTTTTTTAAACATCTCATGACTTGTTGGAGATTCCTTAACTGTCTCTTCAATTTTAATCTCTTAGATCTCTTAAACCTCTTTGTCTAAAAGTATTTCTCCATCTCCTTAGAGAATCACAATTGAAATTTTGCTTATTATTATTCCTTGTTTAACCTGAGTAGGAGAATAATTTAAAATTTGATTTGGACTGGAAGAAAAAGAAGGATTCAAAATATGATGTGGATTAATGTTAGGACTCTTATTTTTCAATTAGAACTCAACTAACTTTGCAAATAAGATTGCATCTCTATTGTGTCAAAAAGCTTCAACGTAGATAGTTTTTGGAATCTTACTGCATATTCATGGACAATACTTCTTCCTCGTTTGTATCACTGATACTTTTCGAATAAAATATCTTCATAATTTTCATAAGAAATCTGAATTTTGTCACATTTGAGTCCAAGTTCTTATCCTCCTTCTGTCTTGGCGTATCCTTGATACTTGAATTGTTCCCACCAAATTGAAACTCCGCTTCTTAATTTGTGTCACCAATTTTATTTGATATTTTCTTCACTACCCATCTATTCAAAATAATATTTTACTTCATCCAATCATTCAAAAAACAACTCAAACTCTAACTATCCATCGAATGATGGATGATTCACCTTCATATGCTATGTTGTTATGCTTAATTGATAAGAGAGTATAAGGGAAAACCTCATGTATTATTAATGAGAAAATAAAAAAATAAACTTGCTCTAATACTACTTGAGGTAGCGGCAAGACATTTGGTGAGGTATCATTCTCAAGTACGATTAGTTATTCTTGAATTTACAAGAACATGACTTTGAATCCACAAGAATCAAATAAGAGTACAAAACTTTTAACTGATGAAAAATATATTAAATGATTGAAAGAATGAAAAGTGTTTACAAACGGTGAAAACTAATCCTAAATCTTATAGTAAGACATGTTTTCTAAGAGTTTTCCTATCTAATTAATGAAAAATAATTTAATATAAATCTCAAAAGAATTACAAATAACTTTTGTTTCAAAATTTAAAAGATAATAATTAAATGAAATTTTAAATTTATTTTAAATAAAATAAAACTACAATTAATCTTAAATAAAAGAAAAAAATTCAAATTTGTCACACTTCACAAATGTACAAGTATTCACATTTGTTCGATTTTACATAAAATCTTAATAGAGATAAAAATAAGTAAAATCTCAATTTTGATACATAAAATTAGTAAAATTTTGATTTTATATGTGATTTTACTTGATTTTAGAATTATGTACTTTTGTGTAATTTTGTCAAATAAATAAACTTTTATGTTTTTTTTTTCAAGTGATATGTCACAGCTATTTCACTTATTACTTTTTTTTTTTTTTTGATTTCTTGATTCTATAACACTATTATTTCCTCTTTTTTTTTTTTTTTTTTGAAAGGTAAAGTTTCTTTTTTTTAATAAGGGGGGATGGAGAAGACTCAAACTCGAGTCATGAACAGGTAAGAGATACTCTTAACCACTGAGTTACAGGCCATACTCAACACTTTTATTTCCTATACTATACTAGTTGAGGATTATGTGCATTGTTCTATTAAATTGACTATTATAAATTAAAGGTAATTGTTAGAATGGAAATCAAGAGACTTATGATAAAATTTTATAAATATATTTTAACTCAAACAAAAATTAAAATAAAATAAAATCAGTATTTTAATGTCAATTGTATATATTACACTAAACATTTTAATGGTTTCAATTATGTAGTTGGGTAAATAGAATATAAAATTAGATATAAAATCTTTTATGAACATTGTTTATAATTCATTTCATTCATATGAGTAAATTTTTGTGTATGACATTTTTCTTGATATATGTCTTTACATTCTTCTCTCATTAATGAAATTCTCTTCAAATAAAAAATTAATTATAGCATAATAAAGTAGGTTTTTATGTTATATACATTGGGTTAAAATCTTAATATTTAACGATTTAATTTTTAAATCTTACAGCAATTTTAAGTAAAATCTCAATTTTAATAATCTTGTATCCACTCATGTAAGATTTTCTTGTTCTGCCCGGCCAGGCTTAGCGTGCTTTTTGTTTGCAGATGCAAACCTGTCAAAGAAATTGACAGTGGGTTGGTCCACGGGTGGCTGTGCGGATGTTGTGCAGCGAGGACCTATCAGCGTTCTATCTTCCAACCAAATACCTCAAATCGGCACAAATGGCAGGCCCCATTGTTTCTGACTCCACACATTACAGGGATGTCGGCCCCTGCAACCATCCACGTACCCTGTTGGATTGAAAACAGCATTTCGGAAATATCCGTGCGTGGTTAATGGCGATCCTAGAGAATCATGTGGCCTGGAACAGATGGCTGTTTTGGGAAGCCATTCAGAATTTTCAAGGTCTTGGTTTTAATTCTCCATTTGTTTGTACTTGGAAATATGCTGAGGTTAGGAATTTTTTGAAGATTTTGTGGATGACGAAATTTTATATATATATATATATATATATATATATGAATAAAATTGACATGCTTGCAGAGACCATTTCAATGTCTATTGAGACTGTCAAATTTTTGTAAAAGATAAAAAATAAAAAATAAAATGTAAGTAAATTTTGAATTGTTGGTATTTATTGTGTACACAAAAAAAAATGAAAAAATTAGATAAATTTATAAAAATTGATAGAGGTTTGAAAAAAATTAGTAAAAATTAGAAACAGTTTGAAATTTTTAATATAAAGTCAGAAAAATTGAAAAAAATTAAAAAATTGAAAAGTTTTTGCTAAGTTTCACATTCCAAATGCACATGAATCAATATCAACCAAATTACCACAATACCTCTCAAAATTAAAAACAAATAAAAATTTCCAAATCATCAGAATATATAATGACCTCTTGACCTCTACTAAAGTATTAGGTTATGTTTGGATTAGCCAAAAAAAAATGTCGAATAAATGAGTATATGATAATTTCATTTTCTTATTTGTTTGAGTTTTTGAAAAATAAATATTATATTTATTCTATCATCTCTTTACAAGGAGAATTTTTTTTTTAATTATAAGAATACCTTATTTTTTATGGGTGAATTTTAGTAGAATATATAAAGTGAGCGTTTGTATCTCAAAAATATCAAAGAATTTTAAATTTTACTAACTTTTTAAATCAAATTTTACTATGTATCACTTTGCACTAATTTTTAATTATAATTTTATAATTCGTGTAATAAGATAAAAAATAAGTAACTTTTAAATATTTTTTAATATCGTTTTAATAAATTGTAGAGCTCTAAATAGTACCTAAATGTACCTAGTACGTATAGGTTGAGCAGGGTGGGAGGCCGCGTGTATAATTTGGTGCCACACTGATCTCATGATTAGGGGTGGAAACGAGCCGAATCGAGCCGACTTTTAACATGCTCGAGCTCAGCTCGAGCTTTTTATACCGAGCTCGAGCTCGATTCGAGTTTTTATATAGGCTCGAGCTCGGCTCGATAAAGAAGAAGTTAGGCTCGATTAGGCTCGTGAATAATTCGATTAAACTAAAACGACGTCGTTTTGATTTAAAATATAATATATTTAAAAAATATAATAAAAATATTATTAAAAATATAAAAATATTATTAAAAAATATATATAATATTCTAACCGAGCCTATTCGCGAGCTTTCGAGCCGAGTTTCTTTAGGTTCGAGCTTGAGCTCGAATCTAAAATGAGTAAAAAATCGAGCTCAGTTCGAGCTCGTTTAACTCACGAATCGAACTCGAGCCGAGCTTTTTTCGAGCCGAGCTCGAGTAGCTCGCGAACGACTCGGTTCGTTTCCACCCCTACTCATGATTGATGCATTTTTATCTCTTTTTTAATTTTTTATGACTTCTATATAATTTTCCACTTGCACCGATAGATACAATGAGATGCACATAAAATTTGTAATATTCAATTGTAGAAATAAAATGTCCTCGGGCTCTGGTGTAATGATTAGTGAGTTTACTCCTTAATTGATCATTGATTTGAATTCGTTTTAGGTACGATAATTCGGGCCTTATATACTATCTTATTTAAAAAAAATTATAGAAACAAAATATTAAATTATAATAGTATGGACTAGGGTTTTTTTTTCTTCTTCTTCTTTTATTTGTCACTCAAATGTAGTCTCCCACTTCCGATAATCTGATAGTGCGCAAAGGATAAGTAAAGTTTAATTGTAGTAATAAAATTTTAATTTATAATATATATAATTAAATTATATATTAAGTGATATAAATATTATTAGTTTCTTTTAATTGTTTGAGCTCTCAAAGTTTGTAGTTTTTTAGCTTTTGAGTAGATAGATAAAAAAAATAATGAAATTAAGAAACAAAAAATTATTAAAAAAATGATGCCCTTTATAAAGAATATTAAGAGAATTAATTAACAAAAAATGTAAAAATTGTTATACATCAAGCCTATCCATTTCGATAGAATTAAGGGTTTATACAAAACTAATTCATGAAATGATCTTCTTTATATCACAATAATCTCTTTTTAATATATATAACATTTTGATAGATACCTTTTCCTTTTAAAACTAACATGTGTATTTAGTTTTGGGTTATTTTTGTCAATATAAAAAAGATAAGGATGACTATGAAATAGGATGATACATATTAATTGTTTTTTTTTTTTTTAAATTTGAACATGAGAATAGAATTTTTAAATTAGAAATTTTTGAATTAGTTTTGAGATTATTTTCGTTAACATAAAAAGGATAAGGATGACTATGAAATAGAAAATATACATTAATTGTTTTTTAATTTCAAATTTGAAAATTTAATTTTTAAATTTGAAATTTTTGAATTTGAAAATTAACTATTATATCTTTATCTTTTGAAACAAATAGATGTATGTGTATTCAGTTTTGGTGGTATTATTGTCAATTTAGAAAATAAGAGCTTCACAAAAAAAAAAAAAAGCTTCTTGACCAAAAAAAAAAAGGCTTTCCTTTATAATAGTATAAATAAAGCAAATACTAGGGACATTTAGTAAAACCTTAAATTTAATGAAATTTTAGATTTGGTAAAATCTTTCTTTTCTTTCTTTTTTCTTTCTATAACATCCTTAAACATCCTATGGGAACGTCAATAAGACAGGTATAAAAGAGTATCGACTCGTCATTAAAAATCTATTGAGAAATATCCTAATAGCATTAAGATGGGTTTAGGATTGAAATTTTATACTTGTACAAATTTGAGAGGAGCTTGGATTTTACCTATAGGGTACCCGATACTCTTTTATCATAATAGGGTACCAAATATCTAATACTTATAGAGTACCTGCTAAAGATCGTTTAATATAATATAATATATATTTATATCAAATGTAATATTAATTTGAAAGCTTAATGAGTTGCCAAACATGTTCAACTTATTAAAAATTTCAAATAAATTTGAAACCTGATACAAATAATTTGTTTGTTATATATGTGTGTGTGTGTGTTTAACTTGTTTGAGATAATTTCGTTGATATTTGAGAAAATTATATTAATTTGTTTTATTAGTTTACAAAAACTTAAAATTGTGAAAGTTATACTTGCATAATAAGCTTTTGAGTAAAGTATTGTTTATAGGTTATTGTTACATATACATTTTTTTAAGTATTTATATAAATTTTACAAAGTAGTATTATTAATTTTTTATTTTTAAATCAGGCATTTAATGGGTTTATCGAAGTGGATTCGACGTAATTTGACTAATTGAGCTTAGCAAGTTTTGTGGGTTTAGGACAAGACAGATTTAGAATTCTAACTAAAATAATAAACGTGTTTGGGATAGTAATGGTAAACAAAAAATAAATGAGTTTGATAATGGTAATCGTTACTTGAACGAATACCCTACCCATTTACATATATTACCTACAACTAAGTACAACTTTAATAATATGAAAAATTAAATTTCTTATAACTATCACACAATTAAGTAATTTCACTTATTTATATTTTTATCTTTCTTAAATGCCCTTTAACTACCAATTAATTTTGTAACTTTTTTAATTTTTTTAAATACTCCTTAATTAGGTATTATTCACTTAAATTATTTTAACTACTTATTATTTACTATTCGAGCTCTCTTATTAATTTTTTATAATTTTATTTTAATTAAAATAAAATTTTAATAAAAATCACACACATATTATTTCCCCACTTCTAACATATTTTAAAATGTTGTATGAAATTAGTATCTAAAAACTAGATTCTAACAATCAAATTCTGAGAGCCAGTTTGACAATCATTTTGTTTTTAATTTTTATTTTTTTAAAAACTGAACATGTAAACTAATTTAGCAAATTTATTTTCAATTTTTAGTTTTTAAATAATTGAAAACTATTTTCAAAATTTTTAAAATTATGAAACATGAAAAATGTATTTTCTTAAATTTTTATTTTCAATTTTCATTTTATTCTATAATCACTACTAATTACAGCCATCACCCATAAGATCATAATCACTCATCGTCGTCCCTCGATTGCTACCAACATTCAGCCACTGCCAACACTATCTCCATCAATCTCTAATCACCGCCAACAATCGTCGCCTCTCAAACCAGTTCTGACTGTCGTTAATATATATATTATTTCATATATATTACATACATATAATAAAAATATATTAAATATAATGTAATTAATAATTAATTTTATCGATAGTTAATTTAATATATTAAATTATATATTATATATATTAAATATAATTTAATTAATCATTATTAATTAACCAAATTAAATTCACTATAATTAAATTATATTTAACATATTTTTAATAATTAATTTAATATATGAAATCCTATATTAAATATATAACAATGTATTAAATATAATTTATTTAATAATTAATTTTATCCATATTAAATTATATATTAAATATATTAAATCAGTATATTACATTATATTTAAATATAATTTAATGACTAAGGAATAATTAACTAAAATAAATTAATTATAATTAAATTTAGTTTATTAAATTAATTGAAAAAATATTTTATTAAATTATTTTTAATAACTAATATAATTAAATTATATTTAATATATTTTATTTTTATTGGATTAAATTATTATTAATAAAAATTTAATTAATTAATTAAATCAAATTAGTTTAAGTTAATTAATTTAATTAACATATAATGAATTATGTTTAATATATTTTTTATATTAAATTATTTTTAACAAATAATATAATCAAAATAATTAAATTTAATTAATTTAGTTAATCAACCACAATATAACTATCAACTAATAACTATCGTTGTCAAATGTACTTTTAGGTTCTTGTTTCTTTTTTCTGTTATGAAAATAAAAACTAAAAATAAAAAATTGAACATAAAAAACTAAAGATTAAATACAAAAATTAAGTACAAAAACTGAAAATTGACAATTTTACTAAATGAGTCCGAAGATGTTATTTTTTTTAAAGAAACAAAATATCTACTTTTAAAGTTGTATAAGTAATATTTTTGAGTGAAGTGAGAATAATATACTATTAAGTCCTAGTGGCAGTTTTAAAAAAATTATTATTATTTTTAAATATTTTCTTAGATTGCATAAGTAATAGTAGCAGTCATTTTTATCATATCCCCATCCTTAAGTTATAACTAGTATTTTTTTGGGTAACCCCCTGGCAGCGACAGAACTGTGGCACGATAGTGGGGATCATGAACTCACCTATAGAACCGTCAAAATTATTATACATGTTTTATATTTTTTTAGTTGAAAAACTAAAATATAAATAATTACCTTTTATTAAAAACTAGCAATAATTCATACCTACGACACTCTAAACAAAATTAATATTAAGTTTTTTATATAATTGAAATTTTACAAAAAAAATTTAAATTGAAAAAATTATAATAATCTATGAGTTTTAATCTTTTCTTTTCAAAACTTTAGACCTTTATAGTTACTACATGTGTTTTAATCTTTCTTTCCAATTAATTCTTGATAAGTACCATAAAAGAAAGTACCAATAATGATACTTTAATTTGTAAGATTCAACTTTTAAAAACCATAATTAGATGAAATTTAAGTTGACAATTTTTATTTGTATATGATCTCCACCCTTAAAATATGGTAAAATTTAAAATGTCTAAGTTATTTTGTGAGATAGATGGTAGTGGAGTTCACTAAAATAAGAATTGAGCGGGAAGTTAAAAATATAAAAATGATTTCAATCGTTGAATGAAAAAAATAATTTTTAACTATTAGATCTTAATTTGTGGAAGGGATATTTTCCAAAAAATCGTCCTATTTTGTTATATAAATTAATGTAACTAATGTTATTTATTTATTTATTTTCCTTAGTTCAAAACATCCTCCATAGGGCATTTTTGCTTCCATTTCCTCGTAGCTAGGATTTTTTTTTTAAATATTTTTATTTCTTAAACTATCCCTTTCAACCTTATTGAATCAATACTTCGCAATATTTAAGATTAAACAAAAAAACTAAAATATTCTAGCTTATTTAAAATAATAATTCATAATATTTAAATTTTAAAAAAATTAAAATGTTGAATTAAAGTTTAAAGGCAGTTGTTGCATGGCTACTATATTTTCTAAATCTCGTGAGTTATGATCTCCACTCGTTACATTACTATACGTTCATAATTAGTCTCCATTTGACATACTAAAATTGTCGATTTTTGAGAATTTTTAATCACAAGTTGATACGTGTCAGTTTTTATATAATAGATAATAAAGTTAAAGAAAATCTGACCGAAATTGAAAAATTATGATAAAAGTAAACCAAAAAAAAAAAAATTTATGATTTTATATGTAGAAAGAAAGTTATGTGTTTGATACATTTTAGTGAAAAAAATTAAAAAAAAACTTAAAAGTTAGAAATTTTTTGTGATGATTCAAATGAGCGTTTAGATTAAAAAATAGTTGTCTCATACATATGAGATATGTAACAATATGTAGAATATGATTTATACAAGTCTATAGAGGACATAAGAGTTCCATTATAGTAGGATATGATTTATACAGGTCTAGATATATATTGGGAGATAATTGCCCCATACCTATGAGATATGTTATAATGATGTGAATTTTTGTAATTTATATACTATATATTAAAACTTGCTAGGGCATTCACCTCAACTCAACTCATGTTTAGTTTTATATTTTTGTCATGCCTTGGATTTTTATAACCGAATGCTCAGGGGTGACTTGGGATTTATTTGTTGGGTATAAAAATAAGATGATAATAATACGCTGTCACACCCCAGAATTTTCCTCCAAACTGGGGTTGACCCGCAAGAAAAATTTAAGATATTCAAAATCTCTTGTTTATCCCAAACAATATTTATAAATCATTGGACTGAATCATTTGATGGGATTTCAACTACAGGGCACAAAATAAAGATAGAGAAAAATATTACAAAGCCATCTAAGTGTCTCAACCATGCAATTAACATTATATACCAAATAAAAGCAAATTAGGTCTAAGCTTAATAATTACAATCATCCAACAATTATTACAGACCACAAAAATAAAGTCCTCCAGCTCTGTGCAGGAAAGAAGAAAAAATAGATAACTTTTCTGATGGAATATTTAAGAGAAATTAATCTCTTTCCAGCTCATCTTCAGTATCCCTGTGCTTAATATCCTGAAAAAAATATTCCCATAAGGGGTGAGCTACTAAAGTCCAGTAATCAGAATCTCCTAGGTGCCTATATGCAGTGGTTGTAATGTTACACTGTATTAAGTGACTCACTACAGTGAATGTGTTGAGGTGGCATACTGTTTATGCAACAATTAATTCAATAGATCTCAACTAAATAATGTAAATTATACTTACAACGGTTCGATGAAACCGTCACCATAACTATTATTTTACTTGCATGTAAAAATAGTTAAATATTGATGTGTGTACCACAATGAAATCTGTGTCGCAGTGGTAAGGATCTCAGATTTAGATCTTCAAGGTCTCGGGATCAAACCCCATAACGATACAAGTTTCATATATATATATATATATATTTAAATATTTATCAAGAGGAATTAAATATAATTAAATAATTCCAATACATCATTCATACATAAACAAGAGGGGTTGTTAGTCATAGTAAAATTTTGTAAAGGAGTTTAATCTAAATCCTCCTATGATAATCATACTCCTATCATCCTCCCCCAGCCTTGGGAACCAGTGACTTTACGGGCTTAGCATCCAATGCATTCCGATGGTGTCACTCACCAAAAACCTAGCCGTCGCGACCGGCTACCTGACTGGCCAGGTCAGAAGGGAGCATCTCTCAAATAAAATGTATGTTCCCATCTTCATCTAAAAGGCCATTTCTACCCACCCATCACCCTATTGCCAAAAATAACTTTAGCACCAACTGCCTTAATTTCTTCTCACCCTTTTACATTCCCAAGGGTACTTTGTATGGAAATAAGACATTTTTAATAACAACCGGCAATGTTCCCGGGCGATGAATCAAAAGTGGGATTATTCAGTCACATGCAGTATATTTTTAAGCACTTTATCTAAATCCATAATTTAATAATAATTCTCAATAAATCAAAGGTTTAACATAGTCACCAATATCACTATCACAAAGGTAGGTACTACATGTAAATTAACAAATAGCAAGTAAAAACAATAATTTAGAATACGAATAGTATTTTAGTTAATTGTTTTGACAAGTTTACCGTACCACATTTGATAAGAATAAATTTTTTTTCTAATGGTATATTAATTAAGCCGAGTTGGTAACTTAGTGGGTGGGCGACCCTAATTGCGATTTAAAGTCGCAAGTTCGAATCTCATTGGCTGCAAATCTTGGTTTTTACTTCTTTTACCTTTTATTTTATTATTTTATGGAATAAAAAGATAATAAATAGCTCTTGGACTTATATTTGATTTTTAGCAAAATTGATAAGTTTTATTTTATCCAAAATAATTTGAATAAATTTCCAATCATCATCTTATTTGTAACCAAACCCTTATCATACTTTTTTGGCTTCAAGATATTCACAAATGTCCACAGAATTCCAATGTTTAGGAAGGTATTAAATAAGTTTCATTAAATTCACTAATCATAAAAATATAGTTATATAACATACTAGGTTGACAAAACAATGCCTAAGAATAGATCAGCTTCATTTAAGGAAGACCAAATGAGAAAAGAACAAGTCCATTATTTCTTTTGGGCATTTTATCAAATACTAGGCATTTTACTTTGAATAAGTCATCCAACTATCCATGATGAAACTGATTATTTAAGTCAATTATCATCAATATTAAAGTGTCAAATAATACATAATATCCAATTTAGAATAATTTCATATCAATAGAAATTATTAACATGACAATAACTGACAGAAGATAATTAGAAATTTAAATAAGTCCTTAAACATAAAATTCTAAAAAAATTTAAACAAGCATCAATTAAAAACTAAGCAGAAATAGCAGTTTGAAAGAAAATTCATATAAAATAGAGCAGAACTTCAATATCTATAAACTTTATATTTGTAGAAATTAGACTTCAAGACCTACAACCTTCATGTTTTACACTTCTTAAAATTTAAAGGTCTAAAGGTACAAAAATAGCCTTGAATTCAGTTTGTTCAGAAAATACAGTTTTACACGTGCTCAGTATTTTGGGCATAACTTTTGACTCACAAATCGGATTGATGCAATTCTTTTTGGGTTGGAAAGAAAACTGAAAGGGCTACAACTTTTGTGTTTTAGTTGGAGCCTAATTCCACCGTTTTAAGGGTCAGAAGCACATTAAAAGTTACAAATAGAGAGCTGTCAGCATACTGAGTTACATCAGTCAAAATTTTAGCTTCCCTACCCCCAATATATGGGTATTTATTTTTATTACAATCAAGTTTCATACTTCAAACCAGAAAAGGCATCAAATATATTTTAGGAGGTTCGTCATCCTATCTCAATGAAGATATTGGTGATCAAGCTTGTGAAGGAAAAATAAGTTGAGCTTTGAACACCACCCAAATTGAAAAAATTCCAAGCCTTTCTTCTTTCTCCAAACAACACCAAATGTCCAACCACACTTGATAAAAATATATATTTTTCTCTCTTATTGTTTTTTTTCTCTTTGAAGGCACACAATTTATAAGAATCATGGGAGTGTAGAGAAAGTTATTGGTGAAGAAAATAATCATGCTTCAAATCAACTAAGGTAAGATCATACATATACAATTGGTAGCATGATCCAAGAATCATGCTTGCTTTTTGACTATCTAACCATATAATTTAAGAAAGGTGATGGAGGATGGATGAAGATGGGTGGCATGATCTAGGAATCTGCTAGCTTTTTGACAATTTAAACAAATTATTTAAAAGATGCTTCAAGTGTTTAAATCATGCTAACTAAGTAATTTGGAAGAATGCTTTAAAGTCATCAATGTAGGGTCTTCTTTTTGACTAAT
Organism: Vitellaria paradoxa; assembly: GCA_019916065.1. Classification (NCBI taxonomy): domain Eukaryota; kingdom Viridiplantae; phylum Streptophyta; class Magnoliopsida; order Ericales; family Sapotaceae; genus Vitellaria; species Vitellaria paradoxa. Next base: position 30,172,134 of record CM034239.1, read on the forward strand.
TAGCCACCTAATTTGAGAGATTGTGAGAGATGTATGGAAAATGAAAAATGAAGTTGTCGGGAAATAATTTAGAGCTACTATTCATAAGTCAACTCAATGAACGATAAAGTGAGTTGAAGTGAGTTGAGGTGAGTCAAAGGAAATGGTTGACCCATGGGTTAATGGGATTTGGTTGAACTAAATAAGTAATTGGGCTAGGAATTGTTTGGATAAAAGTTTAGAAGTTTTACATTAAACTCCCACATAGAGTGGAATTAAATTCGAAAATCTTTCTAACTAATTTTATCATTCTAAAAATTTTCAAATGCTCAATTTCTTAGATTTTAACTATAATAAATATCACTACCACACTTAAACAAATTTATTAAAAGAAAAAAAAATTCAAGTTATTACAATTTTTTTATCCACTGTTTTGTTATAATTTTTGGTTTGGAGTGTTCTGCTATTGTTTTCTTCTTTTGGTGCTTTCTCTTTTTGGGTATTTGAAAGAATTAAGCATTTACTGAAGATCGGATTGAGAGTGGCTTGGCTTGATCATAACTTTATATTGCTGCAAATTTGATCATAACCCACCCCTACACCTTAGAATCATGACTTGGGACACTTTCGACTTAACCTGGGTTCAACCATGATTCTATAAATAAAATTTTATTTTTATTATTTTTAATAATTTATTTATATCACACTAAAATGAACAATAAATATAAGTATATATATATTTTTTATCTTGATGGCAAAGACATAATTAATTCTCCCATTTGTAATTGAAAAATCCCAACGCTTACGAATCATAGTATTTATTAATAGAATTTATTTATTTTTAAGATCAATTACTTAATTATTTTATTTTAAATTCAAATTATAATTAATTTACTTTATTATTTAAAAATACATAAGATGAATGAGTTAAGATCCGAGTTGCCCAACCCAACTTTCACCGGACTAATTAGGGTTAGAGATAAACAGGACCAACCCATTTTACATTTCTAGAAATATTATATTATTTTTGCATTAAAGATGCATTACCTTGATGCCTGTCTGACACTAATTCTTCCTTTTTTTTTTTTCTACCACTATTTTGTTTTTCTTTTTTTTTTCTTCGTTATTGGTGTTCAGTTTCTTTAGGTATTTGAAAGTTTTTTTTTTCTTTTTTAAGTTTTTAAACATTAAATATTATTTTTGCATAAAAAAAAAATATAAGAGGCACAATATCACATGTTATAATTTTATATTGTTTTTATTTTTTTTTTCGGAGGATTAATACATGCGCACTTTTTTTTTTTTTAATAACGTTATAGTTGTGAGGGACTACGAGGGACCTGCTTGTCTGCTTGTGAGAGACTCTGCCTGCGGGAGAGTGAAGCAGAATGTGAAGTAGAGAAGTAATACCTTCCATCTCACATCGCCTGGGTACTGAAAGGAAGTATCATATATGTAATATTCGATATCCATATAAGAACAACGCGTTTTAAAGCCGTGAGGGCACTGGATTCAGTGAGGTTTCCAGGGTTAAGCGTGTAGCAGATTGAGTGATCTTCTGAGAAGTAGCTTATCAGGCCTAAAGTGGAGAATATTGTACTATGTAGTTGCGAGTTGTTATAATAGTAGATCATTTAGGTATTATTGAAGGTATTTGAAATTCTTTTTTTTTTTTTTATCTTTCTTAGGGCTTAATCATTAAATATTATTTTTACATTACAAATATGATATTGTTGAATGTCCAACACTTGTCCTAATTTTTTTTTTTAGTTTATAATAAATTATTTTGCTGTGATATATTTATTTTGTGAGCGATCATTATACTGTTATTGAGGGTATTTTTAAATTTGTCTTTTCATTTAGGGAGTTTGAAAATTACGTATTTTTGTATTAAATATTATAAATACTCATTTTCTATTTGTCAAATTTTGAAAAATTAAACAAAAAAAAAAAAAAAATCTGCAGCATTGCGCGAGGATATCCATCCATCTAGTACTATTATATTACTAGCTTAATGCGCTCATTATGGTTACTCAAATAGGTTCATTATTGAAAAATAAAAATATGTGCATGTAATAATTAAATTATTTATAATGATAAAATTGATCCTATGTTTGAAGTTAGAAGGAGTCATAAATGATCTCATTTTTTTTTTATAATAACAAAATTACCTTTACGGTCTATTTGGAAGTCGAATTTTTAATAATTTTTAATATTTTTGACCAAAAATTGATATGTGAAATTTTTTGTATGTTTGATAAAATAATTAGTAATTTTTAGCAACTTTTAGTAAATTTTGTGTGTTTACTAAAATGTTTGAGAAATTTTAATAATTTTTAATAATTTTGACAACTTTTTGTGTATTTGATAAAAATTTAATAACTTTTAAATTGAACATGTCACTCTTATTGAGTACAAAAATCATAAAACTTGATATTTTATCAAATATTCATTTGTCAAAAATTAGTTCTTTTATACTAACTTTTGATCCACCATACGGTACCTTATTATCTAAAGTTAAAAAAGGAGACGTGATTGCGACCGAGAATAGAATTTTACGTTGCCGAATGGCTCCACAATTGCCGAAGCCTTTAATTGTCGTGAAATTCTGAGTATTACAGGAATGTGGCGCATTGATTCTAAATATATGTAGGTCAAGGGATTTGATGCTCCAATTTCAAAATTTATTTTTTATCTTTAAAATAGGGTAAAACAGTCAATTAAAAAAATATTAAATAATGAATTGAATGGAAGAAAGAGAAAATTTTAAATGATAAAAGAGAAAAGAGAAAAAAGAAAAACTAAACATAAATAGAGATAATAATTAAATATAAATAAAGATATAGTAAAGTTTTAATTATTTTTATTTTTTAAAAATAATTAAATTTATATTAAAGATAAATAAAAATATAATAATTTTTTAATTATTTTATTTTTAAAGGTACATTGAAATTTATGTATATTAATTTAAAATTTTAATTATTTATTTATCTTTAGTTGTTATCTTTATTTAGTTGTTCAGTTGTAAATCTTAGTCTGACAAAAAATTTATTATATCTCTATTTATCTTTAATATAAATTAACATATTTTTAAAAAGTAAAAATAATTAAAATTTATTATTTATTATTTATTTTTAGTTGTTATCTTTATTTGTCTTTATTTTTCATATTCTTACTATTACAAATCCAAAGTAAATAATGACATAATTCAGTTGTAAATCTTAGTCTAACAAAAAATTTATTATATTTTTATTTATCTTTAATATAAATTTATATATTTTTAAAAAGTAAAAATAATTAAAATTTATTATTTTTATTTATATTTTATTGTTATCTTTATTTATTTTTTCTTATTATATTTTTACTATTACAAATTCAAAATAAATAAGGATATAGCAACTAAAGATAAATATTCAATTATTATCTTTATTTATGTTTAGTTTTTCTTTTTTTTCTTTTCTCTTTCATCATTTAAAATTTTTTCTTTCTTCTATTTAATTCATCATTTAATATTTTTTCAATTGACTGTTTACCCCATTTTAAAGGTGAAAAATGAATTTTGAAATTGAAAGGTCAGATTAAGCTCATATTAATTGAGTAGTTGAGGTTTAATTTTAGGTCCCTAAAGTTTAAAAACAACTTTAGACCCCCTCAATCCGTAGGTCAAGGACTTGGAAATTAAACTTAAACTCAATTATTGTTATTATTATTGTTTAAGTCCCCCATCTAATGAAGGGTTCCAGGGAGTTGTAGTAAGAGAATCCATTGCAGGGGCTGCAGTGGGTCAATCAACGGTCCAAATATAATTACATCAAATCTAATGGTCTTAATTCAATGTAATAAAATTAAATTCAAAATAAAAATATAAGTTAAACAAAATCTGATTGGAAGATCATTAATAAAGAATATGAAAAGACACATCACATTAAAAGATAATTATATCTGAACTGTTGATTAACCCACTGCAACCCATTGTAACCCTATAATAAACGAGGAAATTACGGCAACCTCAGACCCAATGCTGCCAGCTCATTGACCATCCTTAGTAATGACCACTGTTACGTAAGCACGCAAAATAGGATGATTTAAATTTCACTCTATCTGAAAATCGAATCAACTTGGCTCAATTTGTACTTAACCGTGGTTGGCCCTATGAAAATTGGATGGGGTCGGGTTAAGGTCAGACAACTTCAACCTTGAGCCTAAACCTGACTCATTGATCATTTCTATTTTTTAGTATTTTAAAATGGATTAAAAAATTTAAAATAATGTAATTACATTTAATTTTTGTAATAAATAGTTTTGATTTATAAAAATGACATCTAAAAATAAATACAAATAAAATTAGAAATTTTTAATGAATAAATTTTATTAGTAAATAAATAATAAAATTTGAATAACATAAAAAATAAAAATTAATAATTGCAAATTTACAAAAGTAAAATAATAAAATAAATAACTAAGTTCATTATTTCAGGTTAATTTGGCACCTAACCTTGACTATCATTTGCAAGGATTTAATCTATCTATAACATACATAAATCATTTATTTGACTTAAGTATATTAATTCTAAGTCATATAGAATTTGTTCTACTTGGCCCGCTTGTTGCTGTCATTTGCTAGCAACAAACTAAAACAATGGACACATGAGTGCCTCTGTTGTCTTGAGTGTTAGTTAATTTGTTCTTTAACTAACAACACATCATCTAGTACTTAAAGCTTGTTCAATTAATGCGACTGTTGATGCTGAAAATGTTAACACATCGCGGGGTATAAAATGAAGTATGAAAAACTGATATTGTTGTACTTTTCACCTACTCAAAAGACCAATTTTTTTTCATCAGGCTTTATCGTAGCTATATTGAATTGATGTTGTAATTCTGATAAAGAAGAGCTATTACTAAAAAGTGTTATTCGTTAGGATTTGAGTTTTTGCCAAATTGAGTTGCCGTTGAAACGAGATGTGCTAAGCACTTGCATTGGTATAAAAATTTCGCTGTAATCATGAATCATGTTTTCAAAGATTCTTTAATTTTATGCAAGGGCGGACCCAACATTTTGGGCTCACTTAGGATGAATAAAAACTTTAAAGATAAAGTAGGTTGGATTATAAAATTTTAGGCTGGATTAAAGGTAAAATGGGTTGGATTACAAAAATATAAGGAAGGTTAAATTTAAAAAAAAAAGAACATTTTTTGAACCAAAAAAATTTTTTTAGGCAACGTTATCCAAGCTATAGCCTAGGTCAGCCAAGCTTTGCGTTCGCCCTTGATTCGATGTGTTTGGATTTATTTATTGAATTAGTATATAGAATGATGATGTTTGTCAACATGTTAATGTTTCAAAACTGAATCAAATGAAAATAATTAATGAGGAACAGTAGAAGAGGTAAACCAATAAACATCATAAAATATTTTAGTTGTAGCATCAAAAATATTTAGAGAATCTTTATACAATGAAACATTTTTTCAATTTTTAGTTGTTATAATAATTGAAGACAAATTTGAACTTTACAAAATAAACAAGTCAATAGATTTTTGATATTTTGTACAAACTTTCAACATTCTATAAATTCGGTTCCATCTTGTAGTGGTGTCTATAGGCAATTTTTTAATTTTTAAACTTGCTTGAGAGCATAGTTTTTTGGAAAATTGAATTCTTTTTGTAGAACTCATGATAACAATAATAGCTTCTTTGATTTTTTAAATAGATACTTCGTATGCTCTCGAACTATTTTTAGCCATTAAATTTATAATATGGGTACAATAATGACCATAAAATAATATACAGCCTAAAGGTAGTGGAGGAAAAACATAAGTCAAGTAACCAACACAATTGTCATTATACCTTGCATTATCTAAAATAGTAAGAAATACATTTTTAGTTAAACCTCATTATATAAGGTCATTCATTATATATATATATATATATATATATTTACTCATATTGTAGTCAGTATAAGGAAATTCGACTAATTTAAATTATTTAATGTGCGTTTATTTTATCTCAAATTATCTTCAATATATCGAGCAATAATGAATTAAAATTCAATATCAGGGCATGATTTCTGCATATCCGATGTAAAGCAAACATTTCCTCTAAAATTTTCAAATTCTAATTTTAATTATTCTTCATAGGTCTTAAAATTTTTCATAACATGATTTTTCTAAGTTTTTTTTGAAAAATCACGATGTTGTTGAGTAAAACTTTTTATGAATAAAATTTCTAAAATTTCTCCTTTCACACATACTAAACGATTGCTAATGTAAAACAATGTATTCAACAAAATTATCTTTTACATTTCTAGGATTATAAAAAAAAGTAATTAAATGATCGTCTTCATTAAATCCTAATTGGACTTATGTAGTTTTCAAAAAAATATTTGTCAATAAAAGTGTTGAAATGACTATCAAGTGCTTATTTCCTATGAATATGCTTTTTTAAATGACTTTTCCCCAAACTAAGTTTACCATCTAATAAGTCATAAAAAAAAAAAAAATTGCACTTAACGCTGTGTATTGCATCATATGTAGAATTCTGTAAAATATTGCAATGCTTTTGAAATATTTCTACATGATGACTCTGCACCGGCGCTACTAGCGCTTGAAGAGTTATAGGAATTTCTTCACCATCACCATGAGTGGAGCTGATAATTGAGTCCTTACCCTTAACATAAAAAAATTACTCATCTATCTGCTTCATTTTATAAAAAATAAAATAAAATAATAGCAAAACAAAATTAAATATACTAATAATTAAAAAAAATATAATTGCTAATCAAAATTAAATTCCCAATTGAAATTTTAAATTATTGAACTTGAAAGGAGAGAGCACTTAGCTTGATCGAATTGAAGAGCTTGAGACATGAGAGAGAGTAGGAATGATGTGTATTGTGAATGAGAATAATAGGGGTATTTATAGAAGAAGTTATAGAGTCAATTTGTAATTTAAAAAAAATTAGGAGTAGCTGTTGGAAGAAAAAGAAAAAAATAATAGTGAGACTGTTGCATGAGGTGGGTTGCTAAATACAGATACATAAGCGGAAAAAAGAGAAGTTAAACGATCATCAAATTGTTAAGACTAGGAAGAGATGGTTGGTGAGTGGGGCCCATAACAATAAAAAAAATAAAAAAAAGAAGGAAATAATAGCTAAGGAAATTTAGGAAAAAGAAAACTAAAAAGAGAGAGAGCATTATGGGGTCAGGGTGGATGGGTCGGCCAAGATAAAGTTGATCCAAGCCCAAACTCAAGCAGTGCAAAGCAGTCTAGGGCAAGTCAATATAAAACTTTGAAATAGGATAGGTCGGGTTGGAAATTGGCTAGAGTTGGGTCGGTTTGACCTATTTACATGCCTACTTTAACAGTAAAACTTGTAATCTAATATTTTTAATTACACAAGATTGGAAATATCCCGCCATAATAAATAAACTCACTCAAGGATGCCTGAGATATTAAGTTTTTATTCATTCTTAAATATTTTTCTTATCAATTTTATTTTGAAAAAGTTTACTCTCCAATGACTATATTAAGTTTTATGAAATGAAAAATAAAAAATATTAAAATAATAATTTGAAAAAGTTAGAGTCATCCTTAAATATATGGATTTATTTTAGCTTATTCTAATTTAAAGAAGCGAGTAGAGAATCTGCTAGAGGCCCAAAAATGATTATTCTCTCCCCTACTAGAAAACACTCCCTAGAACAGAGAAGTTCATTATCTCAAAGAATTTATTCGTAAATACTATTAAACATTCATATACAAGACAATCATTTAATCATTTTTTACTTCACTATGTTTTGTTGTTAATGGGAATAGTAACCAAAACGAGAATGAAATTTCAACATTTGATATGCTAAAGAATTAGAGTATATCTAGGAAGAAAATGAGAATACAAGTTAAAAGACTAAATTGCCATTTTTTTTTTTTTGGAAACACACCAAATTAATGATGGCAACTTTGTCAATTCATATATTTCAAAGAGTTCCTTATTTTGTGAAATTTTCAAATACAACATCGGACTAAAAAATTTACAATTCTGAAAATATGAGAATTTCTTAGTTCAAATGTAATGACCTGGTACTTTCTATATATACATTTTATACATTGGGGTGTTGTGTCACTATGGGTAAAGCCTAATTGAGTAATATTTAGCTCCAGTTTTTAGAGGTTGGCCATCTGAATCGTGGTTTTCTATTTGAAACTTTAAAAACTTGATTTTGCTTTACCATGCAAAGGACCTCAAATTCTAGCATTTGTGCATACTAAACTTGCACCTCATGCCCGTAGTGGCCATCAGATCTTTGTCCTATCACTTTTCATCTATGAACTATTGATATGCAGGTTATAAATGCATATGTGTGTGAGTGATCGAATGAGGTATTTCCCATAGATTTTGGTTCCTTATATGAGTTTCCACTCACTTATCAACATCTCTATCACTTTTGGAACCTTAACTTTAATTTTGGTTTGTGAACTATTTTATGCGTGTATCAAACCAAGGAGAGAGTTTGAGCTAGAGAGTGTATGAGCTTGAGAGAGTTGTTAAATTGATGAGTTGTTGCTTAACCTTGTGTGAGGTTGTGTATAATGACTCGAATTTATTAATTTTATATTTATGATGCCATGATTATGCAATTTGAAATTTTAATTGATTATTATAATTAGGTTGGAATGCGTTGGAGTGCCGTGATTGGGTATTTGGTAAAAATCCTGAGTTGTTAGTTTTATCACTGTCGCGCGCAATGCCTGTGTGCATTTCGTATACGTGGCCTTGGTTTATGCTTGGCGTGCGTATGCCTTTTTCCCTTCTCATGTGCACAAGCTTCGCCTAATCTATATTTAGATCGCTTACCTGTTCTTCTTATATCTAGATAGCTTACCTGTTCTTCTTAGTTTCCTAACTTATTGTCAAATTTTCAGTGATCTATTTGGCTTTGGATGAGCCATGTTACCTAGTTTATCCTCTGATGCCCTCACCGACCATTGTCCTTACTATTGTCTTTTCTATTATTTTTTTTTTTTTTGAAATTTCAAACATTGATTGTGTATGTGTGTATACTTAGAGTGATATGAAGAGAGAAAGTGAGAGTTCATGCTTGAGAATTGAGTTTTGAGCAGGTCTAAGGTTCATGTTGTGTTCAAGGTTTGAGGAGCTTGGTCTTGGTGTGGTGGTGTCTTGGTTGGTGTTTATACTCTAGCTTTTATCCTCTTCACGATCTTCATTATCTACTTCCTCACTTCTCCTTTTTTAGCTTTAGGTTGAGGTAAGGGTTTCTTGCACTATGGTTTTTATATTTTATGTTAGCTAAAAGCCTTGTTTAGGTCTTATGGCTATATAATTATACCTTGTTAAGAGTGGTTTCTACTAGTTCTTGAAGCATGATAAATGTATATATATAGTGAGAGAAATTGTATATCAAACCCATTTTGATAAATTCTTGCTCTATATTATATATTAAAGTATGAAACTTGTTTTGATCAAAACATCATCAATGTGTATTTACATGATTTTGCATAATATAATTAAATGTTGTTAAGCTTGAAATCGAGTGGAGAAAGAAAACAACATTATAGAGTCTAGCGATTTGGAGTTGCAAAAGCTCTATTGTGCGCATATGATACACACTTGCTGAACTCTCCCTCCTATACGCACACTAATTGTTTTTCATATGCACACCAAGAGATAATGTCTCATGCAAATGTGAGATTTAGGGTGCGTTTGGAGTAACAAAAAGTGAGATAACATGAGATAAAATGAGATAAGTTGTGGGTTCGTAATTCATACAGTGAAATAAAAAGTGAATAACTTTTAGAATTTTTCAGTATTTTTCACTGTTTTCAGAGTTTTTTGTCACTCCAAACGGAGCGTTAGTCTCATGCACATGCTACCTAGCCATGCTACCTTGTGTGCTTGAGGTTCATCTTGTGCCCATGACCGGTTAGGCCATTATCCCATGTGTACGCCTAATAAGGTTCCGTGCACACACACCACCCTTGTACTTTAACAGTTTTTGTCACCCATTAATACATATGTTCACGTTAAGCTTGATGTAAATTAATATGAAATTTGATGATTTTGAGATATTGATGATCTATGTGAGGAATATAGGATTTTAATGAATGTAAAGATTATCAATGGTTAATAAGCACAGATTAAAATGAGATAATGTTAAATATGTCAAAGTATCGATATATATATTGAGTATTGATTTTGGATTTTAGGTTTAGAGGTACTAAACATAAGGGATATTTGTAAACCTAATACTTAAAAATCCCAAAACCTGTGCAAGGATTGGTGATAAATGTTCAGTAGGTTTGTAATTTACAACGTGAAGTAGATGTTGATTAACATATATTTTCTCTCTGAAGACTTAGCCCGCATGATAGACCTAGATTTATATGGTTTACTGTATGACTAGGGCCATATGAGGCAGACATCAAATGTACAGTTTGGATTAGGTTTTGTGACCATAGATCTACCTGGCAGAGTACCTAAACTACATATATATTGATTTTGTTATAAAAAATACGAGTATAAAAGGATTCAGAAATGTTATATTGGTTAAATACAAGATGAAGAAATGGACTCTGATTGTGAAATGATATGGTTATTTGTTAAGGAAATTGACCTTATGATTTTGATATAAATGATATGAACATAAAATGACTGAGAAACATTACATTAGTTAAATATGATGCAAAAAGAAAATTGACTCTTGTTCTGAAATGGCCTTATTATTTAAGATAGGTTGACTAATATATTTTTCATTTCACTTTTTAGCATAATAGGACATATTATGTTTGTTTATTGATAGTGATCATTAATGGATTATGTTCACTACCCTAAAGATTTTGCTGTAGATTCTACTGTTAATTCCTAGATCGAGACTTCAAATTGAGAACATTAATTCTCCTTTTTACTTTCATCTTAGACTTTTTTTTTTTTGGAAAATTGTTTAATCTTTTGTACATCTAAAGGATGAGGTTCATTCTTGTAGGAAAGAATAATTTCCATCTTATTATTGCAAGGCTAATATGGCAGAATATATATACACTTCTTAGTCCTCTATTTAGGAAAGTTGTACCCATATAAGGCAGTAATTACCCTAATTAGAGCCACTAATTACCTTAATTACAGCCACTAATTACCTTAATTATAGCTGCTATAATTACCCTAATTAGAGCTTAAATTAGAGCCTAATTATCTGTCTATTTTCTAACATTTACTATAATCAAATCCCCTAAATCTCGCCTACAATCTTAGCCAACACAACCTTGGTTTCCAACACTCCCCCTCAAGCTAGGTTGAAAATGATTTCCATAATAGGTTGCCAATTAAGTAGTTGAACTACCCCTTATATATTTTTTTTGTCAAAACATCTACAATCTGCTCAGCAATAGGCATATAGGTCATGCTGATCACTTATTCTTCAATTTTCTCTTTAGTGAAATGCTTGTTAAACTCCACTTGTTTAGTTTTGTTGTGAAGAACTAGGTTGTATGCAATAGCAATTGCTACCTTGTTGTCACAATACACTTTTATTGGCAAAGTGTTTTGAACTCTTAGGTCCTTTAGTAACCTCTTGATCCACAGGATTTCACAAATTCCATAAGCAACTAATCTAAATTCTGTTTCAACGCTACTCCTTGCTACCACACTTTGTTTTTTACTTCGCCAGGTGACCAAGTTACCTCCAACAAATGTGTAGTAGCCGGAAGTAGATTTTCGATCAGTGATTCAACCAGCCCAATCTGCATCTGTGTAGACTTTAACTCAGAAATGCCCTTATTTTTTAAATAGCAGCATTTTATCAGGGGTTCCTTTCAAATACCTTAGGATCCTATATGCTGCTTCAAAATGTTCTTATCCTGGTGAGTGCATAAATTGACTCGTTTTACTTACTACAAATGCTATATCAGGAAGTGTATTAGATAAATAGATCAATTTTCCAACAAGTCTTTGAAATTACTCTATATTCGACATGTCCTCGGGTTTTGCATGTTGAAGTTTCTAATTAGGTTCAGTTGGAGTTTCAGCCGATGTACATCTAAGTAAACCTGTTTCACTAAGCAAATGAAGTGTGTATTTACGTTGAATGACAAATATACCATTCTGGACCTTGCGAACTCTATACGAAGGAAGTTTTTTAGAGCTCCTAAGTATTTTATCTCGAAATCTTTGGTAAGGCCCTTCTATCATCTTCCTAACTTGCCAATATCATCTCTTGCCCAAATAATGTCACCCGCATAAATAATCAAGATAGCAATTTTATCTTCTCTTGAGTGTTTATAAGACATAGTGTGATCTGCTTGACTTTGACAGTAGCCATGACTCTTAATATTCTTTCCAAAGTGTTCAAATGATGCTCTTGAAGGTTGTTTGAGACCATATAGGGACTTTTTAATTTACACACTCTGTCCTTGCCAAACTTCTCTTCAAATCCTAGAGGCAAACTCATATACACTTCTTCCTTAAGATCTCCATTCAAGAAAGCATTTTTTACATCCAATTGATGTAAGGGCCAACCATAATTAATAGCTAAGGACAAAAGTACTCGAATAGAGTTCATCTTTGTAACTGGAGTAGACGTTTCTTGGTAGTCAATTCCAAGAGTTTGTGTAAACCTTTTTGCCACAAGTCTTGCCTTATTCCTTTCTATACTCCCATCAGCTTTACATTTAACTGCAAACACCCATTTGCAACCTATGATCTTTTTTCCTTTTGGTAGTCTCACCAATTCCCAATTTTCATTTTTTTTCCAAGCATTCATCTCTTCCATAACTGTTGGCTTCTAATTCGGGTTATCCAACACCTCTTTAATAGTTCTTGGAACAAACAGGTTAGACACATTTGAGATAAAAGCTTTATAACTATTGGAAAATCTATCATAAGATAGATATTTTGCAATGGGACGTTGGGTACATTTTCGTACACCTTTTCTAATGGCTATAGGGAGGTAATAATCAATGGGTTCATCAATTGAAAGAAGTGAAAATGAAGAAAGGTCTGGATTGAGACTAGAGCTACTTGAATTGCTTGGACCCTCTTCCAAGGATTATGATTGACTTTTTGGTAGAACAATTGGCAGGTCTTTATTCTTATGTTCAGTTTTCCTTTGAGTATAAACCAAGTATTCAGGTTCAGGAACATTTTGTTCCTTATGTACTATTTTCCCCCTACATGTGGGTCATCTAAGTTCAGTAAACCTAGATTACGATCTCCTCGATTCTCCATATTTTATCATCCTATTGTTGTTTTTGTTTATCTAAAGAGGAAGATGAGAGAATAAGGTTTGGTGAGAGATCCGAAGTTGTTTTCCAAAAAAATTCTTCATTCTCAATCTCCCCCAGAAGAGAATTTTTGGAACAAAAAAGTATTGAATTTTCACAAATGAGACATCCACACTCACAAAATTTTTTTTATTTGAGGATTGTAACATTTGTACCCCTTTTTTGTTTGAAGCATACCTAATGAAAGCACATTTTTCACCACTAAGATCAAGTTTAGATCGAATATTATTGGATATATGAACATAAGCAATGCATACAAATATTTTCAATGGGAAATTTGAAGTAATCCTACATTCGGGAAATGTTTTTTTTTTGGAGTAGTCTAAGGGTGTGAAATATTGCAAAATATGAGTAGGCATTTGATTTATTAAGTACGAAGTTGTCAAAATTGCATCTCTCTATAAGTATGGAACATGCATTGAAAACATTATGGCACGAGCCACCTTAAGTAAATGCATGTTTTTTCTTTCAGCAATATCATTTTGTTGAGAAGTGTCATGATAAGTGGATTGATATTGTCACGCCCCTACCTTAATTGTCTAAGATGGACGGCATGGGAATGCAAAAACTAAATTAAATGAATAAAATTCAATTTAAATTCGATTCATAATGATTTGTAATTTTCAATACATCCAAAATTATTACTCATTCCCATATAAAGTAATATCTAAATGTGTCACCATAAAATTTATCAATAACATAATCCATTTTAATATTATTCCCAATGACCGTATTCAAGGTTCGCACAATCAAAACATATACTATTGTCATACTTATAGCTCTCAAAATAATAATATTATAAGGATAAATTGCAAACTTACACTTTGGGTCACACAATTTATGATATAAATAATTCAACTCAATTTAGAAGAATAAACACACTTATTATCATCTATAGTTAAGACCAGACTTAGGTCATTCAAGCCTAAGCTGCCTACGTATCCTACGCCTACGTATCCTACTTCGGGAATCAGGTTACCATAGTTTCTATTTCATTACACAATGTTCACAACCCTACTCATTACCAATAAATCAACCATTAAACATCATTGTAATTAACTACCTCAGTATATCAACACATAATAATATCTATACAATCTCATGCAATAGATAATGATAGAATGTAATGCTAATGCATATTTTCTAACCTCCATCTACCCCCAACCTTATCCTGAGATGGGTGACGCTTAGCAAAGCACGCGGGGTCACTAATTGCACCTTTACGCTTACGGAAAACGTATATCTCAATATATATCACAAGTGGAGAATAGTGTTACACCCTCCACTAGTGTAAAACTCAGGGGAACCATGTTACACTCCCTAACCCTTCTAGTAGAAAATCGTGTTACACCCCTAGTTAGGTATCTACTTAACTCAAGTAGGATCCGGCTGTAGTTTGAAGAAAATCTCATAATCATATCTCATAATTAACTTCTTAACTTCAAATGAGTAAGCTCTAGTCATATATATCGACTGGCAATCATCTGGTATTTTCAAAATCTCATTTTATCACTTTTCTCAAATCATGGACCTCGTCTATATATATATCCCGTGTCTCGGTACATCACAATATAAATGTGGCATTCTCGACCAATCAATATTCTCAACATAAACCAGATGATGTCACCCCAGTACCATGCACATGATATGCTCAATCATGTGAATAAATATCATCTCAATATAAAATGCATTCTTATTAGGCTTGATGATGATTTAGGGTCTTTTCCATCATGAGAAATCTAAAATAACCCAATTTGGACACACAAATATACTTAAAATTCAGTTTTTTACACTTTTCTGAAGATTCACCTTATTATGGTTGGGACCACCCTGAGCAGTGGTCTGAACCACCTAAGCAGTGGTTGGGACACCCAAGATGTAGTTTGTTTCCGATGAGACCTGGCCCCAAATCATCCTTAAATCAATATTTCAAGCTTCAATCTCAACAATAACTCATGTATAAGCACTCAAACACATAAATCACATGTTTCTTTATCATTTAATCAAAAAATAACTTAAATATATACAAGATATTCACATTTATATGCATATATATAACCACATTTAAATATATATTTATATATATATATGTACGAATCACATGATAAACAACCAAATCAAGCACAAACATATAACAAAATCACCCTAACGATGTCTAGCCTACCTCGAATTCGAAGAGAAATGAAGAAAAACCAAGAAAATCGATTGAGCTCCCAACCTTCAAAAGTCGATTTATCCTACCTCGGGCCAAACCACCAGAAATAAACGTTATCACGATGTTCACGACGTCGAATACTACCCCGATCTGTCAACCTTCTACTCCGGATTGCACTGTCTCTCTCTACTATCTCTCTCTTTTCTCTCATCTCTCCCTGCCCCCCCAGCCAAAGAAAAGAAAGGAATGAGAAAAAGAAAAGGAAGAAGGAAAGAAAAAAAAATGGGAGTTGGACCCTTGGCTCAGTTGCCCAACCAATCACCAATTCAGACCACACTCAACCCAAGGAAAATAAAATAAATCAATTAAATCTCAAAATAATTATTTACTGGCCCAAAATAACACATAAACAGCCAAAATAAATATCAGGTAATAGAGATGTAAAATGCCTTTTTCTTAAAAAAATTTTCCTGGATATTCATTAAAATACTCTTTCCCATTATCTGAGTGAAACAAACAGATTTTTGATCCAAATTGATTTTCAACCATTTTGTGAAAAACTTGAAACACATTTTTAACTTCAGAATTGTCATTCATCAAAAACACCCAACAAAGACAGGTATGATCGTCTATAAAAATAACAAACCATTTTTTTCTAGTCATAGTAGTGACCCTAGAAGGACCCCACACATCACTATGAATCAAATAGAGTGGCTTAGAAGTATGATATGGTTTTGGCAAATAAGTAGCTTTTTGGCTTTTAGATAGAAAACAACTTTCACAATGAAAGGAATAAAAATCCATAGTTTTAAACAAATCAAGAAATAGATATTTTAAATGTGGAAAACTAAAATGTCCTAGTCTAAAACGCCAAAACATTATTTTGTCATAAGCAGAAATTGAACTAACACTACCACAATAGGCTTGAGCATTTTTATTTACAAAAATAGTCATCAAAGTAGTAAAGACATTGACCATTCCAGCATTACCAATCATCCCTCTCGAGTTCCGGTCTTGAAATTCATAGTGAGAGTCAAAGAAAATAGCATGACAATTAGAGTCCTTGGAGATTTTACAGATAGATAACAAATTATAGGCCAATTTTGGAACATAAAGGACAAATTTAAGTGTTATATTTTTTAAGAGTTTAATTTGACATTTTCCTGCGCAATATGTGTAAAGCTACCATCAGGAATCCTAACTCTTGATGTATTAGACAAACATGAATATTTATAAAATAATCGGAAAAAGAAGTCATGTGGTCGAATGCCCTTAAATCAATGATCCAAGGGACAGATTTTTGGCTACAAGATAGAGCATTTGAATTGCTACCTCTTTGTGCAAAAGCAATACTAGGAGTGTTGGATAGTGAATTGGACTTTCGTAGCTTAAGAATATAATCCATCTGTTCTTTAGAGAAATGACTTATCTCAGCTTCATTTACAAAAGAGGCTCCTTAGGTTGGCATGTCACTAGGTTTGTTGCTCTTCCAGTTTGCAGGCTTCCCATGAATCTTCCAGCAGTCGTCTTGGGTATGACGTGGCTTATTTCAAACATCACACCATATCTAAGGCCTTTCATTTTGCTTTCATGGATTAAAGACTTTGTTTGCAGTTGAAACTGATGCAATCAGGGCTGAATTCTCTACTGGGGTAGCAATCCTTTTTTTTTTTCCAAGCATCATGTTCCTTCGGCTTTCTTCCCTTCTAACTTCAACCAAGACTTCACCAATAACTAGTAATGGTTGACAATCGGTGATTCTCCCTTTGACCTCATTGAATTCTATGTTCAAACCAACCAAGAACTTGTAAATTCAATGATCTTCGGCTAGCTTTCTGTTATGATTGCAGTCCTTCGGTGATTTCCATTCGTAATCATTGAATAAATCTAGATCTTGCCATAATCTCTTCAAGGAATTGAGAGTTGGGAGGAAGGGTTTCTGGATTTTTTTAGGGGGCTGGGGCTTTGGATGTAACTTCGGATGACATTGTGAATAACGATTGAAGAAATTCTAGGGTTTTTGTCAACGAATAAGTCCTTGCTCTAATACCACGTAGAAAAGAATAATTTCTCTCTATTATTACAAGGCCATATATACACTCCCTAGTCCTCTATTTAGGAAAGATGTACCCATACAATGCAGTAATTAAAGGCATTGATTACTTTAATTACAGCCACTAATTACCTTAATTATAACTGCTGTAATTACCCTAATTATAGCCTAAATTAGAGCCTAATTATCTATTTACTTTCTAACATTTGTAATAATCAAATCCACTAAATCTCACCTACAATCTTAACCAACACAATCTCAGTTTCCAACAATTGTACATACATTTGACTTACATTTAGTTGGGTTGTATAGGCCGAATTGAGCCTAGATTGGTAATATTCTTTTGGAGCACAGTTACTTGATCAATGGCCAACGCTTTATATATATATATATATATATATATATATATTATTTTTAAATTATTTTCTTGGCTCCGATGGATTATGTAGCTCTGACGAGGTATAGATTTATAATAGTATTACGTAGATGCATGTATGTTAGCTCATGCTAGCCGCGAGTTGCAGAATCAGACGTGACATTGTGAGGAAGATGATTATGGTCTTATGGTGACTTTTGAATCATTAGGTGTGGCAGAGAAAGAGAAGGTGTGGCCTGTTTAGGTTGAGCTTCAACCAGTGCCCCTACTTCTTCATTCGTTCTCCATTTTCTTCTTAGAATAAGATAGGGAGTCTGACTCAATAAAATTGGTTGTTGATACTACGTCACTAGCATGCTTAGTTCATGTCTAGGATGAGATTATTGGTTGGTTTAGCTTTGACTTGGTTGGAGATGATAATGTGCATGAAATGTAAATGAGAAAAGATAATGGAATTTAACCCACATTGACTAATTCATCAAAATTATTGGTTAATTCTTCACATTAATATATGGGTCATGGTTTGATATTATGCTAGTATGTTTTTGAACCTAAGGATGTATAATTAATGAATCGTGGTTGTGATTTGAATTGGAATTGAACCATAAACCAGAAAAGAAAGGCTGATGAACTACTGGTGCAGGAACGCTAGTGTCCATAGGAAAATTTGGTTCTTGTGTGCACAATCCTTGGATTTTGACCCTATGTGCATGCCCTTTTTTTTGGTTTTATGCATTGTGAATGACTTGCCACTCGTGCACAAAATTCATTACTCATGTGTGCGATAACCTTTTCACTATCTTATAATCACGATTTTGGTCTCTTGCCCATGGTTAGGGGTTGATTGTGCCTATGCATACAAAGTGATGCTCCACGTGCGCACTACTGTATTTGATTGTGTTTTTTTACATGTTTTTTTTTTTTTTACTGTTTAGTTCATGCATATCCTACATTGATGTATTGGTTGTGCGTATATATGCATTCCATGAGATGGAATGAGGGTTTGGATTGTTAATGAGATATAATTTTATAATGTTTAGATATGATTTGTACTTAGCCATGAGATGGTGTCTACTGGATAAAATCTTGTGCCCGCAAACTCACCTGTCTAAGTACCAAAATTAGAGATTATATTTGTATTATGTTATTGTTGATACATGTTGATGTCAGCTAGGTTACTTGTTATTGATTCATTAATATTAGATTGTGTAGATTTATTATTATAATATGCTATAATATTTATGATAGAAGGATGATTAAAACATATTTATATATTCAATTACAAAGTGAACACTTGTAATCTAGTACTCACTCTTCTACAGATTTTATTAAAATCTTAATATTAACAAGCTAGTTGAAGCAACCAATCGAGAGATTTAGTTTATTCCTAACCTTTCTTTTGTTGTGTATCCATGCATTTGAACTTTACAAATGAGGTACACTGTATATAGCTATTCTTTTGGAGTCTCAGATATGAAACAAATGTATATATTCGATTAAGTTATGCTGGTCTACTGAACACAATAATGTATATAGTTTTGGAGTACATATACCCAATATGTGACTGAGTACTTAGCCATGAGATGGTGTCTACTGGATAAAGTCTTGTAGCCACAAACTCACCTGTCTAAGCACCAAAATTAGAGATTATATTTGTATTATGTTCTTGTTGATACATGTTGATGTCGGCTAGGTTACTTGTTATTAATTCATTAATATCAGATTGTGTAGATTTATTCTTATAATATACTATAATATTTATGATAGAAGGATGATTAAAACATATTTATATATTCAATTACAAAGTGAACACTTGTAATCTAGTACTCACTCTTCTACAGATTTTATTAAAATCTTAATATTAACAAGATAGTTGAAGCAACCAATCGAGAAATTTAGTTTATTCCTAACCTTTCTTTTGTTGTGTATCCATGCATTTGAACTTTACAAATGAGGTACATTGTACATAACTATTCTTTTGGAGTCTTAGATATGAAACGAGTGTATATATTCGATTAAGTTATGCTGACCTATTAAACACAATAATGTTTATAGTTTTGGAGTACATATACCCAATATGTGACTGAGGCTTGTTATATTTGTTTTGGCTTTATATATGGTCTCGTGCTCTGCTCGTTAGTTTTATGACTCTAATTATGACAGATGACTGTATGTTATTATATATGGTACAACTATGTAATGTAGGGCATTGCATTAAATTTTTGATAAAAAAAAAAATCAATCAAACATGTGAAATTCTCGACTGGTAGAAATTATGATTTCATTTCCTGAATTTAATGTGTAACCAAAACATGGGAAAATGGTTTATCAAGAAATGCATAAATAATAACATTTATTCTAGTGTAAAATACAGTTTGCTAGGACAGGTATGCACGTAAGTTACCAATCAGTCTGACCTTGAGTAGGATATGCAACTTCTAGGCGATGATGATATTAGCTTCATTTGTTCTCTTTTCTTGGCAACCGATATATACATATATATATATATATATATATACAGATGATGATATTTGTTCTCCAGCTTATGTTTTCCCTACCGTTGATGTTTTTGACTAAATATTTCATGACATTATCCATGCTACAATCAATCCAATCCAATCCAATCCAATCTCTCTCTCTCTCTCTCTCTGTCTCTCTCTTTTTTTTTAAATATTCAAGTACTTAGGTCAAGTTACGTATAATTTAATTAATATCTGCAGTTTTAAACTTAACGACTAGATAAAAACCCTTTAATAATCTTAAAAAAACGCGAAGTAGTGACTAGTAGAGAATAAACCCCATTCCAATTTGTATAATTGATCTGATGGGTCTCACAAAAGAATAATAATAATAATAATAATTTTTTTTTTCTGTACAATGAATATAATGCCAAGGATGTTCAGTCCTCTTATCAGCCCATCAAAACCACAGCATTAGCGCATTAATTTCTGGGTGACAGAAGTCAAAAATCCAATTATCACCTAAAATTTTGGCTTAGGGTACTGGAGTAACCAACAATATCTAACAGAGCGAAAGTTGAAGATAGAATGTTTACAAATCAGGCAACATGTCCATTGTTATTAAGTGGACGAAAGAACAGTAATGAGAAGGTTCACGTTTCCGACATCAATTCCAGATGCCTGCGTGGGTATCATTCAACATGAAGAAATTAGCAAACCTAATTCAGCAACTGGACAGCACGACCTGCATAGAAAAAGTAGGGCAATGCTACCTGGAAGTAGTTGACAACAAATTCAAAGGAATAAGAGGAAGTTTCTGCTCAAATGGCAGGAGATCAATTTTCAATTAATTTTCATCTGGCAATATGAGGCGGTCTTGACCATCCACTAGCTTTGCAGATCGAATCACATCCCCGGTTTTCATCTGAGGAAGAATTTCCCTCCCAACAGTTGTGTACCTATAAAATGCAGTATTTAGCTATACCTGATAAAAGCAATTCAAAATTTAAAGGAAATAGATAAAACACATGCATGCCGAAATTGCAAGGACATACCCAAAAACAGAAAATTGACCCTCATCAAAAGACAACCCCCCTAAGCCAGCCTGTTGAATTCATCACACTATATATCAATACTAGGAAATTAATTTCTTAATCATTGAAGATAAAAGTTTCTTTAAGATCAAAATAAAGATGCAAGTATACGAATGGTTCATATCTACCATCTTCATTCCATTGCTGTTTTAGAGTAAAAGGTAAATGACTTTCAAACCCCAATGAAGCACCTTGAATGCTACTTACACTCCTCTTATCATAAAGATAAAAGAAAAACTGATACGGCGATGAGTACTCCTCAGAGACTTCACTGTGTGCCATAGCAACTGCACCATATACAGATAGTGGAAGTACGGGCAGCTCTCCATCCTTCCATAAAGAAAAAAAGTTCCGTTACCACAAATATCGGTACATTGTATCTATTCCTAGGATACTGAATAATGAAATGTCAGCAAACCTGCACATTTAAAGCTGTTTTGTACAGTGGCTCAAACTGCCCAGCTGGCATTATCTCCAAAGGAACATTATAACCACTGTTCTTTCCAACTCCACTGTCTGAGAGAATTGCTTGCTCGGTACATCTAAGCTTCATGCCATTGTATGCTCCATCAACAACCTAATGCACAGTTAAAATAGTTTTTTGTTTAATTCAAGTGTGCAAACTGTTGAAAATAAAAGACAAGAAACAGAGATGGAGAGACAATATAAACTCTATATTTTGTCATATTAGCTTATAAAGGTTAAAAAGAGGCCTTTAAATAGGTTTACAATAAGAGGTATGTATGTTAATGATCTACATACCAAAATAAACCTAATTGCTTACTAAAAACTAAGATATAGAATATTCTAATATAGGTATGTAAATAAAGAATATTTCATGACTTAATACAGAATATTCTAACACAAACAGTTAACTTATGGAAGAAAAGGAATCCAATGAATTGTGAGACTTCAACAGCCAACCCAAATATTTTCTGGGTGCAAGGCTTTATCAACTCGCTATGAGTTTTACATTGAGAATTTTCTAGAACTCACATGAGTGAAAAGATAGCACGAGGACCTCCACATTTCTAACCATATGTGCAGCAGAAAATTGTGAAAAGTAAACTTTAAATGACAAGAAAGTTATTCTCTTTCTTTCTGAAGGCAAGAAGCCTATCCTCTACTCTTGTCAACTTTCCTTCAAGTCTGATGGTGTATTATATAATTTATATTCCAAAATTTCCAAAGTTGTTAGTAAAAAACTAAAAAGAAGATCTTGGATCATCCTTCAGAACTTTGTTTCAGCTATTTCATGAATGAAAAGAACCAAAAAAAAATTAGATACAAGTTCCGAAGCTTAATACCTCATTTTATTGGAAGTTAGAAGTTCCATACAAATCCAATAACAGGTCATAAATGACAACCAAAACAATTACACAAAAACATATAAAATTTAAAACAGAATGAAAAATGAAAATAAGAAGAAAAGGGAAGAAGAAAGAAGAATTATGGCCGGAGAAACCTAAAACTTAAATCACCGCAAATCAGGTTATTTTTTCAAATTTCAAAATAAATTATGGTCATCATCCAAAATTCTGTAAGGGGTAACGTAGATAGTTAGAAAGATATTTATATTAATATACAAAGGAAGCTAGCTCAAGCCAGGTTACAAATTTGTTTTACAAAAATACCCTTTACTTCTCACTATATTTTTTCTCATGAAACCGTAGGTCGTAACAGACACTCTGCAACAACCCCCACAATATTTTCACACAAGTAACTGATAATCTGCAAGAACCGATTGAACAAAGAGCATAGAGAGAGAGAGAGAGAGAGAGAGAGAGAGAGAGGGAGTGAGAAGAAGAGAATATTACACACGCACAGCATGTGTGGCTCTACCCTAGTAATATAGAAAATAAGGAAGAACACAGAAGACTAAACATAAAGATTGATCATCAACTTCAAATGCAAGCGTTTGTTTAAAATAAATAGATATTTCACTAGGATGAGATTAGATTCCACTACCTTACCAGTTTTGCAAAGTTCCCTGCTGTCAGTGGTGCTGAATATCCATCTAAAACAACCTGATTACATGTTTAGTTATCAGTCCAAACAGAAGTCAAGCGGATCTAGTAAGCACAAGCACAAACCCAAACCCAAACCCTAACCACAAATACCAGAATACGTCTATACGTTAGTCAACAAAAAATGGAATTAACTAGTTAAATGATCAAATAATCTAACACCTAGTGGACCAGGCAGTTCAGTTAACTTAAGCAAAGTTCAAATCCATTATTGCACTATGATCACTGGATCAAACTCAAAAGATGGTCTTAATCTTGCAGAAAAGGACAAAAATGAAATTAAAAGATAAAAAGAAATTAGTAAATAATATGAATATAATTTCCACATCCAAGGAACTGTCAAGATTTAGTTAATTTCAGTAATTATGGAGGGCATGAGCATTGAAGAGAGATCTGCTGATATGACTAGCTATAGGTCAACAAAGAGAAGAAAATATGCTCGTAATCATGAATGAATACAAAGGCAACCTTCGGAAATTAATGATGATGTGATTAAATTAGTGATAGCCAGACAGGTATTGTATATCAATGAGAAAAGGATTTGACAGGGAAAAATGATTACAAATTCAACCTGCTTCGACGTGTGATGCTCGTGGATAAAGACTAAGGCAACCTTATTACCAGAGTATGATACACTAATAAAAAGTGTTTTACAAGGAAAAATGATTCAAAATTAAACTCCTACGAAATGTGTACTTGATCAACTTGAAGCGAAGCTGTTAGTCAACTCTCAACTATAATGGTGAGGGGCCCGAGGTGTTCATTGTTGGGGCATTTCTGGCATTTATGCTGAAGGAGGCAGGATTCAGTTCCTCATGATAGGAAGACTGTCCACAGCTTAAGAGGATCAGCTGGCCATTTATGCCTTCCAGGAGGAAACTCCAACACAACAGTTTTATTACTGAAGGGTAAACTTAAAAGCAGTATCTAATAGCTATGAATCTGTGATGAAACATAGATATGGATGTGGGATATAAAGATGATATAGGTGCAGGCACAGTGGGGATATCCCAAAGAAATATATACTTTTGCGAGTTATATACATGAATATAAAGTCCACTAGAAACTAATCCACCTCCTAAGCCTATCGATGAATCTTATGAGGATTGGCTTAGTGAGGACTCAATTATTATGGGGATGGCACAGTTTAGAACCCCACATTACTACTACAGTTGAGTTTTGTGACTCCTCCAAGGAAATTTGGGATTCCTTAACTGATTCATTATCACATAAAAGCAACGTAACATAGAGTGTTTGACTTTTATGGTCAGATCTTCAGCATCAAGCTGGGAGACTAATCTAGTTTTTACTACTACAGTACACTTAATAGCCTTTGGGATTAGTTACTATAGTATCGGCCCCTTAATACAGAACTAGCTCAACAATAGAGACATTAGGAGGATTTTATGGTTGCTTCACCACTTTTAGGACTCAATTTTGAACTGTGTGGGTTTAAGGATCAAATTCTAGCTACTGAGATATACCAACAGCTGGTAATGCACATTTTGTCTTGTTGAGGTCCTCTTTAGCCTAGCAGTTCTACTGCAAGCCTAGAGTCCTCAGCCTTGGTTTCTGCCCAAGAGAGTTCATGGAAACGCTCATAGTGGTCCTCAAGGAGGCTGCGTTGGTGGTTGCTTTTTTCAGTCATTAGAGTAGTACTAATCATACAAAACCGTGTGATAGACTAAATCAGATAATCATGTAACAGATGGCTCCTCATCATCATCTCAGTCTGCTCCAGTGGATTTTAATTCTCCTGCTTCTCATTCTCTTGATGCACTCACAACCCAAACTTGGTAAACTTATTCAGAATATAGGTCCCACTTATGCTTTTAGTTCTACAAGTACATTAGCCAATTTAGGTAATGTTCCATGTGTTGCATCTGCACCTACTTCTTGGGTCATTGACACTAGTGCTAGTTCTCACATATCAGGCAAATCTTCTTTATTTTTTGATTTGGATTCCATTCAGCATCATCTTATCCTAGCTAATGGATTGTTTCGAGCAGTTGTTGGTAGAGGTGTTTTTCATCCTCATTCATCACTTTCCTTAACTCATGGTCTTTATGCACCTGAGTTTCCCATTCAATTTATTATCTCTGAATCAATTGATCAAGTACTTAAACTGTTTCGTAACATTTACACCAACTGCTTGTTCTTTAGGACCTCAAAACGAAGAAGATGATAAGTTCAGGACATGAACAAGGTGGCCTCAATTATTTGGATCCCGCCAGTTTCTCCACTCAATAAACTTCTGCCTCTAATGTAACCATTGCTCCACTTCAGTGACATTCTAAATTAGAACATCCATCTCTAAATAAATTAAAGCCAGTAATTCCTAAGTTGAGTTCTATGTCAAGTCTAGAATGTGATGCATGTCAATTGGGCAAGGATCACTGCAATTCTATCCTAGTCCAGCTAAGTCTTTTGCATTAGCTCATACAGATATATAGGGGCCTTCCCATCTCGCTAGTATTAATGGTTTCTACTATCTTTGTTGACGATTTTTTCTGTACGACTTATTCTTAATGCAAGCTCGAACTGAATTGCCTTTTATTATTACTCGCTTTTACAATGAGCTTTTTACCCAATTTGGCAAACAAAAGAAAATATTTTGTTCCAATAATGCCTTGGAATATCTGCAGTATGTCATGCAATCTGTTGCATTGATCATGGTATCATTCATCAGACAAGTTGTGTGCACACGTTCCAACAAAACAGTGCTGCTAAACGTAAACACTGTCACTTGCTCAATGTTGCTCAAACTATGATGTTTAACATTCACATTCCACAGCCTTTTTTTGGGGAAGGGTGGGCATTGTCCTCACTATATGTCATCTTATTAATCATATGCCATCTATGGTCTTGGGTAATAAACCTCTCTTCTTTCTCTTATATCCTAATAAAACTCCTTTACTCTGTTCTCGTGAGTTTGGTTGTGTAGTCTTTGTCATGTAATTGATTCAAGCAAGGATAAACTCTCTCCTTGAGCTAGGAAATGCATCTTTCTTGATTACTCACGTACACAAAAAAGTTATCATTGTTATAATTCTCCCTCTTGTCACTATTTTGTGTCTAATGTTGTCACCTTTTTCAAGTCCACTTATTACAGTGTAGGTCAATAATTATACCTAAATCTCATTTCTAGCAATTAGGGGGGAGTCTATTTCATCTTCTTATCATAGTTAGGAGAGTCTAAACCTACTCTTCCAGTACCACTGGATTCCACGTCTTTGCCTATATAGGTTTATAAGCGAACTCCACATCGACAGGTTGCCTCTTATGGTCCGTCCCATCCATTTGCTTTGCCTAAGGCCTAAACACTATCATACCACCATACTTCCCCTTGTTTGCACTCATTTCTTTGTGCATTATCTTCCGTTTTTATTCCAACATCATACAAAGAGGCACTTTTCTCTCCTAGTTGGAAGTAGACAATGGATAAAGAGATAAGTGCACTTTATAAGAATTAGATGTGGGAGCTTACTTCTTTAACGTCTGGGAAACAGACTATAGGGTGTCATCAGGTGTATACTATTAAATACTTACCACATGGTTCGGTTGAGCATCTTAAGACATGCTTTGTTGCTAAATGCTACACTCAAACATATGGCATCGATTACCTAGAAACCTTCTTCCATGTTGCTTGTTTGCATTCTATTAGAATTCTCCTTCTTGTATCTATAAGTCGTTCTTGGTCTCTATGTCATCTTGATAATGCCTTTCTTCATGGGGCACTTCAAAAAGAAGTCTGTATGGATCAACTGCCTAGCTACACCATTTCTAGTAGAGTAACATTTGGTCTATTGCCTACATCAGGCTTTGTATGGCCTTAAATAGTCTCTCAATGCTTGGTCTAACTGCTTAGCAGTGTTATGCTTGACTATGACTTTCGTTGATCCACTTCTGATCATTCGATTTTAGCTTGTTTGATCATCTTTTGGCAATATTATCTTAATAGTTTATGTGAATGGTATCATTATCTCTAGGGATGATGCATCTAGCATTGTTGATTTGAAGCACCATTTAAGTCAATAGTTTCATACTAAAGATTTGGGTACTCTTCGTTCTTTTCTAGGGATCAAGGTGGCTCAATCTTATCAAGGTCTTTCTCTTTTTTAAAGAAAATACGTTCTGGATTTACTACCTGACACAGGCCTTTTGGGTTTTCAACCAGTTGACACCCTAATGGATTCATCAGTCAAACTTGGTAATGACACCGGTGCTCTTTTTAATGATGTTGGTCATTACTACTACTTAGTCAGTAAATTGATTTACCCAATTGTGACTCGCCCAGACATCACTTATGCTTTTGGAGTAGTTAGCTAGTTTATGTCTGCTCCATGTCATCCACACTATGAGGCAATTAGTTGCACTTTGCATTGTTTGAAATGCACTCCTGATTGTGGTTAATTTATCATCCACCACTATACCAAACCAACCAAACCAAGCCTTTTCCCACTAGGTGGGGTCGGCTATATGGATTTGTCGACGCCAATTAGATATATTTAGGGGCATGTCCTCCGATAGGGGCATGTCCTCCGATATCATCCACCACTATCTATTTCTAATATTGGCTATGGTAATGCTGATTGAGCTGGTAGTCATGCGAATCAACATTCTACCTCTGGCTACTATATGTTGTTGGTGATAATCCTATTCTTTGGTGAGTAAAAAATAGAAGTTATGGCCCATTCTAGTGATAAAGTTGAATACAGAGCTATGGCTTATAATGGCTCAAAGATGATTTGCATTTGCTCATTGTTTCATGATTTTGGCATTGATGTTTCTCCCCAGTGTCTATATATTGTGATAATTATGCATCTAACTTATTGCTAACAATCTTGTCTTTCGTGAGCACACCAAACATATCAAGGTGGATTGTCAAACCCTTGCCTTGCTCAAGTTTAGACTGAATCACAATTAAGGACATCCTTGCCAAATCCTTGCCTTGCTCTATGTTTTAGGATACATCTAAAAAGCTAGACATGCTTGACTTGTATATGTTAATGTACATTCACACAACTGTATTTATAAATCTAGCCGAGAGGTGATGTATCTAACCTAGGGGTGATCTATACAGTCTATTTTATTAAGTATAAATGTAATCATAAGACCACCCAATTGAGTGTCAAGCCATTCAATAAATCTGTTTTCATAACATGGTATAAAGCATCAATTCTTCATGGTTCTTGTGCGTATCAAGAAACCCTAGCTATATGAGTGTATAAATAAAAACCCAGAAGTTTTTGTTCGTCGTTGCTTAAGTCGCAAAGAGTCTTCATCGCCATTGTCATTGATGATTGCTTGTGTGTCACCATCCAGCACCTGTTCTTACCAAAGTCATACCTTAGTGAAGTCGTTAGAGGCTAGCAATCGTCGTTGAGGGAAGCTTGTCATCTGATTATTCCTAACGGACCACCAAGTCCTGTGTGCATGAGATTCATGCGCCGCCAATTTAGTTATGCACGTGAGCACATGATGCATCCCCTGCCTCCAGCCTTCGTGCAGTCCAATCATTTCTTACCAGCAACTTATTTAGCTCTCTTTGTTCAATGGATTGAACAGTCTCTATTCACTGTATTTTCTTCTTAGCCGAATACTGTTTCTTCTTGTTTTAATGGCTTCTGAGACACCTTCTAGCTCACTTATTGAACAAAAGATGTTCAGTAGTTCAATCTCTGTGCCTTAACAATTAACCACTAGAAAATTGAACAAAACAAATTACATCCAATTGTCCTAATCAACTTGATCCTAAGTTTGATGTTTGGGTACAAGAGGATGCTCATTTAGTTAGTTTGTTATGGAACTCTACGGAATCCCATATTGCTGATATGTGTACTCATCTGGATACATGTAAAGACATTTGGGAGTATGTTCATCTATTATTCTCCATTGATCTCACTTGCACATATGACCTCTCGCTTGAGTTCTTCCAATTACAACAGTCCAGCAAACTTGTTACTAAGTATTTTACTTCTCTGAAGCATGTTTATGAAGAACTGAAAATTCTCCACTGCCGTTATCTACAGATATTAATGAAATGTAGAAGAAATGTGAACAGATAGTTGTAATTCAATTTCTTAACAGCCTAGATTATGAATTTGAGCCAGTTATGGCTTAAATACTTACGAAGCTTCTCTTCCCTCGTTTGCAGAGATGTATTCTAGAGTTATGAGAGCTGCTTCTCAAGATTCATCTATTACTTCTGATGGTACATGGTCTGCTCTTGTTAGTCAGACACCTACGTCACACCAGGATAGTAAGAATCTCGGTTATCAAACCCTGTCTCAGTCCAATGGTCACAATACTCATGGAGGACGTGGAGGACACAATCGTTGGGGTCATGGAGGTTGTGGTACTAGACCTAAATGCATTCATTATGGTTATGTTGGACATGTTAGGGAGAGTTGTCGAGATCTTTATAAGAAGCCAACTCATGCAGCTTTATCTGATGTTTTGGTTTCAATAGATACACTTAATAATAATGAAGTTGCCAAACCAACATTTGTGAATATTTCAAGAGAGGAATATGCCAAACTTCTTCAATATCAAATAGCTCATCAAGCATCTCTTCCCAAAGCTTCTTTAGCTCATTAAGGTAATTCCATTGCTTGTCTATCTACCACCTTGCATGCATCTTGGTTCTTAATTCTAGTACTTTAAATCAAATGTTTGGCACTTCTTCATTACTATCCAGTATTCGACGTTCATCTATTCCAAATATCACTACAGCTAATAGTTCATCTAATTTAGTTAAGGGTATTGGTAAAAAACTTCCATCTTCTTTATTTTTAGCTTATGTGTTATATGTTCCTTCATTTTCTTTTAATCTCTTATCTGTCGGCAAACTTACCAAGCAACTAAATTGTTCAGGTGACATTCTTTCATGATTCTATGGTTATCCACAATTTGAAGACATGAAAGAAGATTGGTGGAGGGCATGAAGCTTAAGAACTCCACTATCTGGCTGGTCCATCTACATTTTCATCAACAGCTTGTTCTGCAGCTACATCTCCCATTAAAATTCATCGTTGTCTTAGTCATCCAACCTTTGATGGTTAAAATCTATGGTTTCTAGTTTGAGTCTATTACAATCTTTAGATTGTGTGTCTTATCAGCTGAGAAAGCATCATCGTGCTTCCTTCAGTCCCAGAGTCAATAGTGGGTCATCGACTCCTTTTCATTTAGTACATTCAGATGTTTGGGGACCTAGTCATGTTATCTCCAAATTGGGGTTTAAGTACTTTGTTACTTTTGTTGATGATTTTTCCAAACTTATCTGGAGTTATTTGATGAAAGATCACTCTAAGTTATTTTCTATCTTTCAAACTTTTTGTGCTTTAATTAAAACTCAATTTGATGTATCTATTAAGATTCTTTGTAGTGATAAAGCTAAAGAATATTTTTCCAAACCTTCACTAATTTTATGACCACTTCTAGCATACTCCATCAGTTTTTTACTCTCGCACTCTACAACAAAATGGAGTTGTGGAGAGGAAGAATTTACTTCTCATTGAGACAGCTCGTTGCCTGAGGTTTCAAATGAAAGTTCCTAAGATTTTTTGGAGTGACGATATTCTCACTGCATGCTATTTAATTAACAAAATGCCATCTTCTGTCCTTAAAGATCGTTCTCCTTATTCTATTTTATTTCCCCAAAAACTATTATTCTCTCTTCCTCCACGCATTGTTAGGTGCGTTACTTTTGTCCATTAACTTGATAGTGAAATTGACAAGGTAGACCCACATGCTCTTAAGTGTGTATTTTTAAGTTATTCTCAATTACAAAAGGGATATTGATGTTACAGTCCATCTCTTTATCGATATTTTGTTTGTGCTGATATTTCATTCTTTGAATCCACTCAATTTTTTTCTGATACTCAGTCCTTATCTAATCTTGATGAAAGTCTTCCCCTACCAGTGTTTCCCATTTTTGTCTCCATCATCCTAAATTGCAGGTTTATACTAGACGGCTAGCGGCTATTAAGTCTTCACCTGACGCTTTAGGCACTCTTTCTTCTCCTATCCAGTCTTCAGATCCTCCTCCTGAGATAGAACGTAGTGATCTTAATCTTCCGGTGGCTCTTTGAAAAGGTAGACGTGCTTGCATTTCCCATCCCATTTATAATTTTGTCTCTTATATAGCTTTCTCCCTCTTATCATACTTTTGTTACTTCCCTATTTACTGTTTCTATTCCTAATTTTGTGATTGAAATATTGTCTTATTCTGGATGGCATTTTTCCATGGAGGATGAAATGTCTATTCTTCGAGCCAATGATACTTGAGATTTGGTAGTTCTTCCTCCTAAAAAGTTAGATGTTGGTTGTCGATAGGTGTATATTGTCAAAATTCATCCTAATGGCTCTGTTGATCATTTGAAAGCTCGATTAGTTGCTAAGGATTACACTCAGATTTATAGCCTTAATTTTTCAGAGACCCCTACTGTGGCTAATATTAGATATGTTCATCTTCTTATTTCATTAGGATGTCAAAAATGCTTTCCTCCATAGTGATATTGCTAAGAAGATATATATGGAGCAACCTCCTGGGTTTGTTGCTCAGAGGGAGTCTAAGTTAGTCTGCAAGTTAAAAAAAAAAATCGCTGTATGGCCTAAAACAATTCTCTCGAGCATGGTTTGGTAGATTTAGTGAAGTGATGATATATTTTGGATTGACGCTTGTGAAATTGATCATTCAGTATTCTATCGTCATTCTTCTTAGGGTAAGATATGGTTATTAGTGCATGTGGACGATACTGTGATCAGTAAAGATAATACACAAAAGATTTGAAAAAGTTCCTTCGGACTAAGTTCAAAATCAAAGACTTGGGTTCACTGAAGTATTTTTTGGGCATTAAAATTACAAGATCACGCAATGGTATTGCTCTTTCCCATAGGAAATATGTGATTGATTTGATGTCTAAAACAGGTATGTTGAAAGCTAAATCTATTAATACTTCAATGGATCCCAATACCAAAAGTCTTGCAGGTAAGGGTGAATTACTGGATGATCTTGGTTGGTATCACAGATTAGTTGGAAAGCTTAATTATTTGACAGCTACACGGCCAGACATCTCATTTGTTACAAGTGTAGTGAGTCAATTCTTAGATAGACCCCATTCTATCCATTAAGATGCAAGCATTCGTATTTTGAGATATCTAAAAGATGCACCAGGCCGTGATTTGTTGTATTAAGATAATGGCCATACTTTAGTTCAAGAATATACAGATGCCATTTGGGCTAGATCGCCATTAGACAGACAATCAACTACTGAATACTATATACTTGTGGAAGGCAATCTAATATCCTAGAAGAGTAAAAAGCAAATAGTGATAGTAAGATCAGGTACAGAGTCAGAGTATAGGGCCATGGCGCACACATCTGGCAAGTTGGTTTGGATCCATCATATGTTAAAAGAGTTAAGATTTTCTCTATTACAACCCATGGAACTATTATGTGATAATCAAACTGCTCACCACATATCTTCTAATCCAATATTTCATAAGCAAACCAAACATATTGAAGTTAACTGTTACTTTGTCAGGGAAAAGATTTTACAGAATGTCATCAAATCAGTCATGTAAAGTCTGAAGATCAATTGACTGATTTATTTACTAAAGCTCTGGGGGAGAGCTAGGATTCATTCGTAACATGTTTGGAGCATGTGATATATATGCACCAGCTTGGGGGGGGGGGGAGAGTGTTAATCTATATTCATGTATATGTATTTATATATCTAGTCTAAGGGTGATGTATCTAGCCTAGGGGTGATCTGTAAAGTCTATTTTATTAAGTACTAAAAAAAATCATAAGACAACCCAACTGAGTGTCAAGCCATTCATTAAATTCCTTTTCATAACAGTATACTATAGCTTG
Source organism: Vitellaria paradoxa (assembly GCA_019916065.1). Classification (NCBI taxonomy): domain Eukaryota; kingdom Viridiplantae; phylum Streptophyta; class Magnoliopsida; order Ericales; family Sapotaceae; genus Vitellaria; species Vitellaria paradoxa. The sequence goes on from CM034239.1 coordinate 30,205,448, forward strand.
AGAAGTGTTAGAATATATTATATTTTTGGAAATATACAACTAACACTAGTGTGTTCATATTATAAATAAAGACAATGGTTGATGGTGTGATGTACAGAAAGAACACCTCTTAATCTTCCCTCTAATCTCTCCGTTATTCCCTCTTCAAGTGTTCTTTAATTTCAACAAATGAGATGAAAATAAATTCAAAACTTCTAAGCATTTTCACATAACTGAATTTGAATATCACCAAAAAAAATATGCCAATATATGATTAATCTCTTTGGAACACATCCTTATTGTAGGACTATGCCGGCAATAAACTCCAAAGTTATTGCACCTAAAGGAAATTAGGTAGTGATAGAACTTAATGGACAAGAATCCACTAGTAACTTCCCTGAACACAGGAAGAATCACCTTACTGATGCTGATTTGTGGTGGGCACAAGTCATCCTGAAAAGGGGGAGTTTAGCGTACCTGAATGATAGCAGTGTTTCTTGGTACACCACCAGCTTCTGGTGAGAATGCTGAACCATCAACTTTTTCAATGGAAAATTCAACGATTCCTCTCCCTGAAAGCCTAAGGATTTCAGTAAAAAATTAATATCATATATGCGAAGCAGTGAGTACGTAAGATATCAAAACCCTGTAAGGGAATGTTTAAACACGTTATATTGATGAAATATCTATGGTTGCTTTTGCAGTAGCTGAGCACAGAAGTCAGTACTGAAGGTGAAATTGTCATAATCACCAAAATAATATACAAATAAAGCTGATATCTTATTTTGATAAGAAATAAAGCTGACTTCTGAACGTCATACAAAAATAATATGGGAAAGAGGCGGACTGGTTTAAATGCTATATAACAGAAGGAAGTCAATCAAGTCCCAATAAAATTTCATAGAACTTTTAAAACTTTATGAACATTCAATCATCTCATATGCACTGGTTTAAAATGCAATATAAGCAGAACAAAATCATTCAAATCCCAATAAAATTTAACATAACTTTTTAAATCATTATGAACATTCAATCATCTCGTATGCATATAAATACAGCCAGGCATGATTGCCACATTAAGCATACTGCGAGATAATCACTCTCTCTCTCTCTCTCTCTCTCTCTCTCTCATACAGTGAGATAATGTCTCTCTCCCTCTGTGTGTGTATGTGTGTGTGAAATGATCTCCATACCATATCAATACTGTAATAAGCCACAGACAGATGAAACAATCTCCCAGGAAACCAGAACAAATTTGCTCAAAAATTACTAGTTAAGGCTCAAAGCCTAATAAAAAATGGGGGGGAAATAGTTCTTTACAATGACATGAGGTACTTGGGAGCTGTCAGTTTAATAAAGGAATCTATAACTATACAACTAAACTATGTTGATAAAGAATTATCTCTGCATTTGCTTCAATTTGCCACAATTGGTATCATTAATAAACTTAAATTGGCCCATCTACTGAAACGTATTCTTTATATTTATAACCCAAATTCCAAGAAAAAGGATATTACCAATCAAATATGATACATACAAGCTGTTTCGTGAGTACATTTTGAGTATTTTCACTTCTGGTATCAGTGAAGCCAAATTGGACGTGGGCTTTCTGCTCCAACAAGAGCTGAATTTACAATGCTCTCTCCACACCCCCCGGGGGTGGTGTGAGCACATGGGAGCACGCATGTATATGCATACACTAAGATCTGTTTGTGTGATCTGCACACAAATATGCATGTTCAACAGATGGTGCCCCATATAGTTTCTTACACTTGATTTCTCTGTTGTACAGTGGACAAATTGCCTTTCATTTTAAATTAATGCCTCGTCAAACATCAAAAGCACACAAACGTAGGAGTTTTAAACTTCTTTATTGCAGTCAATATCATCCCACTATTGATATTGTCTTGAAATATTGATTGAGAATCCATGGAGAAGCCTACCTTGGATATTTCAAGTACTGCTCGGGCAACAAGAATGACAACCCTGGGGCCTGTGGACATAAAACTTCAAACATCACACTTATCTGTATGTAATCCTTGCAACACATAGAGCCATAAAAATGAAAAGCATAGACAACATTACTCCTGCACAAAAAAGGTTTGCCACTTCCTAGTAATGTAGCAATGACTCTTTAACATCAAGGAACTGTAAAGGGAAAGGTACTATGGTCTCATTATGCATTTCCTCATTGATCATACATCTCTTATAAAATACCTTCAAAGTTACGATAATCATAATTACCTGTAACAGCTCTAGTTGTCCAACGGTATCCAGTGAAGATGCTAGACCCACTGATACTCTGTCGGGGTCCTGATCCTTAATATTTGCAAGAAGGCTTTTCAATCCACCCTGGCCAACCAAAACAAATATAAAAACTTTTATACTTCCTTAACAACCAGAGAAACTCTTAATATTATTTAATTACACAAATTGTGCAACAGAGTGGCATTCCTCGTATAGGAAAGGATGCCAACAGAGCATGATGTTACATTTAGTATTTCCCATTAATGTATAAATCCCGTGCCCTCTAAAACAGAAGCTCCAATTTTTCAACAAATATAAGTTACAGGAAAAATATGGTTCTCTTGCTTTAAACAAGGCTTTATGTCACTGTCAATGTGAAAATGGTTAGGTGTGTCCTTGAAGAACTTGAAGATTAAGGCTCGTTTGTCCAGTCTTATTCCTAGACAGAGGCTCCCAAAGGGCCAAAACTGAAACAGGAATCCATTTTTCATCACTTTGAATTAAGTTTGTATTCTCATCAAATTGAAATTATTGATGCATCTACTTATCCTAAAAAACAAGCGGAGCTGGATAGTGGAGGAAGTTTCTGAGTCCAGGAAGTTAGAGTGGATACAACATTCAACCTACTAGCGATTTTCATGCAAAGGAGCTCAATCTCTATACCCCAAGGTACCTTCCCATCTAACAGAGATGCATACAACTCTGAACCCTTTTCCCTCAAATCAGCTGGTATGCTAGCCAAGATAGGTTCCTTTTCATCCACTGCAATCTGCAATTGAAAAGGAAACAAATAAACAAAACGAGAAAGCAAGAGAAGTAGAGGCGGTGAGGGAGAAAAACAAACAGAAAATGAAGAACTGGAAATATCATTTCAACTGATTTAGTAGAGCATAAACGAAGAATAAGAAAGAATGGACAGCCACAAGCAACTTGGATAAACTATACTCAATTGGAAAAAGACAAAAAATGGACAAGTTAAAAGAAGAAACTGACAACCATAAGAAATGGGTATGCACAACTCTACCATACAATACAAGCTGTGAACGTGTTCCTTAGAAATTATAATCACCATATTTCATACAGAACATACAAGGAACAAAGCCAAAATAGCTGAAAGCACAACCATACAGAATTTGCCATGGTGCAATATCATTATCCAACATAACTGACTGGGTAATAACTCAAAAGCTGGCACAATATTCTAACCAAACAACCTTCTTTAGTGGTAATCAAACATAAACCTCGTTGTCGATATATATGAGATTAAATACTAACAACAGATACTAAAAAGAATATAGATGAAGAATTTCCATTATTAGTTTTGGTTGAATCATTTACTTTAGCATACTGTAGAGAGGACAAAAGGGATACAACTTGGTATGAACTGGACAATTCACAATTTACCTAACTCTATGAATAGAGTGGAGGGTTATTGTGACTAAATTACAACTTCAGATACCAACACTTGCGATGAAATAAATGAAACATTTGAGTAACTTATCAGAGTTACTTTTCTCAAAACTTCAGGCTCAGTCAGATTGAGCTACTCATTAAAGTTGTTTCCCAACATTACATTATACATTGGAACATTGGAAGCAGATGATTGACCTTTAGAGCTTTCTTCACATTACCCTCCATTGTCCCATAGGGCTTTCTCTGTGGAATCCTCAGCAAGTATGAGATGTCCTCCAGAGACTCCTATAAAAAAGTAGGAGAGTCCACATATTGATTACTATCTACATAGTAGAATTGTAAAAATACAAAGTTTTGTAAAGGACCTGTATAGCTTTCATATTTGCGTTTGCTGGGATGGCTCTTCTCAAAGCTACTTCCCCACTTCTAGGAACTTTTGTGTCCGGGGAATAAAGCACTGCTTCAGCAGAAGAAATAGGCCAATAATTCTGACCGGCTAAAGGCAATGGAGATGCAAATTGAACAAAAACAAGGATCATGGCAACAGCACTCTCAAATCTTTTTGTCCCAACTTTAAAGGTTGACGTATATAAGTTGGCCAGAATTTCATGCCTTTTTTTGACTTCCTGCACAACTAAAAGCCCATTTCAGAAGCATTATAATTTCATCCAATTTTTTAGGCCAAGCACCATATTATTATCAGTATTTAATTCAGCTAATTGTTAAAAAGAAAATCAATTTGCCATGTTGGATCAGGTAGAATTAACTACAAAATAAGAGCAAGGGATTGTCAGCATGTAACTGTTAACATATTGATAAAGCTCAAACCAAAAGTTGAGATGTGGATGATCTTTTTAGAATTCAAATACAAATGAAAAGGTTGAGATGCTTTCAAATCCAAATCAGGAAGTGAAGATCCAGAGCATGCTTTTAAAATTCAGATATTAGGTAGTTAAGATATAGAAAATGATAATGATTTTAAATTTATAGAGAAGTGTATCTTGTCATTATCCAATTCTGCTATGTATCCTCATACGTTGTAATGCTATTAATTTTCAATTTAGATACAACAAATGCTCCTCACGGAAAAAGCAAGTGAGAGATTCCAAAAATTTCTCTTCCTTTCATGGTATCAGAGCTCTCTGACTCATGTCCTACAATAATGGCCTCTGTCCTATTACAATGTTCTCTTCAACAATTACTTCCGAAAACTTTTCTTCTAGTTCACTTCCTGCAACTTTTAACCACCTAGTTCATCTTGATAGTAGCAACTTCTTAATATGGAAATCAAAATTGCCTCCCATCCTTCGTGGTCATAATTTAAAGGTTATGGACATTGTCCTCCAAATCTGTTCATTCCTCTGCTACATCACCTGCTAGTAATATCTCTTCAACAGCAATTACAAATCCAGATTATTTGGCATGGAAATGCCAACATTAGCTTCTCTTTGCTAGATTCTCTTTCGCTCACTGATAATATTCTCTCTCAAGTTGTTGAATGTCCATCTTCTTTTTCTGTTTGGACTACCTTAGAGCGGCTATTTGACTCTCATTCTCATTGTTGAATGTCCAGCTTCCTTTTCTATTTGGACTACTTTAGAGCGACTACTTGACTCTCATTCTCACATTCCCATCATGCAATTGTGTTGCAACTCCATACCACAAAAAAGGGTGGTCTCTCCTAGGGCCAGCCCAATATTAGTAGAGGCCAACTGCAAATTTAATGACTGGGCCGGTTTTATAAAAGTAACATAAATTTTTAATATAATATAAATATTTTAAAATTTTTATTGAAAGATAATTCTTTTAGCCATTTGAGACATAAAATTTTTTTAATATAGTATAAAGTATTTTAAAATATTTTATTTAAATATAATTCTTTTAATTGTTTCAAATATAGAATTACCTACTAAATTTTAGTACGGCTTTTTAAACAACAGTTTGAGATTGATTGGACAAAAACTATTACTGGGGTGTTTGGATGGCCAACTTTTACAAAAAGTTGATTTAAAAGTGATACGTGGCAAAATTTTATTAGAGGATGTTGGAAAAAAAATTGGTAAAAGTTGGGGTTGTGTTTTGTCTGCCAAACACCTCGTATATAATTAATTTGGAACTAATATTTATTAAATATATTTTTTAATTGTTTATGTCACTTCTAGAATTAAAGATAAAAGAGATATCTTATTATTGGTGAAAATAAAGGAAACAGTGTTAATCTAAATTAATTAAAGATAAGAGAGAATATCTTATCATTAGTGAAAATAAAAGGAAATAGTGTTAATTTAAATTAATTATTTTAACAGATATATATACTCTTATAAGGTATTGTTTCTATAAATTAAGATAAGTTTCAAAACTAATTGAGATTAAAATAAAGTATTAAAATTAAGAAGATGATAAAATTAAAATATATATATCCAGGGCCTTCTTATTAGATAGAGGCCTTAGACAATTGCCTAAGTTCCTCGTGCTCGAGCTGACCCTAGTCTCTCCATAACTGATTATTTTTAGAAAATGAAAATACTACCACTGTCCATGACTAATTATTTTCAACAAAAATGACAATATCGTTGGTTATCTTTACAACCGTATTTCCTTAGATAATCTTTGTAGAATGCTTCTGAGCCGTAAGCATCTATTAAAGCAACATCTCTCTTGACACAACCCGGCCAATGGCTAATGTGGTTGTTTGTAATCCTAGTTACAATAATGGCAATAATCATAACCAACACTTTTCTAATTCTATTTAATAAACCCTTAGCTAATGTCTTTATTGGCTTGAATCAAAGCATTTGCTTCTGTCCACATGGGCCTTGACCATTTAAAGAAGTTATATCTCAGAATTGGGGAACATCCGCCCAAAGTTAAAATGGAAGGTGATACCAACCAAAACATAAGGAAATATAGACTAAGTCTTTTTCTTGAAAATATTCAACTTTCGATAGTTGAATGGTGTCAAAAATTCCTACGTGTTACCATATATTAGCCATGAATGTTCCTATCGATTTGCCCGTTCTACCTAAGATTTGTTAACAGTAGGTCTAAAGGACCAAGGCCAATTCCTAATGCCCTTGACAATGTTCCAATTAGAGGAAGGACATTGCAAAAGGAGTTTTTCATGACTCATCAATGTAAAGATAGTGGAAAGATCGTTGGGAGGAGAATCAAGAATGCATGAACCAAGAATAAGTGAATTTGAAGAAAGACGAGGTAAAGAAGGAATTAATACCTCCCTAAAGGTACGAGTAGTGGATTCCCCAGTGCAGTAGTAAGCAACAAGGCAACCTTCATGGCGTCTCTGCCAAAATTCTTACCAAAAATGCCTCACTTTTGATCGTCCATAGCCATTTTTAGAGTGAGAAAAGGTAAAAGAACACAACAATGGGAGCTCTAGAGATGGGGGAGACACTGATGGAGGTTCAAGAAGTGAAGGGAAACGAAAAAAGTGGGTTTTTATAGATGAGACAAACCAAAAGGCTCTGGTACATATATACACACACAAATATTTGTGTAGCTATTTATATAATTGGAAAAGGAGTGATTTTGTGGTTGAAGCGTCATTACCCGTCCCTTTAGTTGAGATATGAAGAAACAACTGATTGGGGGGTCATTGTTCATAGTAGTGTAACAGTGAATGACATCATGAAATAGGTTTATAGGTACAAATGCTAGATAGTGCATGTAAAGCTACCACAACTTGACTAACTCACATTGATCGAGCAAGTAGATCGGTTAATGTAAGAAGAAAAATTGACAAGAATTATTGGTCGACAAAGGAACGCTGGTTGATGCCTAAGAACAAGGAAACAGTTCATGAGGAGCAAATCAACTAGTCTCTGAGGAGGAAATCAGCAAGTCCTCAAGAGCAAATCGGGAAAGTCATAGATCTTGAAGTAAAGTGATGAGAGGCCTAATGGATGATCAGTTCAGAACAACATTGACTAAAGAGGCCAATCAAAAGTAGTTGTAAAGAGTGTAAACAAAGAGGTCCAAAGTTCCACATTTTGTCATTTTCACAACAATTATAGGGAACGTGGAGCACATAGCCATCTTGAAATGTGCAAGAGATAATGGTAGAGTGTGGAGCTAAGGGCATCAAAACCTGTATAAAAAGAAGTGGAAGGCAGAAGAAAGGGGGTTCCTCAACCAAAACTCTCCCCTACGAGAAAGTCATTTTCACCCAATTTATCCAGTTTTCTTCATGGCATCACTTTAATATCAAAATTTATCATTTGTTTGTTTTAAGAATTAATTTAAGCTTTGCTTTTATCTTAAGAGTAGCATAGTTGGTAGTTTCTCTCACCCTCCCTTCTTGTAATTCTGTAAGTGCCCATCCACACTGATGAAAGGAATGAACGTGGAATTGTAGGTATTTTGTGTTGGATCTTTGTTTCATTCATTTTGATACAAGAATTGTGTTTGTTTACCACATGTCAAATTGGAAGTTGCAAAATCCTTTTGCATCAAAGGCATTGAATGCCATAGTAGTTTCGTCAATTACACATTATTTACCCACTCAAATAACAAACATTCTGGCATGCACACACACATACCACACTTTAATTTCCAAAATAGTCAAAGACCGTGAGTTGTTTGGCGAACAAGTCTTTAGTGCAAACAGCAGGCATTTCACAAGATTGAAACAATTATGCTTCTATGAGCAAGACGACAGGAAAACAACCTAAATTTGGTCCAGTGGGAATGCCATCACCAATGCAGAATGATGGAACCTCTTAAGGTAAGCAGATAATCTAAATTAGATTGATAAGGATGACAAGTTCAAATCCAACATGGAGCAAATAGCCAAATTTGACGCATGCTCCTTCATCATAGTGGCCATAGGTGCACGGGGCAGTTTCATTATCTTATGTTGTGTACATAATAGAATACGGTGCTAAGACCGATCCCCTCCATTCAATTATAGTGTGTCCACGAAATTAATTCTTAATCCCATCCTTCTTACCTAACATCAAAAAGAACAAGAAAATTGCAATCCAGCAAGTTATAATAGGGATCACAAATATCATAGTGCATTACAACTTATGAACTAAAGAATCTCAAATTATTCCCCAAATTAGTTGCACAAAATCATAACCACAAGCAGGAAATTAAGCAGAATTGAACTAACCACTAAAGGATTTTTCGGGAAAATGCAGCGAATTGTGGGGCGAAACGTGTATTTTCTGCGAGTTGTGTTGAATCCAAGTAGGAGATGGGTGGAAAGAAAAGGTTGCTTCGGAATAAAGGAAGTGACGGAGGCATTAGCCGACGCTCTCTGAGAGAAGACGGCAGAGGAAAAAGGAAACGCCATCAGCGTTAGCTGCCAGAGATTTTGGCGCGCCTCATCTAAATCCTATCCATCTGTCAACTCCCAGACCCTTCTCTACCTAGGGGTGCACGTGACGCCGGCTAAAAAAAAAAATCAGTTGAAGGCTACAGTGAAGAAAATTCACTAGAAGGGCTGAGTGAAAAATAAAAAGTTTAAATTTATTTGCATTTAATCTAATAGGTTTAATTTAATTTAATTAAAATTATTTTTAAAATAAAAATAAAAGTAAAAAAAATTTAATTGGAACACAATCAATGCAAAAAATAAAAAGTTACATGTCATTAGTATACAAATAAATATAAACTCTCCATTTTCCATTATAATTCTTGCAATGAATTTTTTAACTACACCCCTGAAATTTCTAAAAAAATTAGTTTATTTAAGCTTATTTTATTTTTTTAATATATTTTAAATATCTAAAATATTTAAATATTTTAGATAAATGTTTTAAAAAATATATATAAATAGATATGTAAAATGCTAAAAAATGTCTATTTTGAATTTGCTTTAAGGCCAAATCAATTTTTATAACCTCTAACCCGACTTGTTTAATTAAGCAAGCTTAAAATTTTTCTCAAATCTAAAAAAATAAAACAAGCGTAATTTAAATTTTACACTAGGAATAAACATCCACTCCTATTTGTGGTATCCTACTTATTACTCTTGGGCTCCTAGTGCTAAAAAGAGGATGTTGACATAGTAATATTATGTCAGTTCCATGACATTAATACAGCACTGTTAGATTAAAATTTAATAGTTTAGATACATTTACATTGTTTTTATTAAAAAAAATGTGAATGCATCTTGACAATTGAATTTTAACTCAACATTCCCAATTGCAAGTCACAAAATTGATGTAGTAATGCTTCCCCATTTTCTTGTGAAATGCCTTGAAAAAATATTCCAAATGTCTGTGGTTGCATGCATTGCTAAGATTGAGCTTCAGTGTCGTAACATTTGAAAACTCAACTTTCTCATACTTACTTTGTTAGAATTTAAAAGTTCGTTTTACATCCATTTCATTTTTCAAAACGCTATCACTTCATAAAATGTATAAAAAAAATTAAAATATTGTCAAGATAGTAAAATTATAATTAAATTAGATTTTCATAAGTTTATTCTTTCTAAGTTTTACCATAATTTTTTTTAATTTATGTAGAACTATTATTTCATTATGCAATGATGTTAAATTTGAATATAATTTATAACTAGTTAAATTTTTAATTTGATTTGAGTAACTGATAAAAATCAATTGAAATTAATTTGGAAAAACAAATAAGTCATTTTCTATTAAATTTAAAATATATTTAATGTAACACCCTGAATATGGGATCTAGGGACATGAGATACCATACATGCAATAAACACACATACATACAACATGTCCCAATCAAAGCCACAACCCACAATTAGAGCCAAAGATTATAGTAAGTCCCAAGATAACTACAATAAAGTCTCAATCATATGCTTGGCAACAATGCTCCAATAAATATAAAAAATTGGACTCAACAGGCCTGTATAACTTTAAAATATTACTATAAATAACGGTCTCACATCCGAGACGTCAAAAAGAATAATATTTTATAAATACCTCAACTCAGAGGTTAAAATTTGCACAACAAATGAAAGGCATATATGAAACTACGTCTAACAATCTGGAAGGCCCATCGGTCTGCCAATATCAGGATCTGTAATAAAATGTATAAGGAAGTAAGCACTAATTACAAGTGCTCATTAGATTATCAAATATATAATATGCCCTAAACATGTTTTTATCATAAATGTGATAATAATCTCAAATCAATAAAACATACACTCATGCTGTAATCATAATCACAATTATAACTATACTAACACCAACATAAGATAATATAAGCCAACATATATGTTAAAATAGTTATACATTGTTGGGCCCATTTCCTAACAGCTTAACCTTTTGAGATAATTGGTGACTTAACATAGTATTATAACATTAGAGCTTTTTGTTTTCAATATGTTTTCTGGTCTTCATTTGTTGTGGCTACCCTCGTGTTCAGCCTTAATTTTTGAGGTGGTCTAAGTTGAGTCGTCCTTGGTGTAGAGGTGATGATTTTATTTTCTATTGCAATTTTCTGCTAGTTAGAGGCTCTTCAATGGCAGACAGAAAAGACATAAAGTGTATGATCTTTGATGTTGTCCCTACAACAACAAAGATCACTGAACACAATCTTAATGGCAGAAAACTGCATAAAATGGAGCAAAATAGCGAGAATTTATCTTCGTAGCATTGGTAAAGATGATCACCTAACTGATGATCCATCTTTTGATGTTGTAGCAAAGAAAGCTTGGTTAAGGGATGATGCAAGAATTTATCTGCAGATTCGGAACACCATTGACAATGAGGTAATCAGGTTAATTAATCATTGTGAGTTTGTTAAATCTTATGGACTATTTGGTCTTTTTATGTTCTGGAAAGGACAATCTATCTCACATATATGATGTTTGTAAGAAGTTTTATTGTCAAGAAAAGCAAAAAAAAAAAAAAAAAATAAAGTCTTTTATTAAATATTTTATGGATTTTAAATGAGTCTATGAGGACTTGAATGCCTTGTTGCCTTTTAGTACTAATGTGAAAACACAACAGTCTCAGGAGAACAAATGGTTGTTGTGAGTTTTCTTACAGGATTGCCATCTAAGTTTGATACTGTTTGAGCACAAATTCCCTCTAGCAAAGAAATTACTTCTCTTCATGACACTTTTTCTTGAATTCCCTCTAGCAAGGAAATTACTTCTCTTCATGATACTTTTTCATGAGTGTTACGTGCAGAAGAATCTTGGCCTTCTTCTCCTAGTGTTATTAGTGCCCTTGTGAGTCAGGGTTTTGGGAGTGAAACTAATCAAGGAAATCATAGCAGAAAAGATGGATGAATTAACTATGGCAATAAGGGTGGATATAGTGGCAAACCACCAATCAATTTTTTTTTTTTTTTTTTTTTGTGGTGAACCTAGATATATAAAGCATACCTACTGGAATTTACATGGCAAGCCTCAAGTTACTAATGTTGTAAGAACATAAGATGGTCATACAACAAATCTACCTGAATAACAAGGGCTTGTTCCCACTGCTAAATATGCCCAGTTTACTCAGTACCAAGCATCACTAAGGTATGTTAGTCCTCTCATAGCTATTACTGAAGAGCCAGGTAAATCCACTACATGCCTTGTGTCATCCACTTCCAAACATTGATTTTGGAGCTATGGACCACATAACAACTAACACGAATAATTTATCTTCCTTTAATTTCTATAGAAATCCTCAAAGTGTTACTTTAGCTAATGGGTCAACCACCTCTGTTGAGGGGTTTGGAACTACCATTCTCACACCATCTCTCTCATTATCATCAGCCTTGTGCTTTACCAAATTTTTCATTCAATCTACTTTCAATTAGTAAAATTACTCAAGCCCTTAATTGTTGTCTTTTTTTCCTCAATCATTGTGTTTTTCAGGATCTTATGATGAGGAAGAAGATTCGTAGAGAACGAGAATCTAGAGGTCTATACATGTTTGATATTGGTTCTATCAAAATTCCAAAATCCATTGCTTGTGCTAGTATGGTCAACCCTATTGAGCTTGACTATGGATTGGGGTGTCCTTCTTTAGTTGTTTTGCAAAAATTATTTCCTTAATTTCAAAATTTATCTTCTTTAGATTGTGAGTTGTGTTAATATACTAAAAATCATCGTGTGTCATATCCATCTAGAGTCAATAAAAGGGCTATGTTACCTTTTTTGTCACATTTGTTGATGACTATTTTCTTGTTAATTGGTTATATTTAACGAAAGGTAAATTAAAATTGTTCTCTATGTTTTATGCCTTCTATGTTGAAATCCAACCTCAATTTTAATGCTTCTGTACGCATTCTAAGAATTGATAACGCAAAAGAGTAATTCTCTAACTCTTTTAACTCCTATATGACACATCATAGGATTCTTCAACAGTCCTCATGTGTTGACACATGACCCCAAAATAGTGTTGTCGAGCATAAAAATAGACATCTACTTGAAGTTGCTAGAGCCCTTCTTTTCTAGATGAAGGTTCCTAAACATTTATAGGCTGATGCGATTTCTACATCTTGTTTCTTAATCAATAGGTTGCCCTCATCTATTCTTTCTAGTGATATTCCTTACTCTATTTTGTTTCCATTACATTCCTTATTTCCAATTGAACCACACATCTTTGGTTACCTATGCTTTGTTCGTGATGTTAGTTCTTAGGTGTCTAAGCTAGATCCTACATCCCTAAATGTGTCTTTTTGGGGTACTCTCGTGTTTAGAAAGTGCATAGATGTTATTCTCCTACTTTGGGTCGCTATTTGGTCTCTACTGATGTCACTTTTTTTAAGACTATTCTTTTCTTTTTCTCTACAGCTCCTACTCTTACCAATGGTTATAAGGGGGAGGAGGATGATATTTTGTTTTATTCTATCAATACGATTGTTGGCTCCTCGTACCAAATAAACACTAATACATCATATCTATTCTCGTCATCCTCTTACACACCAAGATTCACATCCTCCAGCATCTCCTCAATCTACAGATCCTACTCTTGGTCTTCCTATTGCTCTATGCAAAGGTAAATGAAAATGTTCTTACCCTATCTCTTCATTTGCATCTTATGACCATCTGTCTCCTCCTTTGTGTGGTTTTATTGCTTCACTAGATTTCATCTCTATTTCGAAAACTCTCTATAAAGTTATAACCCATTTTGGCTAGAGATCCACTGTGGAGGAGGAAATGATGGCTTTAGATGCCAATGGTACTTGGGAACTAATGCAACTTCCGGTAGGTAAAAAGGCTACTGGTTATAAATGGGTGTATGCTATCAAAGTTAATCCTAATAGATCTGTAGCTCGTCTTGAGGCCTAATAGTTGCCAAAGGGTATGCCTAGACATATGGGGTCAATTACTCTGATACTTTCCTACTTGTAGTAACACTTACATCTGTTTGCTTGTTTATATCCCTTGCTACTAATAACTATTGGCCTTTACATTAATTATATGTCGAAAGTGCATTTCTTCATTGTGATTTACAGGAAGAAGTGCACATAGAGTAACCACCTGGGTTTGTTGCTCACGGGGAGTTTGGAAAGTGTGCAAACTTAGAAATCTTTGTATGGGTTGAGACAAAATCCCCGTGCTTATTTTAGGAGGTTTAGTATGGTGGTCTAAGAATTTGGTATGAAGAAGAGTAATTGTGATCACATTATGTTCTTTTAACAGTCTAAAGCTGGTCTTATCTTGCTAATTGTTTATGTTGATGATATTGTGATTACTGGCAGTAACAATGCAAGTATCTCTAAACTAAAGTCCTTTTTCTAGACACGATTTCAAACAAAGGACTTAGGTTTATTGAAATATTTCTGGGGTATTGAAGTCATGAGATCCAAGAGGGGTATCTTTCTTTCTCAAAGAAAATATACCTTTGATCTGCTAAAAGAAACTAGAAAGTTAGGGGCTAAACCTTATACTGCACCAATGGCTACTAATCAACATCTTATAACGGAAGATGGGGAGTTAATTGATGATCCTGAAAGGTATCGAAGGTTGACTGGAAAATTGAATTAGCTTACAGTAACTCATCCTGACATTACATATCCAACTAGTATTATGAGTCAATTTATGTCCTCTCCACGAATTACTCATTGGGTAGCATTGGAGCAGATCTTATGTTACCTAAAGGAGGCTCCAGGACGAAGTATACTATATAGTAATCATGGTCATGCTCACATTGAGTGTTTCTCATATGCAAATTGGGCAAGCTCTAAAATTGATAGACAATCTACTACAAGGTATTGCGTCTTTGTTGGTAGGAACTAGGTATCATGGAAAAGCAAGAAGCAGAATGTTATTTCTCAATCTAGTGTAGAATCAGAGTACAGAACCATAGCACAGTCCACATGTGAACTTTTGTGGATATCTCAATTGAAAACTAAGATTGTTTTAGAACGATCATTACCTATAAAGTTGTGGTGTGACAATCAAGTAGCTCCTCATATTGTCTCTATTCATGTTTTTCATGAAAGGACTAAGCACATCGAAGTTGATTGTCATTTTATTTGAGAAAATATTTAACAAGGATTGATCTCCACTGGCCATGTTAAGACTAGGGAACAACCAAGTGATATTTTCACAAAAGCCTTAGGTGGTCTAAGAATCGATTATATTTCTAACAAGTTGGACATGATTAACATATATGCTCTAACTTGAGGGGGAGTGTCGTAATATGACAAGTATAAACATAGTAGGTGTACATATAGTAGGTTAATATTTTCATATATGGTAGGTCAATATTCTTTATGATTATATGTAAATACGGTGGGTCAATGTTTTCATATATGGTAGGTAAATATTTTGCAATAAATATTTTGCATATAGGAGATAAATTAGGATATAATTAGGTTAGTTTTTTCTATATAAATATACCGTTTGATCAAAGATGAATAAAAATTGTTAAGGCTAAAACTTGTAAATTGGCAAATCCATGATCAAATAGAATTGTATGTACTTTAGACTTAGTGTAGGCTAAGACACTGGAGTCTTAAGTCGATTAGAACTCTAAAAGGTCTTAGAAAATCAAGTTTCCAAAGGGGCTAGAAGTCTTGAAGAGGTTGAAAATCAAATTTCCAAAGTGGCTAGAAGTCCTGAAGAGGTTCAGAACTAAATAACGTAGGAAGAACGCACTTGACCACGGGAAAAATCCGAGAGAGATTAAGCCGTGCGGGAAGGCTGCTCTGAGTCACAAGAAGTCCGCAGGAAGGCCGCGGGTAGACCTTCCCGCGAGGTACCAGCATGACAGCTTTCTGTTCTCAACTTCCAACACGATTTTGTCCTTGAAGACGATGGATTTAGGCTTCGGCTAAAACACGAAAGTTGTAACCCTTTGAGTCTTCTTTCCAACCCAAAAAGAATCAGGTCAATCCAAGTTGTGAGTGAAAAGATATGGTCAAAAAACGGACAGGGTGTCAAGCTGGAACTTCAGCTACACACCACTTCAATAGCCCTAGCCACCTTGGTTTGTCTATAAATATCTTGGCGTTTTCAAGTTCAGTGAGACACACACACCAAGAGAATACATATGAGATTGTGAGCCTTAAAAACTTATCATTCTCTCCACAACTTAGCCAACACGGTTCATGTTCAATCCGAAGGAGTTCGGATTTGAGGTTTATGATCACTGTGGATTCAGCACGCTGAGGATTTAGCAAAGCGACTAAGGAGTCAGTCTTGTACCTTCGAGGAGTTGAAGGGCTTTCGCTAGAGGAGTTGGTGAATCGAGGATTCGAGCAAACGTCAACTAGAGTATAGAGTCGAGAAGCCGATCTATCGAGGGGTTGAGTTTGTAACCAACGTGTGTTTATTTTAGTGAAAGTTTTGTTTGAGGTTTCCCTTCGTGGGTTTCCTCATTTTTGTTTTTCTCACCTTCTACATTCTTGCGTGTGTGATTGATTGATTGATTGATTGATCGATTGTTTGGGATCTCTTTAGCAGCATATTTCGAATTTTCAAAAATATTGATCTTAATTATTCCACATGGTATTAAAGCTTTGGTTCTAGGAGATCCTGAATTTGAATCTTATTATTCTCCATTTAATATTGTACACTTTGTTTGCTTATACGGTGCACTTTTTTTGCTTGTATTGGTGCACCTTGTTTGATTTAATTTGTTTGTCTCTGCTTCACATACAAATTGGGGTTGCATATAAGTATTGAAATAGTTATACATTGTTGGACCTATTTACTAATAGTTTAAACTTTTGAGATAATTAGTGACTTAACAATATAAACACAATATTAGGTTTTAGGTACCTATATGCAAGGGCAAAGCCACCTAGAGGAGGGGGCCAAGTAACCCCTTTGATTTTGGTCTTAAAATTACCAAAATACCCTTGGCATTTTCATTTATTAAATAATTAAATTAATTAACAATTAAATTATTTTGGTCTTATTACAAAATTAAAGTTAACCTAAAATTTTTCTACATAAATGGAATTTACAAGAATCAAAATTAAGTATTTTTTGTGAAATGAAAAGTATTCTTCCACTAGACTATTAAATACTTTTGTGCATAACATCAAAAAATAAAACATATAACGTAATAAATTCTATAAATAATAAAAACTTAATAATAATGATTTTTTTAGTAACGAGAGATATCCCTAATAAATCTCAAGTACTGCTAAAAAGATCATTTAACCACTAAACTGTGAAAAGTGTATTAACTAGTTTAATATCTAAGAGTAATTTTATCTTTCCCTAAAAATAACATTGTTTATCTCATACTTCTATCCCTGATGTAACTTGTTGTCTTATTCTTAAGTGCTTGGTGCTTGATGTCCTCCTTAATGAAAATCTTGGATTCGCCCCTGCTCACATGGGTAAGCTTGTGGTCACAAAATCCCATTCCAAACACCATATCATGGTGATGTTATCCTCTGCAATCAAAACTAGGGAGTAATAATACACTAACCGCATCTATTGCCGAGGCCTAAGCCTTAGGAATGACTCTACACCATCAGCATCTACCACCTGGGTCTAAGCTCAGGAATAACCACAATGTCATACTGGCATCTACCTTAACTTCATAACTTACTAGCCTACTAGAACGTGAGTTACCAACCTTGGGCAAAACTTACAACCCATATGTGTGTATAGCTCTCTATTTTAGTACCCCTAAACCCTAATCACAAAATCATGACTCAACCAAATATCACATGATATCACATTCACATCTTAACAGCTTAAGATCTTAATAATAATAGTTCATTTGTGTCATCACATGAAACATGTATATAAAATACATCCAAGGCATCACCTAATGTAAGGATAACCAAGTATAGTATAAATATGTGTCCAAACAATAAAAGACCAACAAAACTCAATTTAGGTCATGCCGTGCACGAACGAGAAGGGCTCCAGTGCCATTATCTCAGCCTCTAGTAAGTCGTGCTCATGTGAGACGAAGTCTCGTGCACACCTAGCCGTGCATATGAGATTCATTAGTCTGTGTGCATGCGGTACCAAATCAAGCACTGTGCGTATGCAAAGCAAGTTTCCTTACACACACTAGAGCTTCTGTACTAACAGGTTATCATGCTTTGTTTTTTGGGTTTTTGAATCAATAGTTTCCAAAACTCAACCACGCGTCAACAATTCCACACCAAAATTTTCCTAAACATACTAGAAATAATTATCAATAATAACCATACATCAATTTTATCTATCAAGCAAGTATAAAAATAAGAATTTTTATTCTAATATTTATTTTCATTCTTCATCCATATATATATATGAATGTATACATATCATCCACCAAGTCAAAACAACTACGATTACCATCCATAACCTAGACATGAACTAAGTAGCATCATTCTCATCCCCAACAATACTCACATTTTATAGAGTATTCCTGCTAGACACCAGAATTTAACTTACTCTCTAAACTACATTAGTATCTAACCAGCATATAGGACCCCCTAGGAAAATCACTATTAGATGGTCAGACATTTCACACACTTGTGCGACTATAAAATAAATAAATAAATAAATAATATATAGTAACAGGCAATAACTATTACTGAAAATCATAAAATCATCGCTATGACCTACACATGACTACATCAATAGATATTTTTATCATCTACTTTACGTGGGGTTACTATAGGATTACAGTAACAATAACAAGATGTTGTTATAAGGTGAATTGAATTATACCAATGGGTTTTTCACTTAATGTCAAGTTAGATATATGGTTTAAACATACGTCTAATTTCATCATTAAAAGTTGCATTTGACGCTATTACACACGCGTGCGCACGTGTACACACACCCATATCCTATAACTATAGTTTTTATTATTATTACTGAAAAGGTACATATACAATTTTTTTTCTATTAATGTGCAATATATTTATTACGAGGTAGTGTCAAGGACCTGTGCTTGTTAAGGACTTTGCCTACAAAAGAGTAAAGCAATGGGATAAAGTACAGGAGCAATGCCTATTATGCCACATTGCCTGAGCATGCAATAGGATTGCACTATGTGTGAAAATTAAACAATCTACCTAGTGTCTTTCCTTTAGTGTTTGTGTAGGTCTTAGAGAAACAAAATGGTGATGATTGTAAAGGCCAAAGTGAACACTATTATACTACATAAATAATGAGTTGTTACAGATAGTATCAGAGCCTAACCTAGCTAGAAATGTAGGCCACACAAAAACACATGCCATATAAGGGGAGCAGATTGTGAAGTATTGTTAGGGACTTATGCATGTGAAAGATCTACTTGCGAAGAGTAAACTAGAAGGTGAAGCAAAGAAGTAATATCTTTTATCCTGCATTGCCTGGGTGTGGAATAAGAATGAGCTACATTAAGGATTCAATAGTCTACCTAATTCAATGCCTTTTCATTGGGTGCCTATGTGGGCCTTAGAGAAACAAAACCATGAAGGTTATAAACCCAAAGCGGAAAATATTGTACTATATGGATCGTGGGTCATTACATTTACTGACAATTATAATCATTACTATAGCACGCTACAATAATAGACATTTTTTTATTATTATAATACGAAATTGTCGTCAGTATATGGGTAAGATACACTGGGGTTTTTCCATTGTCAGCTTTGAGATTCACTATTTGGAGGGGGAACTTGGACATGTGGCACACATCCTAAAAGGGGACAAGTTGGTGGTTGTGAAGGTGGCTATCGTTTGTGCCGCTTCAATTAAGAAGTACAAGAGGTATGCTTGTATCCATTGTCAATTACGGCTCCAGCCGCTCCTGTTCCAACTACCCAGCATAGTTCTGAACATAGTCATGCCATTACCCATGATATCTAGGTAGGACCATCTTCCAAAAAAGGATGATACGTGCCTAAGAACCTATAAATACATAAGAAACGAAGAAAAGAGGTAAGCACCATTCATTATATAAGAACTCTACCGAAATTACTTCTAAGCTATTCTTTCTTCTATGCGTATTTTGTCTTGACTATTAGAGGGGCGTTAGGCCGAACACCGCCTGGCCGACAGTTTTGTTTCGGATTTGAGTGACAAGTCGAGAAGCCTAAGACAATAACACCACTAGAACTTTGTCCGAATAGATCGACAGTACCTTTCCACCCAGTCAGACACATTAACAGAATATCTCATTGGATTTTTGGGCACTCCAATTAGCATTATTTGTGGGAAGTAAGGTTATACTCTCACAAAGTACACAACCTACCAATAGCTAAGATGAGCAGAAGTATTAGAGAAGATCAACTAGGCTGCAACCCTCATAGAGTAAGGTTAAAGGTATCTAGAAGGTCCATTAGTCGTGAACAATCCCCTACACATGATTGATTTGTCAGATGCAAGCATTTTGGGGGGCATGAATAGTCTGCGAGTCAACAAAACCATCGAGTCGCCGACCATAAACCCCCAGTATAAAACGGGCTCACCTTAGACCAATTTCGGGTAGAAATAAGGCAGAGAGAGCATGAATTGGAGATCCTTCGAGATCAGATTAGCCTATACACTGAGCATTCACAAGCTCAAGATGAAGACCATCATTCTTATCACAGCTCACACAAACTCAGGCATACAAGCTACCCCAACACCTCTCTAGAGGGAGGAGGCCAATACTACAAAAGAGAAGAAGGTGGTCTCCATCCACAGGTTACTCCCATTCTTTTTGTCGAAGAATGGAGAGGCAGTAAAGCTCAAATTCCAATAAAAGTGAGGCTCATTCAAAGCAAGCCACTTATTGGTACTGAAATAACCTGAAAAAAATGGAGATGACCTGAAGGGTTGTGTCATCAAGCAGCTCGCTGACCGTGCTAACCATAATGTTGAACATTCCATTCACTGCCTCGCTAAGAAGGCCCTCAGTCATATCGCTACTTCACTATTTGTTCCAAGTATTGAGAGCAAATTGAACCTCATTGCAAGTTAACTCCTCCGAGGTTTACGCTCTACGATGAGAAGGCTAATCCAATGGGACATGTATGTCACTACAAACAAGTAATGTCCCTTTGGAGCTTTAATAACACACTTATGTGCAAAGTTTTCCCCTCCAGATTGGGGGAAGTTGCTCTATGATGGCTAGATAAGTTGGAACCTGGGTCGATCGCCACCTGGGTGATTCGTGTCACCAACAAGAGGCCGAACAAGGGACAGAACAAAAGAAACGTGTTTGAAGTTGTCCACACACTCTTCAAAATGCCTATTTTCAAGTTGCTGCCGAAGATTAAGGATGAGCCTTATTTCATGTGACTGTGAAAAATGGGTAGTAATCTGTCTGAGAGGGACCAATCCTTACACTATGCCTACCACAAAAACACGGGTCAGTGCATTGGAGAATGTTGAGCACTCAAGTAGCATTTGGAAGACATAATGCACACTTGCCATTTACGTGACTATGTCGATAACCAAAAGAGCAAAGAGGAGCCAACTGTTCGACCATGTGAGGACGGTCGACCTTGAGAACGCAATGATCGACTACCCAGAGGATCATCAACGTAGTCCACCTCGGCTATGAATCTCGAGAGAAAGAGATTAGATCTCAAGCTAAGTACGTCAAAGTAGCCTACCTCAGAGAAGTATTAAACGTGGGTAGCTCGTCGACCCACAGCTGCAAAAAGAGCAGAACGGAACCAAGTCATAAGGATATCTTCACTGATGATGACTTGGTGGGTGTCCAGCAACCATACAATGATGCCTTAGTATTCTATCTGGAGATCAATGACTGTAGGGTACGTCATATTCTGATAAATCAAGGCGACTCCACTGAGGTGATATACTACAGGCTCTTCAAGGAGCTCAGTTTGTGTAAATCTGACCTCACTCCAGCATATTGTCCTCTGATCAAATTCAACTCGACACCAGTCTGGCCTCTCGAGAAAGTCACAATTCTTATCTGAGCTAGACCCATTGAGCTACAAATGGAATTCTTAGTGGTAGACGTTCCATTCTCTTACAATGCCTAATAAAACGTTCTTGGCTGCATGAGATGAAGGCTATCCCATCTATGTACCACCAAATGATCAAGTTCCCAACATCCTGAGGGGTCTTCTCAGTCAAGGGGGATCAAATTATTCCCAAAAGTGCTTCTCAATCACCATTGGAGCAAAGAATATCCCTAGTGAGGTCAAGATAGTAGTCAACGTAAAAGATACACCAACCCTTGAGGATGTAAGGAGAGGCTGGAAGAGAAAGCGACTGAGAGTTTAGAGACTATTCCCACTTATGAGTCTGACCCAGAGAGATTTTTCCTAATCCAAAAATATTTACCCCACTAAAAAAAGCAAAAACTGATCATGCTATTGAAGCAGAATTTGGAAGTGTTCACCTGGACCCCGTATAAGATGCCAGATTAACCCTAAGGTCATGTATCACAAGCTAAGTGCAATGCCAACTATGAAGCTAGTGATTCAGAGAATGAGGTGATCATCACCCGCACACATGGAGACTATGATCGAGAAGGTCGGGAAGTTATTAGAGGCCAATGCAATCTAAGAAATGAATTATTTGGAGTGGCTCTCCAACATAGTTGTGGTGAAGAAGAAGAATAGCAAGTGAAGAGTTTGCATTAACTTCACTAATCTCAATAAAACTTATCCGAAAGATCATTTCCCCTGTCAAAAATTGATCATCTCATCAATGCTACGATCGGACATAAGATGATAAGCTTCTTAAACACCTTTTTTTTTTTTTTTTTGGGTAATTGCTTCTTAGACACTTATTGGGGTTACCACCAAATCCCCATGTTCGAACCCAACCAAGAGAAAATGGCATTCATCACACCCCGGGGAATCTATTGCTACAAAGTGATGCCGTTTGGATTGAAAAATATTAGGGCCACCTGTTAGAGGCTAGTCACAAAGATGTTCAATACTTAGATCAAGAAGACGATGAAAGTCTACATCAATAACACGGTAGTAAAAAGTAAAATGAAAACTAATCATTAAACTAACCTCAGGGAGGTGTTCAAAATCTTGAAGAGATATGGCTTGATATTAAATGCAACCAAATGTGCTTTTAGCATGAGTTTGGGTAAGTTTCTGGGACACCTGGTGACAAGAAAAGGTATAGAGCTTGATCCTGACCAGATTGCCTCTATGCAAAAGTTGTGTCGACTGACTACGGTGAAGGAGATTTAGCGTTTGACAGGTATGATAGCAGCTTTGAATTGATTCATCAATTGAGCCTCTAATTAGTGCAAACCCTTCTTCAAGCTTCTAAAGGAGAGGTGGATCCTACATTGGGACGAGGAGTGCGATCAAGCATTCAACGAATTGAAATCCTATTTGTTGTCTCCTCCACTCCTGTCTACTTTCTAGCCTAGAGAGAAGTTGCAACTATACTTGGCAGAATCTGAGCACTAAGTTAGCGCAGTGCCTGTAAGAAAAGAAAATAGAGCACAACGACCGATCTACTATGTGCATAAGACGATGATCCGGGTTGAATAAAGATACCTTCCCAAATTGGTCTTAGCATTGATCATAGTATCAAGGAAGCTATCGCACTATTTCCTGCCCACTCGGTCAAAGTTTTAATTAAACATCCACTAAAGCAAATATTGAGGAAGGTTGACCTCTCCAAGAGGATGGTCAAATGGGTGATTGAACTTGGCACATATGACATTGGTTTCATGCCAAGCACAGCTATTAAGGGGCAAGTGCTAGCAGACTTTATGGTCGAATATGTCTACCCACTCATTGTTAATCAATGCAACAAAACCAATGTTATTGATAAAGAGACCTAGAAAATCCAAGTGGATAGGGGTGCAACAAAGAACAGCTCAAGAGCTAGAGTGGTGTTTATTTCCCAGAAAGGTTGGTCTACGAGTATGTCATAGAATAGAGGTTCCAAGCAACAAACAACGAAGCCCAATACGAAGCCCTGTTGATCAAGCTCAGGTTGGCTTTAGGGCAACATACTCATGGAATTATCTTATCTTCAGACTCTTAACTAGTCATCAGTCAGCTTAACAAGGAGTATGAGGTTTGTTCAGACAACATGGTGAAGTGTTATGGGCTAGCCTGAGCATTAATTGGAAAGTTCGATACAGTGAAGCTCAAGCTGATCGAGAGAAGAAAGAATAGCCAAACAGATACTTGAGCTATCTTGGGTACAGCCGAACGACATGGCGAGGCGAAGAGCCTCACAATAGAGAAGCTATCTTATCCAAGCATACAAGAGCTGGAACATAGCATTCATATGAATTCCCTTGTACCAAGCTGGATGGACTCAATCATTTAATACTTGAAGAATGATAGGTTACCTCAAGACAGTAAAGAGGCTATCAAGATCAGAAGCAAGGCATCAAGATTTTAGTTGTTTCCTAACTAGCAATTGCACTGAAAATCATTTAGTAGCCCATACTTTCCTACGTTCACCCCGACAGAGTACAAGACTTGTTGCAAGAATAGCATGAAGGCAGTTGTGAAGCACACACTGAGGGGCGATCTATGGCTGCCTAAGTAATATTGCAAGGCTACTGGTGGGCCTACCTGCAGAAAGATACCATCTAGTATTCCACTAAATACGATGAGTGCCAACTGTTCTTCTATTCCCTCATCAACCCGTTCAAGATATAACCCTTCTAACTAGCCCATTGCTCTTTGCCCAATGAGAGCTGAACATAGTCGGACCACTACCCATGGCTCCTAGAGGACGGCGATGGCTTCTCACAGTAATAGACTATTTCATAAAGTGGATTAAAGCCGAAGCACTCAGCACCATCAAAGACTCCGACACTAGGAGATTTCTATGAAAGAGCATAGTCACTAGGTATGGGGTTCCATGGAGCTTGATTTCTGATAACGACACACAATTTGCCAGTAATGCATTTAGGGAGTTTTACTTAGACCTCAGGATTCACAATCATTACTCCACACTGGCATACCCTCAAAGCAATGACTAAGCTGAGGTCTCTAACAAGACCATACTAAATGGCATCAAGAAACGCTTAGAGTAAGCTAAGGGATACTGGGTAGAGGGACTGCCAACTGTGCTCTGGGACTACAGAATTATTTTACGCTGATCAATTGGGGAAACTCCATTCTTGTTGGCATATGGGACAGAGGCAGTCATAACATTGGAGATTGGTATGCCCAAAGTCTGGACCCTAGCCTTCTCATAAGAAAGCAACGATGCAGAACTTGAGAGAAATTTAGACCTCCTAGATGAAAAGAGAGAACTCGCTCAGATTTGAATGGATGCTTACCAGCAACATTGAAGAAGTCATGAAGTAAACACGTCTGAGCAAGATCTTTCAATGTCGGTGATCTTGTGCTCCGAAAGGTAATGCTGGCAACGAAGAACTCCGCTGATGGCAAACTTAACCTAAATTGGGAAGGTCCTTACAAGGTTATCGAAGTGGTCAGCAGTGGGGCTTATCACCTAAAAGATATGAAAGGAAAAAATCATGAGACCATGGAATGTCATCAATCTAAGGACTATTATCATTGAAAGTCCAATATAAATACCATATTATGAATGATAACTTCTATTTCAAACACCTGTATCTCTATGATGAATGATTTTTTTTCAGTAAAGCGAATACTTGACTCAAAGCCACAGTTTAGTCAGCTAACTTGCTTAGGTTAACCATAGTCATAGCTGGCTTAAGGCCAAAGTTTGGCCACTTGACCCACTCAGGTTGGCTATAGCCATACTTAGCACAAGGCCACCCTTCGGCTACCTAACCTACCTAGATTAATCACAACATATAGCTTGAAACTATAAACCCTTGACTCGACCTCTTTAGGTCAGTTACGATCAATCTCACTAAAAGTGACTCGTCATAAGCAGGAAGGCTTTGTTTAATTTACCCTCATTCGAGCCTAACAACTAAACAAATTTATTTTATCAAGTGTTCAACTCAAAGTCAACATGTCTCAGCCCGTGCTGTATGAACTTGATTCGCTTCTATTTGGATTACCATTACTCGCTTCTATTCGGATTACCATTACTCGCTTCTATTCGGATTACCATTACTCGAATTGAAGCCTACTTATCTTAACAAGTGTTCAAGTTTAGTTACACGTTAGTAAGTTTCACAAGCCCACATTCACATTAAGGGAATATGACAGATTTATATTACAAATACATTTCGAGGATTCAAACCTCACAATCAGATGAATTCATTTTTATAAATCTCCCAGTTCGGATGCAAAGTAGCCAAGCCATCTTTACCAAATTCAATTCAGGCAAGGGATTACATTCGGACAGATTTTGTTTGGATTTAGTTATCAAAGCATAATTATTTATAAGTGTTGAATGTCAGATTATCCTTGTTCAGTTAGCAATACTTCTTATTATAATGGACAAAATTAAGAATTCATAAAGTAAGAGTTACTTG
The DNA here is from genome assembly GCA_019916065.1 of Vitellaria paradoxa. Taxonomy (NCBI): domain Eukaryota; kingdom Viridiplantae; phylum Streptophyta; class Magnoliopsida; order Ericales; family Sapotaceae; genus Vitellaria; species Vitellaria paradoxa. The sequence goes on from CM034239.1 coordinate 30,231,805, forward strand.
GGATTTGAAAACACAAAAGAAAAGTCTTTTCATTGATAAAAAGGGGGGCCAACCCCCAAAGTTTTAAAGCCCTGAAAAAAGCAAGGAAATCAATGAAATAGAAAATGGCCTAAAACTATATACTCTTATCTTTGCCAACTTTCTCTTAAAGCCCAGAGTCATCCACAGTTTATTCTTTAGGTAGGAAGCCTTGATCGGTATCTTAGGTAGCTTGGTTGGCCCATTTGTTCGTCTCCTCTTGGCCATCTCTAACTTCAACGGTCTGGATAGCTTCCCAAGCAGCATCCCCCCCAATCAGCGAAGACAAAGTCTCTTCATCTTATTCATCATCTGGGGGAGGAATTCTAGTTCATCCTTCGACCATTCAAAAGAAATGAAAAGTTCAAACTGACAGGGTTGGCTGATCTTCTTAAACGCATTAGTCTAGCTATTACAATAGTACATGTTGGCCATAATGAATACCTATTTTTGGTCATCATCATCGACGACTCGTAGCCTTCGATATAAGCCTTCTTTCGCTTCTCTTAAAGTTTGGCCTTGGTCTTAGCTGCCTCTTGTTTGCGACCTCAAACCCCTTTTGCATCACAATAAAGTCGGCCTCCAGACGCTTGTTCTTCTCTATAAGCTTGTTGTTCTAAGCGTAGACCTCTTTCACATTCTCTTTGGCCTTCTCAGCTCGGATGCACTGAGTGTCTGCTACCCTCTCGACCTTTTGAATTTGTCTTAGAAAAACACTCAAAACGCCAACCAGCATCCCTAAAGAACTCTGTGGCCTATAAGTAAGGAAAAGAGAAAGTCATAATAAAGATAAAAAAACTCGAGCTTACCAAAAGAGAGTATTATACTGATTGGAAGAACTATAGGTAATCAGGCACGTTTATGATTTGATCTCGATTGTTGGGAAGCGTTACAGCATTAGCGATCAACATATCAACACCTTGATTAGAGATGATAAAGTCTCTGGCTGAGATTGGCTGAGCATCGATCATCAGGTTGATGACAAAATCCTCGCCTTATTTTGCTGCTGTGGGTTCATCATTAAGAAGGATTGGACAGTTCCTGCTTGGAGCACTGTTGATCATAGTCAGCCACTTCTTTATTACCACTCCACTATGAGTAGCTAGGGGCAAAGATAGAGGCGGAGGTGTAGATTCTTGTTGGCCTTTTTCTTTTCCTTATCGCTTGAACTCTTCTTCATCACAACAAGTAAATTCCTCGAAGGCATGTTGTTTGACCTAGTGGGAGGAGTGACGATAACTGTCATCGTTTAAGGAGCACTAATCGAGAAGTCCTCAGAATTAACCAGTTCATTGATCTGATCCTCGTCAACATCGATGGGAGGGCTGTAAAGTTACAATGCGTGGGTTTATAGCTGAGCAGGACCGGCACTATCCGAGCTGAGCCTTTCAATGACCTCTTCCCTCTATATACTAGAACTTTGGCAATCTAGCCAAATTCGACACTTCCGTACCTACAAATAAAAAAAAGAATAGGCCAGTTAGCATTCAATCATACAGGAAACAAAAAAGAAGGTAAAACAAGAAATAATGACTACCTACGTTCTCTAGGAAATTCTAAATGCCATTATACATATCTTCCCCTAGCAACCATTGCCAATCTCCGCTAACCAAGATGTGGTCGTCTAGCAAGTTCTTGCTCAAATCAAGGAAGGCGTGCACGAGATTATCCTCCACCCAGTACTGCAGATAGTATCAATTGTTCTTTGATGGGGTCATAGCGCAGTAGTGAAGAATTTTGTGAAGATCGAGGTTGACCATCAAGACTCTATCGAGCTCTATGACTTTTACCAAGATCTTGTACCCATTTGGAGCCAACTACTAAGGGTAAATCCTGACCAAGGAAATGAAGTGTCAAACAAGGGGCTGGAGCGAAAGAGTCACCACACATTCCTCTATTGCCACTAATGTCCACCACATCCACTCAAACCCTCTATTTTTAGGTATGTTAAAATTGTCTGTCCCAGGTAAGGCTAACTGGACAGAATCGGGGATCTGGTGCCTAGACCTAAAGGACTCCATACGCCCTAGCTTCCTAAGAGCGTTCAAGAATTTCCCTATCCCAAGAAAAATAAAAACAAAAAAGAAAGACGGAGGTTAACACTCACCAAGATGTGATTTGGCGATGGATGTTCTTGTTAGACATGAGATGAAGTCGAACAAAGCAAGTGAAAGAAAATTTGAGACATAAGATTTATGGGAGCCCTAAAAAATCGAAGATGTGAAAAACCTCCACAGATGTAGAAAATGTGTATTTATAGAGGAAGAAGGCGAAAAGGTAGAAGATGAAGAGGCAACATGCTGTATTTATAATGAAAGGACTTTGGCATGCCCTACACGGTGCACGCCTGTACCAGTGGCCCCTAGACTAGCCCATTTATGGCCCACTGACACCCCTAAATATCATATTCCTAATGCACGTAGCTTATATTAATAATGCTTGTATAGGTATATTGCCAGATATGCAAGACATGCCAATTAGGTTAGGTACAGTTCGAACGTGCATATGTGCATTTAGCTCTACTTCTAGATCTTCTCAGTGTGCTGAGCATCCCACACGCACAAGAGCTAAGGGACGATTGGAGGGGGAACTTGGACATGTGGTGTACATCTGAGACTGAACTCAAACATGTGGCATGCATCTGAAAAAGGGACAAGTCAATGGTTGCAAAGGCAACTGTCTTCCGAAGAAGGACGACATATGCCTATGAACCTATAAATACATAAAGGACAAAGAAAAGAGGTAAGCACCATTCACCATACAAGAACTCTATAACTCTTCCTTCTTCTATACGTATTCTGACTTAACTATTGAAGGGATGTTCGGTCGAACACCACCCAACTAGTAGTTTTGTTTCAAGATTCGAGTGACGAGTCGAGAATCTTAAGACACCAACACCACCAGAACTTTCTCCAACCACATAAGCAGTACCTTTCCCCCCGGTTGGACACATTAGCAAAGGATCTAATTAGATTTTTGGACACTTCCTAACTTTTTTTTTTTTCACGATATGGTAGGATATACTATCACCAGTAATTTTATCACAATTAATAATTATTTTTTATTGGCAATTTTGTTTGCCCTTATAAATTTAAATATCTGGAATTAATCTAAATCAATTTGATGTAAAGATTTTAGATAAAAAAAATAATAGAACATTTGAAAATTACTACATTAATATAAATATGTAATAAACAACGTCTGAAACATAATTTAACCTAGAAACAATTCAAACAATGTTTGAAACATAATTTAAGCTAGAAACAATTCAAACAATGTCTGAAATATAATTTAAGTTAGAAATAATTCAACTGTATAATGTTTTATATTGAAACAAATCCTAAATAAAGTCTCCAAAAGTATTATATGTAAATGAAATAATTCTAGATAACCTCTCTTGAAGTTTCATTTCTTGATAAGTTCCTATGCCAATAAATGTCTACCTAAAAAAGAAAATGAATTAATAAAACGACATATCAAAACAATCATATTCCACTACAAGATAAACAATGGTTGAAAAAATAACACAAATAAAGTATCTAATAGTGATGTAGTTTACAATTTTACCACTAAAACTTCAATAAGATTGACGAGTCGTAGAAAATGATAATGTATTGTCCTATAAAAAGTCTTTTGGGCAGCTAGTACCAATTGAATCCTAAAAGTAGACAAAATAAAAATGTTACAAAAGAACTTACCAAAAAAAAAGTTACAAAAGAGTAATATTATCAATAAATAAAAAAAAATTAATTTTATAAATTTCATACCACTTAATTTTTGAAACATTTTGCAACATTTATAATTGCATTGATCTGGTTGCTAGAGTAGTCTGCTTCAAGTACTGATACCAAACCAGATATTATAGATTTTATTCCTTAAAATTTTTCATTTAAAGCTTTGTACTTCTCATCATGTTTTGGATTTTGAGGTGATAAACCATTTGACTCTATAACAATTAGAACCTTGCCCATACACTACTCTTTTCCTTTTTGTCTTCCTCCTTTCTTAGGTCATTTGACTTTAGAATGCAGATTATTATTCCAAATTGAGCATTCTTTTTAATATTCTAAGTTTTGTGAAGTTCATCATCATTCATGCAATTTTTCAGTTCTTCCTGAAAATATATAAAAACATTTATTACTTTAAAATGTGTAATCCAATTGTTAAATGTAAAACATATTCCAATCAAAACTCTATTTTATGTTTTTATACACTTAAACAAAAATTATCATTTCAAAAACAAATGGTAATATACTAGCATATCATTAATTTATTCCCTTGTCAAAAAGAAATGGTGATTAAATCGTCATCAAAACTAATTAACAAACGAAATTATAAATAAAAAAAATTACAATTTAAGAAATACTAACTATCACTTCAACTGCCTGCTCATTTACACTTCTTCAATCTTTGTGTGCCCGAGTGTCAATAGAAATTTGGACGCGAGAAGGTATCACCCCTTTACTCTCATTTTTCTAGCATTACAAAGACAGAGTTAGATTAACTCATATATTACCCAAAGTTTTTATTATTTATAAAAAATAAGATTGCATAAAACTCTTTCTCTTGATTAGACCCGTGAAAACCTTTTGTTCCGATCCAATGAACATCTTCTAGTTTGGAACAGTTATTTCATTAATTTTCTATAGTGAATGAAAATTCAAAAGAAATGTTAACGAGATGAGATGATTAAAGAAAACTCTTTTATTATACAGTTTACCTCCACTTCATCAAAACACCAATGATGAACCAATTAACGATATCGAGCTTTATTTGCTCGTATATCTAGAACATTTGTAGCTATTTTTCTCATTTTTATGCTCATTAAACCCTTCTAACATCAATTCACTTTTTCATTGCCTCCATTTGTCATTCATGTTTTTTATAAGCAATTTCTTTGTTTTCTCGGTGAGTTCGGGCTCAAATAAAACTTCTCTTACAATTTTAAGTTTTAATAAATTAAAGTGTCTACAAAAAAAAAAATAGAAATTCTTAAGTATGGAGATATTGTTGTACAAACTTAACGGTTGCATATCTTTATTGTGTCCCACATAGTATTTTTGAATTACTTTAACTTTTTTTTTTTTTTGGAAGAATGTTCCATATCTAGAACCAGCTGAATTACTTTGACATTTCTTTCCAAGATGTTATTGTGATAGGTGCATATTAAGACTATACCATCATACTTATAAAATTTGTGAGAATTTTACCTTCTTCACTAATTGTTTGGCCCGTATCATCAAGTCCAACAACAATGCGATCTCCTTCAGACTCTTCCCAAGCATCTAACAATTGCGTAGGACTTAAACTTTTGGCTCAACTATCCATATACTGAATTCAATTGGATACATTAAAATTGTTATATCAATTTAGTGAATAAAAAACTGAGAAAACATTAACAAATACCTTGCTGTTGATTTTGTGATTGAAGTTGCATATTTTTAGACACTTACTGATTTTATATTTATGGTTGAAAATTTTTAGACTCTTCTAGTTGATTTCGTGCTTGTGACTGTGAATTTGATGAGACACTTGATACAACATTCAAACGTTTGTGTTTTTCATCAAACCTAAGTAACATAATTCCAAGTAAAATTATTATTGTCATAAAAATGAAACTAAATAAAAAATTAGAAAAACATAATTAAAATGCAAAGTAAACTCAAATATGATATGAGCGAACCAAATGCTAATAATTTTTTTAATTTTTAAGAACAAAATAAAAATAACAATACTAAGAATAGAAATATTATAAAATTAAACAATTACCATAATTATAGAAAAAATGTAATTAATTGCACTAGCACATACACGAAGAACTATAAGAGAATTATTTATAAAGAGAAGCTTTAGTAAATCAGACAAATAACCACCATGTTTAAACCAAATATAAAACCTAAATAACAAATTATCCCCAATCATATTCTTATTGCTACTTATGCTCCTATAATAAATCCCAATAATTTTTAGAGAAAATTATCCTCCTGATCAAGTTCAGTTTTGTTATCACCATCAAATTCTCTATGTGTTGTGTAACATCTACTACATCTTCATCATCAATTAATCTCACCAAATCTTAATTATTGTTAGCAATATCAAATGTGTCTTCTGAGACTTGTCCATGCCCTTGTATGTCAGTAGATATATCATCATCCAAATCATACATATCCCTTAGCTTTGCATTTACAACGACAAGCCAATTCTTTTCCTATCATCTTCAACATATAACTCCTTCTTACCTTATGTTGTTAACACAAAAGGGTTATCAACTGTTTTTGTGTTAACAACTGTATGTTGTAAACGAGAGATTTACGTTAAATCTAAAATCATATGTCTTACAGCCTTAGTTGATATCTACCTATTTGTCCCAAAATATCAAACTATGGATACCTACAATTTGCTGACAAGCTTTTAATTGAAATAAATAAAAATTAAGCTTAAATTTTGATTGGCCATATACTGGTCGATATTTGGGTTAGTTGATATTATCTTGTCCATAAAATATCAACTAAATATATTTGGCCTATCGGTTGATACTGTGGAGTTATTTGGCTGATTTATTTTGATTCTACAGAGACATTCTACAAATATATTTTGGCCAATTCACTTTTTTTTTGATAGTTAAGTGAGTATAGTTTGGATTAATGGGAGAAAAAAGTATTTACAACTTCTTGGGAGCATGGCCAATTCACTTTATTCTTTGATTCTGTGAATATATTCGACCGACTTAGTTCTACCGATTTACATTGTCTTTAGTAGCTGGCACCTAAATTCAAGGACGTGATAAATAATAGGAAGTTATCTGTAACCACCCAGGAAGTTATACCCATCCAGATAACCACCCACTAAAGTTATGAATAAGCAGAAAGATGTTAAGTAACAGCTACAATAGATGAAGGCAGTTACAGCTGCTCTAATTATAAATATGTATGAAGGAGCTAAAGAGTGGGTCCCTTAACCTCAAATCAAACTATCATTTTTATCTTCATGCCTTTCTTTTTCAGTTGATTAGCTTGCAGTATTATACAATTCTATATCCTTTGTGTAAGCTAATTATGCACTTATTCTTGTTAATGGTGAGGTATTAGCTTAATCATCTCATTTCCATGCATTATTGTTGTTTGTGTGTTTTTAGGTAATATAACTTGGAACTTTTGGCCTAAACAACACCAAGGTTGCATGTGAGGAGAAACCAAGGCAAGCCAGAATAAAGAAAGTGCAAGAAAAGTCCAAAGACTCCCAAGACTTCTTCAACTTCCTAGGAGCCATCCCAAGGCATAAGATCGACTACCATGGCTGCCAAGGAGAAGAAAATAGTTTGAAGTTCAAAATGGTTGAAGTGGTGTGTAGTTGAAGTTCTAGCTCAACACCCTCTCAGTTTTCCAACCATAACTTTTTCCTCAATACTCAAAGTGGTGCAATTCTTTTTTGGTTAGAAACAAGACTTGAAGGGCTACAACTTTCGTGTTTTAGCCAAAGCCCAAATCGATCATCTTGAGGGTCAAAATCGCATCGGAAGTTAGGGACATAAAGCTATCTAAGAAACACTATTCATTGTGGTTACAAACGGACACCCCACCTTGACTATGGGTGCCCCACAGGTGTCATGGGTGGCCCACTATTCATCAGATGAGTGCCTACCGAGAGCCAATTTGTGGGGGAAAGTTGACTCTTAAGGGCAATTCGTCAAACAACTGGGAACACACCAACTATGGGCGCCCCTCAGAGTCCATGAGCACCCCACTATTCATCAGATGGGCACCAACCGAGAGGAGGATTGGAACTGCAGAGTGAAACTGCTCATTGAGGACTTTTATCAAACAGTAGGGTCATGGAGAGGCCCCATATCCATCATGGGCACCCATCCTCCATGACTTTTGGTTTTCTTTACTCGAAATGCATTACCTATTTCACCTTTCGTCATAACCCTATATAAATAGAGGAGTTTCAGAGCATAAAAGGGGGAGACTTTTTCTTTTAGAAGACTTTTCTTTTGGAGAGACTTTTTCTTTTAGAAGACTTTTCTTTTGAAGGATTTTTCTTTTAAAGACTTTTCTAGGGTTATGGTTAAAAGTTTTCAAGTTCGTTATTCAAGATTGCTACTCTATTTGTGAGTTTTACTTTCATATTTTAATCTTGAGTTAAGTATTCAGCTTTTTCTCTTTGTACGTTTAATCTTATTTTGTTTCAATGGCATGTCTCCTATTTATTCTTTGTGATTTCGCTATGACTATGCTAGGCTAGTTTTACTCTTGGCTTCAAGCCATTGAAAGTATTGTGGTTGGTTTTGGTTTAATCGGATGCAAATGGTTTTTACGAAAACATTTTTTTTTTTGGCTTTCAATTGAAATCTCGTGTTAAAGTTAGGGTTCTTTCGAAACATGCTCGCCCGTGTTACAACCGTAGCTTGGTTACAAGTTTTCACTTGTACACACCAAGTGTTCGATTCAATGTCCCGGTAAGTCAGAGTCCTATTTTCCAAAACCCAATTAGGTTTTCCTATGAAATCAAATTACCCGTGTTACAATCTTCACTTGGTAACGAGTTCTTACTCGTGCATATCAAGTGCTTGATTCAATGGCCCAGTGACTTAGAACTTATTTTCTAAACCAAAATATAGGCTTCCCTAAGAAATTGGCTCACGTGTTATAATCAAAGCTTTGTTGACTTGTGCACACTAGGTGTTTGATTCAATGTCCCGGTGAACCTAAACTTATTTTCAAAAGCCTCTACTTACTTTGAGATTTCCACAAATCATATTTTAAAGAACATCTTCCGACCCAACAACTCATGTGCATTTGTTGAGTTGAGTTATTAATGTATTTGAGAGAACCATTGCCACCCCAATACCGGATTTGGCTTGTAGTCAAGATTGTTTTAGTTAATATTATTTCTAATGCTTTTGTTTTAGTTTAATTCCTTCACTTCACCATCCTCAACCAAACCCATATCTAAGCATTCCCATAATCCAAATTTAGTTTAGGTTAAGTTAGGTTCACCTACTAACTGAGAGAACAAATCTAGAGCTTTTAATAAAGCCCTCCCTGTGGAGATGACCTTGGTTCTCACTGAGTAAGACTACGACCACCCTCTTGCCCTTGAGAGGTAGAACCCGAACACATTTCAAGGTCAGTCATCAATCTTTGATTCCAATTATACATTTTATTTAGTTTTTATCTTTTCTATTCTTTAAATTTTATGTCTTTCAATTTCATTGTACTTCTTTTATGTTAATGAAATACAATTGCATCATCTTTAGAAGTAGATATTCACTGTCTCCATACTCATCATCATCTTTAAGAGTCGCATAATGCCTCCCCGCGCAGCATACTACTCAAATTTTGACTTTGATTGTGACTCTGATCCATCTACATCTTATTCTAAGTATCACTAGTATTATAATCCATATTTTTTTGATATTCATGATTTTAATGGATCACGACCAAATTTTGATTGTGATCCATATTCATCCCAATATCAGTTGCATGAGAGTCCACATTATTCTGATATGTAATATTTTAACGAAGTACAATCTCAGCACCTATATCCATCAGCATATATATGTGTCAGAATCAGATTCATATCCCTATCTGCAACATATTATCGATATTAGTGAATTTGAAGTCCTTGCAGCAACAAGACAGTGACAACCCACACCAACTAATCCCTAGCCTTTTTCATTAAGTTTATGTGACTCGATATGCCCACGCAATCAATCCAATCATCAATCCAAACTGTGACGCGTCAAAGAATTTTGGGGCAAATAATCTTGGCACGCTTAGTAAGACCTCATTTTATCTGTAAGATTCAAATGAATTGTGGATATAGTCTCGGGTGAGTGATCTTACAATGCTTAGTCAGTTGATAAAAAAAGATCACAAATCCATTGTAAGTAATTTACAAACATTCGCTCATATTTTAGAGTCAGTTGATAAAATCGTTTGGCCAGCCAGGCCACGAGCTAGCCCAGGTCAAAGACTAGGGAACAACAAACCAGCTCACTAGAAATAGAAAGACTAACCATCAGCCAACATATAGCTAACGAAGTTATCGATGATTATGGCCAATCTAATAAAGAGTTAACCAAAGATACAATCACATCCGAAAAGGCTAAACAACACAAAGAAGATTCAACCAAAAATATTAAGTTATCCAGATAATATTATTCGGTTGAACAATCTAAAATAAATCTACCAAATGACACCACTTCATTTGGGAGACATAATTTGACTGATCAATCATCTTCGCTGCATATGTATTTACTTGAATATTTTAAATTCGGAGGGCAAATCTTTTTTTTAAAGTTCAGTTTCACCTAAATGTTTTAAAATTTTTGGCAACATAGAATTTGCCAAAATATTTTTTGATAAAAAGTAAAAAAAAGACATTTGAAATTTTGTTGCCACATAAGATTTGTAACAGTCACCAAATGTTAATTTTATTTAAATGCCTCTTTAAAATTTTCATATCAATAGAAAATCTTATCTCTTAACAAAATTTATTTTTAGGCTGATACATATGAATTTGTGCTTAACAAAAACATCGACCATTCTAATGAACTCTTCAAAAATTTAAGATTTTTTTCATTTTTCAAGAGTTTGGAGGCAATATTTGTCCCAAAATATCGGCTTATAGATATCCACAATTGGTTGATAAGATTCTGATTGAAATATATTAAAAAAACCAAGCTTAAATATTGGTCAGCCACATACTGACCAATGTTTGGGTTAGTTGATATTATCTCGTACATAAAAAATATCAGCTAAAGATTTTGGTCTATTGGCTAATTCTGTAGATATATTCAACCAATTTATTTTGATTCAATGAATATATTCTGCAAAGATATTTTGGCAGATTCACTTTATTCTTCAATTTTGTGAAAATATTCGATTGACTTAGTTTTGTCAATTTACTTTATCTTTGGCAATTGACTCCTAAATTCAAGGACGCGATGGATAATAGGAAGTTATTTGTAACCACACAAAAAGTTACAACCACCCTAATAAGCACCCACTAAAGTTATGGTTACACGGCAGTTGTTGAGTGGCAATTACAATAGATGACAGTAATTACAGCTTCTCCAACTATAAATATGCATGAAGGAGCCAAAAAACAGGTCTCTAGACCTCAAATCAAACCATCATCTTTACCTTTATGCCTTTCCTTTTCAGTTGTTGATTCCAATTATACCTTTTGTTTTAATCCTCATCTTTTCTGTTCTTTAGATTTCATGTCTTTTAATTTCGTTATGGTTCTTTTATGTTAATGCAATAAAATTGCATCGTCTTTAGGAGTGGATATTCACCATCTCCATACTCATCATCATCTTTTGGAGTGGCACAATGCCTCCCCCACAGCATACTGCTCAGATTTTAACTCTCAATTGTGACTCTGATCCACCTACATCTAGATTTTATTCTAAGTATCACCGGCATTATAATCCATATTTTTCTGATATTCATGATTTTAATGAATCACCACCAGATTTTGATTGTGATCCATATTCATCCTAATATCAATTATTTGAGAGCCCATATTGTTCTAAAATGCAATATTTTAACGGATTACAATCCCAGCACCCATATCCATCAAAATATATATATAAGTCAAAATCAGATTCATATTCTTGTCTGCAACCGAATGTAAATATCGCTAAATTCGAAGTCTTTGTGGCAATGAGACGGTGGTAACCCACACAGCTTGATCCCTATCCTTATCCATTGAGTCCATGTGACTCTAGCATGCCTGTGCAATCAATCCAATCATCTACCCAAATAGTGAAAGAACGTGTGTTGTTTGCGTTGGAGAATTTTAGCACAAACACTACCTAATTACATTTAAATAACCTAAGCTTGTATTTGCTAGAGTAATCTAATTACATGATGTTTACCAATACTCTATAAGCTTGGTTGTTTGGTATCATCACTTGGATCCCTCAATGAAGCCAGTTTATTAATCATCGCTTAGGCTTGGAGTAGTTCCTCGTCGCCTATTGTTCGATCGATGTTGTGATCTTTTGATTGCTCTTCTATCATCGATTGATTCTTGTTTGGCCTCATCAGTTGATCCGATCGATGTTGTGCCTTCTAATTGTTCTTTACTCATTGATTGATTTTCGGCTGGCTTAATCTATTTGCTGATTTTTTGGTTTCTGATTAATTCTTAGTCAGCTTCATTAGTTTTCTATTATCGGCTTTAACAAATATTTTCTACAATGGCTTTCAATGATAATAAGACTACTACTACAGACTCTTCCTCTATTGCACCAATTATTCCAGTTGATGGTTGCCCCAAGTCTATTGTTTGTGAAAAATTAAATAAAGATACCAATTATTTAACTCAGGCTCATGTCGATCGCATATTCCTTATCAGACGATAGTGGGAAAAATATATTATAAATCTTCCTCCAGATTCAACATCTCCCACTTACTCATAATGGCATGCTAATGACGTATTGTTATAAGTTGGTTATGGCATGGCCTTGAGCCTTTTGTTTTTCATACAATGGCCTTGTCTAACACATCTAAGGCAATTTAGGATTCTCCAGCTAATTCTTTTTCTTAGCGTAGCAATATTTTAGAGATTTTAGAGGCCTACAAGTAGCTCTTTTCCTATTGACAGGGAGACTGATCCCTCTTTAATTATTCTAGTACTCTTATGGCTCTTATTGACCACTTTTTACAGCTCTGGCCCTTTCTCGAGACTAAGGCAGAAATGATACAACAGTGGGATGAGCTCATGACTATTCTTCTACTTATTGGGCTGAATGATAATCTTCGTAATTACAGAGATCAGTTTTTGGACAAAGAATCTATTCCCTTTTTAGGCAGTGCTTATTTCAGATTGCAACGCTCTTCCTTGGGTCATCATCTTCTTTTAGTGGAACTTATTCTGCTCATTTGGTAAATAATGGTTGTGGAGGTTCTCGGTGTGGATCCTGTGGTGGAAGTCACAGTTTTTGTGGTGGCTCTCGTAGTGGTGGTCGCAGTTTTGTACATGGCACCAAGAAATATGATCACTGCGATGGTACTAATCATAATGAGCCATACTGCTGGAAGAAATATGGCTATCCTAATCAAGCTGACTATGTTAATGCTGACTTTACTAGCTCTGAAGTAATTTCTATTACTACTTCTGGCTCAAGTGATCCTACTAATTCTAGAGCAGTTTCTCAAAGTCCTTTATCCCCTGCTAAGTTTGATGCTATTGTGTAGGCTCTTCGCATCTCTTGATCTTCCAATTCCACTGCTTCTCTGGCTCACTCAGGTAATCATGCTTGTTTTTCTTTCTCATTTACTCTACAATGGACAAATTTTGTGTTGATAGAAGCATCATCCATCAAAACCTCATGTGTTCATACATCTCTGTAGAATGGGGTTGCTGAATGCAAACATTGCCATTTGTTGGATATAGCCTACACTTTACAAATACCTATGAATGTCCCGAAATCATATTGAGGCAATGCTGTCTTAACTACTTGTTACCTTATTAATCATGCTCTATTTGTCATCCTTGGTAATCGATCTTCTTTCTCTCTCCTTTATCATTCTTCTAATCTTTTCTTTATTCTCCTTCGTACCTTTAGTGCCTTTATCCATAATCTAATCCTGGCCTAGATAAATTATCATCTCATGCTCGTCACTGTATTTTCTTTAGTTATTCTTATACTCAGAAGGGCTACTGCTGTTATCATCCTCCATCTCGTCAATTCTTTGTTAGTGTTAATATTACATTTTTTGAGTCCACACCCTATTTTCAGGTTCTAGAGGAGTTGTCATCTCATGAAGAGGAGTCTTCTCTTTTCTCTTGAGAGGGAAAGTCATCTACATCTTTTCCTTTCGCTAATCCAGTTCTACCTATTCCTGATGTGCCATCACAAGTTACGATTCTTAATGTGCCATTATAGGTTTATTAGCATCACGCTTGCCCTGCTCCAGTCACCGCAACACCTATGGATCCTGCACCTCTTGAGACACCTATTCCTGATGCTTCTACTCCTGAACTGGACACTTCTATTACTAGTCAGGGTGAGCTTGAGCCTACTGCTATTGATGATATTCCTATCGCTAAAAGACGAGATAAACATGTATGTACTCAACATCCCATTGCTAAGTTTGTTTCCTATTATCGTATGTTACCTTGACTCTAGTCTTTTGTTTGTGCTTTGTCCTTTATTTCTACTCTTACCTCTTATAATCAAGCAATATTACACTGGACTAGAAGAAAGCAATGGATGAGAAGACACAGAAACTACATCACAACTAGACGTGGGAGCTTACTTCTTTTCTTCAATTGGTTGTCGTTGGGTTTACATAATAAAATATCACCCTGATGGTTCTATTAAGCGTCTCAAAGCTCATTTGGTTGTTAAAGGTTATACCTAAACTTATGATGTGGACTATCTTGAGACTTTCTCACCAATGGCTCATCTTAATTTAGTTTGCATTCTTTTTCCAGTGGCAGTATGTAAGTCTTGGCCCCTATTCCAGTCAGATATTAAAAATGCTTTTTCGCATGGGAAACTCTAGGATAAGCTATATATGGACCAGCCACTAGGTATACTATTATAGGAAATTAGCACCTTGTTTGTTGCTTACGCAAAACCTTGTATGGACTTAAACAATCTCCACGTGTATGGTTTGATCGGTTCACCTCTACTCTTCTGGATTATAGTTTCAAAAGGTCCACCTCTGATCACTTAATGTTTGTTCATCAGTCACTATTTGGCACCATTATCTTGATCGTCTATGTAGATGATATCATCATTTCTAATGATAACACTAAGGGCATTTCTACATTAAAAAGTTATCTAGGAAAACAGTTCCACACAAAGGATCTCAGAGCTTTGCGCTATTTTCTTCGGATTAAGGTTGCTCGTTCTTCCTAAGTTATATCTTTATCTCAAATAAAATATGTTCTAGATTTACTTTCTAAGATTGGACTTCTAGTTCTTGTCCTGTTGATACTCTTATGGATCCTTCGCCCTGATAATGAGGATGGTGATCATCATTTTCTTGATATTGGTCCATATCGACGCCTTGTGGGTGTAGCATTTATATTTTCTCCCAAATTCTATTTTGTGCTTTTTCATTTTTATTTCAACATGGTATCAGAACTTATGGTTTTCGATCCTGAATAAATTACGCTACGCAAGTTTGGTATGGTTTAATTTGTCTTTTAATTTTTATTTTTGCCAAACCTTGCCAACTCTATCTTCCTAGCGGATCTGTTTAGCTCCCACCAATGCTGCCACTGTTTTATTCTCCTGTACTATTTTTCATCACCACAATAAATACAGAAAATTCTTCCACCTTCTATTTCAACATAGTGTTAGAATTTCTACGTTTTTCTTTTCTGGTTTTTTTTTTTTTTATTTTCAGAACTTTGCTTTGCCATAAAAGCACCACTACTATCACATAATTCCTTTCTTCTGCTTTCTAAACCATATCAAAGCTTTATGTGCTTTGTTCATTCTCTGGTGTTGTTCTTTTCAAAGTCTTGCTTTGCCATAACACCACTACAACCATCGCAAAAGTTTTTTTCTTCTACAGTCTAAATCGGTTCTTAGATTTTTTTTTCTTGACCCTTCTTATTTTAATTCTGACTTCTATTTTTTCGTATTTCACCATCTCAATACATTTTTTAATTTAAGATGATCTCTTAACATTATATCGTTCATCCTATGCACAGTACTGTTTCTTGACGGAATTAACTATAATTTAGCAATAGATGCCAGTCTTTCTTATTGGTCGTAAACTCTGGAGAGCAAGGTGTTACTATTTTCTTCCAACATTTTTCAATTTTGTCTTTTTTATTCCATCTTCACACACTGTATATTCTGTTTGGTTATTTTTCAATCTCCAATCTAAAAATAAATCATATCAGTGGTAGCAAAATTTCTTCAAAAACTCACTATCAAAACTTCATCGTCGTTAGTAGCTACACAATTCCAGATTCTGCACTCACGACTTTTTTGCTATTTGGTTTAGCTATTTTTGGAATACTTGTATTTCCAAACTCAAGTTGGTTTACCATCTTGAGTTTAAAGGATGATGTTAAAATATTATATATTAGATATGAGATACTCTTTATATATATTGCCTATATTGGAATATTCTATATTTTATTTTTTAGTAAATAGTTAGGTTATTTTGGTATGTAGATCATTACTATATATACCTCTCATTGTAAGCATGCCTCCTCTTAACCTTTATGAAATAGATGACAAGATGTGTTATATTCTCTCTCTAATTCTATTATTTTCTTGTCTTTTATTTTTTTTTTCAACCAAAAAAGAAAAAACACACATGCTCATCATATTGCGAAACCTTTACATATTGTTAACTATGAATCTTCTCGATTTCATGCTAAGGTAAACGACATGATTAATTTTTGTCTCTTAAAATGCAATATGTTCCCCATATTAAAAATTAAAAATAAAATAAAAATTAATTTCAAAGATAATTTAAATTGATAATAATAAAAAAATACTTACTCATGAAATAGAATGAGCGCATCAGAGCTGAAAAGAACATATCGATGTACTTGTGTTAGTGTCTTGTTGTCAAGCAATACATTACACATTTTTTAGTTTTTTAACATTAAATCCACTTTGCTTCATCTTTGTTAAAGGTTGACCAAAAGGATTTAAAAATGATGCTTCTACAACTAAATAAGCATTATTTAGTATCTATATCATTTCTTAAAGGTCTATTAAACGTGGTTTCAACTCATAATAAATATCAAGAACAAAAAGTCAAGCATTCATTTGTCAAATATCCTTATGCAATTGAGCCCTCCGATTGCAATTTATTATGTATGAATGATTTTAATGTTTATAGATACCTAAATACAAACATTTTGAATATCAAAATGATGCTTATAAAACTAAGTATATATATATATACAATAAAACTAAAAATATATAATATACGTTACCTCTCAATTGAATACATCCATTAATAATGAACTGGACCACCAAGTATGGCTTCAGAGGCCAAATGAATTACTAAATATACAATATAGTGAAAATTTTTGAAAGAAAAATCTTCTATAATCAACAAAGTGTTATGGCAACTTGAGACTCCATTTGCCTACATTCATTTACATCAAGAACCTTTGAGCAAATTGATTTGAAGAAGTGGCAAAAATCAATTATATCTAAGTTCATAATATTTGGCAAAAACCCTCATATTGCTACAAAAAGAAGATCTTGCATCAAAACATGACAATCATAACTTTTGAAGCATACAATTTTACATTGTTTAACTTTAACACAACATGAAGTGCTTGATGAATATTCAACTAGCACTTTTATATCTTTTGGAACATTCAAAAAGGCATCTTTTTCATTCAAGTCTTTTTTTTTTTTTTTTTTTGAAAGGTCATTCAAAGTCATTTGGTGGCAAGCTTTAGGTAAAAATTTGATATCCTTCCCAAGTTGTACCTTAGATGAAGCACAATTCTTATACCCCAATATTCCAAGTCACATCGTGCTTTGTGGCTATCTTTTGTTTTACCTTCCTAATTTATCATTGTTCTAAAAATGTTTTCACAGACATTCTTTTCTATACGCATGACATCAAGATTGTGACATAGAACTTACCAAAAAAAGAAAAAAAGATTGTGACATAGAAGATCATATTTCCAATAATGCAGTATAAGAAAAATACTCTTCTTCTTCCATTGTGTTGTTTTATCTTCGAATACTTCTCCATGTTGAAACTGAAGATCTTTTAGTTAGCTTAATGTCATTGTGCCAAAAGGTGTTATAGGTGGAGGTCTATTCTTTTTTTGTTTTGTTAAATGCTTTTCTATCATTTTAAAACTTATGATCAAGTTCTAACCATCAATGAAGACACATGTAATAGTACTTTCCACTATGTCATAACTAACTACAGGCTGTTTAGTAACTATGACAAGGACATGCATATTTTCCTTTAGTACTCCATCCAAACAGATTGGTATATGTAGAAAAATCATTGATAATCCACATTGTTACCTCTCGTAGTTGAAAAGTTTCTTTTGCAGAGGCATCAAAGGTTCCTACCCAAATTCCCACAATTGTTTTAATTCTTCAAACAATGGTTGTATGTACACATCAATCCTATTAGCAGGATCTTTTTGGGCCAGGAATAAACAATGAAAGAATGAAATTAGATTGCTCCATACATATCCACAGAGGCATGTTATATGGTATTAATATAATAGGCCAAGTATAGTGTTGTACATGCATATTCTTATAGGGCTAAATCCATCATAAGCTAATCCGAAACGAACAGTAAGAAGGAAAAGTCAGAATACCAAGAGTCAAACTCTTTCTAAGCTATTGAGTCTACAGGATGGCCTAAATGCCAGTCCATAGAACATCTCTCATGGTGCCATCTCATGGATGAAGCAATCTTATAAGACATAAAGTCTTCTAAGTCGTGGAATCAAATGGAAACCAACGTAAGATCTTTGCTGGTATTTTCTTTCTTTTTTTAGAAGTAAACTTGTTTAAGTGTTTTAATATTTTCATTGTTAGTTTTCCACCTTAAGAGATCTCATGGAGAACATGTTTTATCATTTACCTTACTCTTCAAATACAACATGCAATCATTAGGACAAGCATGAATCTTTTCATAAAATAAGCATAAACATGATGTAAGCTTTTTTTTTTTTTTTTTTTTTTGTCTCATAAAGTGACTTTGGTAACAAATTACCATCCAGAAGTGCATCTCTTAGTAATTCTAGTAAAATTAAGAATGATTTGTCACTCCATCCTTGAAGGCACTTTATATGATATAAATGTACAGTGAAGGATAGCTTTATATATTTTTTATTATTAGGATAGAGCTCATCTTCCATCAGTCCTAGCAAAATAATAGAACTTATTTAAATCATTTTGCTCTCTCGAATATTCTGCCTGATGTTCTTCATTAGAAGGTTCGTGGTTTTCTCTATTTATATTGATATCTTGACCCTTTTCACCTATAGGCATTGAAGGAACTTCTTATAGCAACCCATACAAGTCATAATCAAACCCTAGATCAACATGAGTATTAGAAGTTGATGTAAATTCTCCATGAAAAAAATCCAATGAATATAACCTTTAAGGAAGCCATAGTGAATTAGGTGTTAAAAAACATTTACCCTTAAGTGCCAATAAATATTTACACATCTTACACAAGGGCACATGATTTTTCCATCTCTTGCTGACCTATCGAAAACGTAACTGAGAAAACTTGCAACCCTATTAATGTAAGAGAGAAAAAAATAAAGCCATCTATGGTGATAACTCCATCTTCAAGAATGCTTGGCAACTACAAATAACAGCATATAAAGTACGAAATTAAACTATTAAACCAAATTGTGAGTATCACGCCCCATATCTCATGACCCAAGAGGTAAGCGAATAAGTCACACACACCATGCACATATCATATTCTAGTTGTCCACTACCTTGATCAAAGCCATTTACAACCCTAGGGCATACATCCTCATTAACAACAATAAAATAAATAGCTAAACCATAGTCAAACCAAGCATCATTGCTCCAACCACAACCCAAATAAATAAAGAAATTCGAGCCTGATGGCCTCTATAACCCAATTCAAATAATCTCTAGATTTAAATAAATATTACAATCCCAATTAATTAAATTAAACTTAAGTAATTTAATGCAAGTGTCTGCCACAGCTTATACAACTTCTAGCCCAACTAAATACCCACTTAAGACTCAGTTTTAGAACGTGCAACACAATCTGTAGCGATCTGAGGACTAATCCACTTGTGCCCATGAAGCATAATAAATGCACATATAATATGTAATGCAATATCATGAAATAAATCATCACAAGTAAATCAATATCTCCAATACAATAATGACACATATTATAAACAAATATCAGGATCATCGTATATGCAAATAACATGTCTTAACATCAATATAATACATCGTTAAGATAAATTATCAGAATCATAATCACCAATCTCAACATTATATCTCATTGTCATTCTTCTTAACATCATCATCATCAATTCACAATAACATTTCCAACATCATCAATGAAAAATAAAAAATATGGAGAAAGCCTCAAAAATAAACGTAGACAAATGAAAGTAAAAGAGGCACACGATTTAACGAGGTAAAACCCTAGAACCACTTCTAGGTAAAAACCTCGAGTCTATAAGGCGACTATCCCTGAAAATCAATCCACTATAAAATCGAAGATTACAAGAGTTTACCGTACAGGACTTGACTCGACACCCGTCCTAGTCTCAGTACCTCTTGCTTGCTAGAACCCGCAATAAATCTTCACCCGTGTGATTGACTCTGCTCTTGAACCCGAATGGCACCTCCTAGAACCCAGAGATGTTCTTCACTCTTCAAACCCTTTGAAATCACGATCAATTGTTGTTCTTTGAATTTCGACACCCTTGATTGCATCTACCGCAAAGTGTTTTCTTTTCTTCTTCAAAGGTGATTATTAGGTCTGACAGAATATATAATATTTATATTCGCTCCATTCGCTCCCAATATGGAAACAGAATAAAAATTGAATATGTCAGAAATTTGCAAACTGCTCAAATCTCGATCACACCATATTTGGAATAAATTAACTTTCCAATTCAATCTTCGCATTGAGGAACAACTTGACCAATAAAGACTCAATACGAAAATTAAAAATATTAAATACTTATTGGCTCGCAATTGTCACACCTAAAAATTAAACCTTACAATCTCCCCCTTGATAATTGCGTGACAAAAACCAAACAATAATAAAAAAAATTAAAGACTCATGCTCAAATCCCAGCATTTGACTCCCCATCAACACATGACTCAAATTATATCTGGAATCTCCCCCTTGCCTATTAATATGCCTTCAAATTTATGAAACATATCAATTTCTCAAAAAAAATCATTAGTATCAAATTCCTGCAACACAAATGTTAAAACACCAATAATAGAAAACAAAAATAATCCAAAATAAATTACCTAAATTTTCATTGAAAACCACTGAAACAAACAAATAAATATATCATATCTCCCCCTTTTTTGTCATGCAATGTTCATTTCGAAAATGATGAGTAAAAAATAACCAAAATAAAATAAAATAAAATCAATTGCATAGCTCACGGGGCTAGTCAAACAAGTTTTATAATGTCCACGATACCATTGCCTAGATAAGACAAAATCTCTCTCGAATGCCATTTTCTTAATCATCTGGGATCAAAACTTGTATCGAAATTGCGACTCAAAGAATTAATTAATTCCAAGTCCTATTTGTATCTTTGTTAATGTTCGTAACCATATCAAAAGAATTAAAGTAAACTGCCTACTAGCAAATGACCAAGAATTTCCAATTATTTACACCTAATATCCATTTGCAGATTCGTGTAAATTAATGCACTAATAGATTCAAATATAGCAATCTAAAACAACATCCTAGATGCAACCAAAATCAATTTAAACGAAATCATCATTCAGAAAAGTGGACAGTTTCAGCCCTTGGACCAAAAGACACATGAATCTAATAGCACCCTCTACAGGTGACATTTATAAATTGTATAACCAACACGAAGCAACCGAATCATGGCTCAAAAACAAACCCAATGAAGACACAAATACCACGAATCACAATGCTGAAAACTAAATTCCCAACAAACCATAACGGTAAGGTTAATTTTTTTTTTTTAACTCAAAAAGTAATGCTCAAAAAATTTACTAACAAACTTTCAAAACCAAAAAAAAATTACTGACATTACCAAAACCAAACTACCTTAAAGACTAAGCTTAAAAGGTCATCCAAAGGAAAAGTTTACGAGAATATCCACTTAACAATTTAATTAAAAATAAAAAAAAAAGAAAAATATAGAAACATGGAATATGTTATTTCATGAACCCAGAGAAGGAAAAACCAATTGCTAAATATCTAAACTCGAACTTATATAACCTCTTTGCAATTATGAATACTGAGATGAATGAATATCATACCAATAGGAAACAAATACCTGTGCAGTATGTGCGGAACTCATGACAATCTGTTCCAAGAGCTCAAAGACTATCAGGAGTGTATTGGAAGAATAGAATTTCCTTTCACCTGCACCTATGTCTAGAACAACTTTGTATACTTGAGAATGTCCTACAATCTCACAAACTCTCACTTTTTTTTTTTGAATTATGCCTTTTTTTTTTCTTTTTGAGATTGCAATATTCAACTTAACCACCCTCATTCTACTATGGTTTGGCGGCTTTCACTCACTTCAAAGGTAGGTAGTCCTCCCGGTTTCACCTTAGTGACTTTTTTCACTTAATGTGCAATGGTGCCGGTGACTTCACACTATCCCTTGTGATAGCCCTTTCCAAAAAGTTTAGCCATTATTCTAAGCATACAAAGGGTACATAGATAAGGTACTGGATCAAGTACAAACTATGGGTAATACACATGTGATAGTTCGAGAAGTACTAAGATCCGAAGTAGTGTTTTAAGAGGCACCCCAAAAGCATGATTGTATTCATCAAGTCAATATTGAAAAGAGTGTATACAAGTATGAGGGATAAATCCAAAAAGTTCTAATTCTCTAAGATCATAAAATGAACATAATAACATGCATCTGTTTTTTTTTTAAATAATAATAACTAAACAAAGATAAAATAAATAAAATAAACAAATACATGGATATTAACTCAAATAACACATTTCAAGGGATTTCCTAAGAAACTCAAATCTTTAAAGGTTAAGGGATTTGGAAAAAATATCAACTTTTACCACTTTAGATTTGGGAACCCAAATACGTCTAATCTTAAGAGAATTCTGATCATGATTTTTAGAAGCATGAAATGGAGTTCTCATAGTCTTATTTTGGTTCATAGAGAGATTACAAGATTTTTCAAACTTTTTTATCTCTCAAGTAAAATGTTCAGTCTCATTTAAAAGAGTTTGAAATTGATTTAACAAAAAATTCTTGTGATTATTTTGAAAATAGGACTTTTCAACCCTTCCATCAATATAACTCTTAAACAAACCATAGAGCTTATAACATCTGGGTTGAATATGACCCTTCAAACCACAATGATGACAAATAGGAATGAATTTCCTATGAATGGGCGAAGGCTCTTGAAAGGCTTTTATGGAATGAAAGCTTTGATTATTTTCCCTCTTATTATTAAAAAAATTATTCTTGAACCTTGCATTAGAGGGTAGAGACTTACCTTTTGTAACAGGAGTACTCACTGTTACTTTTTCTGATCCAAGCTCATTCTCCAAAGTTTTTGAAGTTGATGGGATGAACTCAATCTCTACTTTCTTCTTTGTCTTTCCATCGTATCCTAGTCCGGAGGTGTTCTTGAAAGGTCTTTGAACACTCAAGATTTCATCCAATTGTTTATATCCTACATCAAATTTAGCAAACAAAACTTGAAAATTTTTTAATTCAATTTCAAGAGAAGAAATTTTACCTTCAAGCTCTGTATTCAAAACTTTAGTTTGCCTTTGAGAGTTTCTACTTTCCTCAAGTTTTGAGAACAGAGTAGCTTCTCTCACCCCAAACTCAAGGTTTTTCTGAACTAATTTCTCAATTTCCATCTTCATTCTATTTTTTTCTCTCTCTCCAGCTTTTAACTTCAAAGATAGTTTGTCTTTTTGCTTCTCTAGTTTAAGGTACTATTTATACAGCTCATTATATGTTTCTTGAAGATTTGCTTCTTCATCATCTGAATCTTCAGCTTCACTGATTTCAATGTCACTTTTAGTATTTTCATTCTTTAAGCTTTGTGTAGATGCAACGAATGCCATGAATTGTTCTTGCTCATTTTCAGATTCTGAGGTCGATGATTCTTCACTGTCACTATCATCCCATGTCACTTTGAGAGCCTTTTTTTTCCTCTTCAATCTTGTTGGACATTCTTGAGCCATATGTCCAAAACCCTGACATTCAAAACACTTCATACCTTTCATCAGTTTTGAATTTTTTTCTTCTCAAACTTTTTCTCAAAATTTTTCTTTTCAAAACTATTTTCTTTCTCTAAAGAATTGTTTTTCTCAAAATTCATTTTGTTGGACTTATTTGATTTTTGATTTTTGAAAACATTTTTGAATTTCTTAGCAAGAATAACAAGTTCATCCATGTTTTCATCTGAGTCATCATGCTCCTCCTTCACAGTATTTAAAGCCAAACTTTTTTGTTTTTTAGAAGAGCGAAGATTAGACTCAAATGTTTGAAGAGAGCCAACCAATTCTTCCACTTTTATGGATTCAATATCTTTGGCCTCTTCAATAGTAGTAACTTTGGATTGAAATCTATCAGGAACAGATCTTAAAATCTTACTCACAATATTAGAAGACGGAATAATAACACCTAAGTTAAAATGAGAATTAACATTATCACTTAACCTAGCATAAAATTGATCAAAAGTTTCATCCTCTTCCATTTTCAGATTTTCAAAAGCAGTTTTCAATTTCAAAAGTTTTGACTTCTTGACAGTGCTAGTACCTTCATGAGTTATTTGGAGTATGTCCCAAGCCTCTTTTGCAATCTCACAAGTTGAGATTCTACGAAACTCGTCAGCAGTGACGGCATTGAATATAGAATTCATTGCCTTCCTATTCCATGCACTACTTTCAAGTTCACTTTTATCCCATTCAGAAACAAGTTTGGGGATAGTGGTGCTCTAATCAGCAGAGACCTTAACAGGACGAATCCAACCCCTCTTAATAGAGTCCCAAACTCTGTCATCAATAAACTGAATATGAGCCATTATTTTGACTTTCCAATATGCATAATTGGTTCCGTCAAATAGAGGAGGCCTTGTAGACGACCCACCTTCTCTATAATTCTCCATAAATTTTATTTTTTAAAATTATGGATCTCACCAAAATAATTTTTTTTTTAAATCTAAGGTGACCCGCTCTGATACCAATTGAAAAATAAAAAATATGGAGAAAGCCTCAAAAATAAACGTAGACAAATGAAAGTAAAAGAGGCACACGATTTAACGAGGTAAAACCCTAGAACCACTTCTAGGTAAAAACCTCGAGTCTATAAGGCGACTATCCATGAAAATCAATCCACTATAAAATTGAAGATTACAAGAGTTTACCGTACAGGACTTGACTCGACACCCGTCCTAGTCTCAGTACCTCTTGCTTGCTAGAACCCGCAATGAATCTTCACCCGTGTGATTGACTCCGTTCTTGAACCCGAATGGCACCTCCTAGAACCCAGAGATGTTCTTCACTCTTCAAACCCTTTGAAATCACGATCAATTGTTGTTCTTTGAATTTCGACACCCTTGATTGCCTCTGCCGCAAAGTGTTTTCTTTTCTTCTTCAAAGGTGATTATTAGGTCTGACAGAATATATAATATTTATATTTGCTCCATTTGTTCCCAATATGGAAACAGAATAAAAATCGAATATGTCAGAAATTTACAAACTGCTCAAATCTCGATCACACCATATTTGGAATGAATTAACTTTCCAATTCAATCTTCACATTGAGGAACAACTTGACCAATAAAGACTTAATACGAAAATTAAAAATATTAAATACTTATTGGCTCGCAATTGTCACACCTAAAAATTAAACCTTACAATCAAACATCATGATCATCATCATAAATCTCAATATTAACTTGGTTAATATCTTTCTTAACCTCATCATTATCAAATCATAGTAACATTCTCATTGTCATTTAAATTTATGGGGTGGGTGTAATAAACATCATCGTTTAGGACCACGATTAGTCACAATATATGTCTATGTTAAGGGCTGCGATTAGCCACAATACACGTCATCGTAAAAGGCCACGATTAGCCACATTACACATCATGTTATAGGATACTAACCTACCAATATGAATACCAATCCCGGTGTAGATTCCTTGTCTTTCAACCCAAAGCTAATCTATGTACCCTTCTTATTTTCCTGTATTCTCCATTCTCATGCTACAATATCAATCACATTTCCATTTTATCTCATTTCATTCATATTAATATTACCATGTTCTTTTAATCACTTCATTTATCTAAATAACAACTTATATCCATATAAAAATGAATTTAATGACCCCAACTCATCATAATATCATATTAATATAATCTTTATTCATATTAACATTTCATTATTCTAATAGAAATATTTCATCTCTTGTTCAATCGAGGAGCAACATAATTTATCATAACAATCAATTTCAATAATCTCAGCATATCTAAATATCAAATGAATATTTTCTTAGCATACTTTCAATTCATAATTAAAATTAAACCAAACATCATATATGTTCTCATTAGAAATGCTAAAACACTTTATTTTAAACATATATCAAGTGTATGATAAGAATATATGGGTTAAACATCAAAAGAGACTATTTTTTGTGATTCTAAAATTTCCCAAGGCCCCCCTTTGTGCACCCAAGCGCCCTGCACAGAGGGTTGGGGTGCTCCTCTACATCTTCAAGGTGCCCTTTTGTGCCTAGGTGGTTTTCTCTGCTTTGGTCCGAACACTTGTTTATGCACTAAAACTCCAGACTTCGCCAAATCAATTTTCTACTTCAAAACCTCATTTTTATATGTTGTCTAGGACCTGTAGGACTCCAATCAATCGATCAAAATAAGTTTTAATTAACTCACTCTTCTAAAATCAAAATCTTGGTTTCAACCTATACATACATATATATACTTGTATAACTTGGTTCAAATCTCATGCACATGCCTTTCCAACACAAAACATCCACCAAAACTACATTTCTATACTTTTTACAACATATATATGCAAGTTATAAGCTTGGAACCCCTACCTCAAGTCTTGAATAAAGAACTCAAAGACAGTAAATCCTAGCAAAGGCCAACCAACTTCATAAGGTCTAAACCTTCAATTTGTTAATTCAAGCATCGATTTAATCACATATATGTTTTCAATAGGTGTTTAATTTCATTCTTGTAAGATTATTTTGTGTTTGGTCAAGTCTAGAGCCACTTGCCAAACCTTAGCCTCCTTCGATTCTTCTGCTCCTTCTCGATTTTTCTCTCCCGATCCAAAACTCTCTTTCCTCTCCCATATACATATAAATTATGCACAGATAGGAAGCAATATCACAAAAACACAAAAAAAAAGATAAAAAGCAAAGAGAAAAGAGAAGTGAGAAGAGTGAAAGACAATATCGAACTTTTTTATTACAAAGAGCAAAGCCTGCCTTCTAAGTGAGAGGTAAGCCCTCTTTTTATAGGTAAAACACAAGCTAGCGGATTTCAAATTTGCACTTCAAACATATTAAAATAATACAAATAGGATTGGAAAATATTTTTACAAAAGCTAATAAAATGACAAAACAAGCACATGGCACACATAGCTTTATTTTACATCACAAAAGCAAAAGCTAGAAAAGTAAAAGTTGCCTAAAGATTCTTTGATTCTCAGGCTGATGAAGACAAGTGCATACTGAGTGTGCAGCCGATGTAGTCTTTAGTCACTATTATCATCACTACCACTACTATAATCAGGGTTAGGCGGTTCTTCATCTGATAGATCATCTCGATCCAAGGAAAAGTAAGGATAAGGTCTTGGACCACAATGGATTCCGGAGATATGGCGGTGCATGGTTATTGCACCGAATAGTTCTTCAAGTTGGAATCCAAAATTCCATAGTTGGATGAGTTCAAATTGGTGAAGATGAGTCTTTCTTCATTTGAATTGGATAACTTCCACAAGTAATTGTCAGTCAATTGATCAATAGGAAGTTACACTTTACCTTTATTATTAAGAATGATCATCTTTTGAAGAAAAAAGAACTAATCTATTGTTCGCAATGCCCTGGTAGAGTAATTAGCAATGTTCTGCTGATAATATGCCTAAATGACTACACAGTTATGAAAATAATAGTAGGACTCAGTAGAGTTTAAGGACTGAAAAAGGTTAGGATCATTTGGAGGGTCAACAAGGAAAATAGTATCTGGAGGAAATGAAGATAGGTTCTTTTTTAAAGGTGATGAGGACAAGCTGGTTATAATGGGTTCTTGGCATGGATAGCCATGTTTCAAGTGGGTGAAACCAAGTAAGCATGGTACAGTAATTCCATGCTCTAGGGTTGGTATTAGGTTTGGAATCTGGGAGATTAACTTGCACCAAGTAGACTGTAAAAATCCATCAGTCAAACATAAAAGGGATAGGGTATTACTCAAAGAGATACCAAAAAAAGTAAAATGCTTCTTTAAGTAAATCATATTCATTTCTAACTTGAAATAATGTGAGGAATGGGTTTTCTAGAGGTAAAATAGGGCCTTTTAAGGATAACCTATAATTGGTTAAAAGAACATTAAGAAAATTTAACCAATTTTTCCTACAATGACAGGGTGATGACCTGGTACGACTCATGATCTGATGTTAGACATCGGAAGGAAGGTTGTACACAGGGAAAACAGGTTTTACCAGTGGAGGTTGTAGGAGTTAAGGTTAAGGATTAGAATTGGAGGATGAAAAGGCTTAGTCTTATGGTTGTCTAAAGGAAGAATAATTTGTGGTTATGGCATAAATACAAAGAATAAGGGAATTGGTATGGACTAGGTTTTTGGAAAGAAAATTTGCTAGAACATTTTTGCTTCCGTTTAGGTATTTCACATCAAAATTCCATTGTGAGAACCAATCTGCCCATTCTAAGAGCTATAACTTGGGTAAGGTTTTCTTCTTAAATTGGAGCATCTTGGGAAAAGAAGACATATCCATCTTAATCAGGAACCTGCATCCAATTAGATAAAATTGGAATTTCTCAATACCTCTTCGTACTGCAAGAATTTCCTTGAATGTGGAGTGGTAATGTTGTTCAGAGGTTTGAACTGTGCACTAGCATATGCACACACGTCTTTTTTCATATGTGTCTGAGAAGAGTGCTGCATCCTAATACAGATCACTTGCATCTGTCTGAAGAATAGACTTATTGTGAGGTGGGGGATTCTGCAGTGTAAGGAGTGATGCTGCTTTGGATTTAAGGGCTTAGACTACTTTGGTTTGTTCTTTTGTCCAGTGAAAGGAATCTTTCTTCAGGAGTCTGAAGAGTGGAGAAGTAAACTGAGCAATCATGGGAACAAAATCTCTTATGTAATTAACTATCCCCAGAAATTATTAGAGTTACTTGGTTAAAGTCAATTGGTCTGGGAACTGATGAAGATGTTAGGAAACATGGGGCTGGAGCTGGAAACATCCTTGAGATATTGTCATGTCTAAAAAGTCAGTGGTGGATTGGCTAGTAAACATTTTCTTTTTCGAAAGCATAAGACCATATCAGATCAGCAAGGCCTGAAATTTCTAGAGTAATTCTTAGTGATGCTCTTCTACTAGGGAGAAGAGAATGATATCATCAATATATACTAGGGCATCTTGCTGAATAGGTTCAAAGATCCAGACCATAGCTTATTGGAAAAAAGAAAAAGCTATCTTTAATCTAAAAGGCATTACCGTCCACTGAAAGTGATGATTTGGAATGCAGAACGAGGTCTTGTGTCTATCATTAGGGTGGAGACTAACTTGCCAAAATCCTGCTTTAGGTTCAGACTTTGAAAAAATCTTAGCCTGGGACAGTCTCTTGAATAAGAAAACCCTATTGGGCAAAGGGAATTTATCATCAAGGAGGAATTGATTCAAGGGATAATAATTGACAATGAGCCTCATCTTTCCTCTGACTTGCTGTGATCTTTTGTTGACATGAAAGGCTTCACATGCCTATTGGGAAACAATAGGTTCTATGAGACCTTTAGCTTGAAGTTGTGTGACTTCCACAACAACAAGTTCATAGTGTTCAAGAGTTATGCCACTATGACTAGCTTTGGTCAGGTTAACATCTTCATTTCACTTAAAAGGAAGGGTAAAAAGAAGTCTAGGTTTTTCCAAAGTGGATTGCGGCATTTTTTTCAAGAAAGCAATATGTGTTTCTGCACAAGAGTGTTCAATAAGTCAAGCTTTAATGTTTTGAAATGGTTGAGCCAAATAGAGATGAAGAATAGAAGATCATGGCAGGGTAAAGGATTTACATGTTAGACCAGAAATTGTCCATCTGATCTTGGTCAATTCTTGAAGAATATCAAATCTAATGAGAAGATCTTTTCTTGGTAGATGAGGGCCCTAGACATTCTTTTTAACAATTAAAATGGCGAAAAGCTGTATGAGGGTACATTTAGTAAGCAGAGTGATTGTTAAACGTTCCCCATTAGCAGCTTGAAAGACTTGGGAACAAGTAGTCCAATGTGTTCTAGATAAAAGGTCAGGTTTGATAATTGAGCATGCTGCTCCTGTATCAAAAAAACCCATGACTAGTAGTGGCTTAGAGTATTTATCCAAAAGGATGTGAATTTTGACATTTGGGTTGGTTTGAATCTGGTTTAAGGGGTAAATTGGATAAAGGTCTAATTCAAAAAATTGGTAAGTATAGTAGAGAAATCTGACAATGGGTAGAAAATTGCACACAAAATTTCTGAATTTGGTTCATCATCAAGGAAGAATAGTGATTCAAGATCGCCTAATTCCAGAGATTCAGTTTTGGCTTAGTGGGCGACAAGCTTTTTTTCTTTTTCTTGGATTTACAATTTTTTGCAAAGTGGCCTTTCTTTCCACCGACAAAGCATCAATTAGAGGTTCTACCCTAATTAGGGAACTTTTTTGATGGAAAAACTTCCACCTAACCTTCTGAGATTTCTTCATCTTGTGGAACTTCTTATAAGTTTTTTCTTAAAATCCCCAACCTTTCTATTAGAGCAATCACATTTTTCATCTCCATAACATTGGATCTTTAAGTTTGCTCGATCACAAGCACGACCTAATTTCTTTCCAGTTTGTTCAATGTCATGAAGGAATTTCTTCTGATTGCACAAACGCTTTAAGGCCTCTAAAGAGATCTAGTACATTTCTCTAAGAGAGATAGTCTGCAATTGTAGGCTCCTGGTTTGCATAACTTTAGAACTTTCTTTACCAATAGGATCAGGCAAGGAGTTGAGAAAGACCTGTTCAAGGCTTGGATCATCCATGCCCTTAAGGAAATAGAAAAGTTTTGACATTCGATGATAAAGTTTCTCTAGATCTTTTATTTCAAAGGAGCAGTACTTCATTAATTTGTAAATATTCTTCTCTTGTTTAAGTGAGATAATGATCTGGGATTCCAAGAAATTTACTATACAAGAGAAACAGGAAATACTTCCATGTTGGCAATTTAGTAAACTTGTAACTGTTGGTATTTTCCCAGAGTGAGCCACCAATCTTTCAATTTGCCCTGGAATCTGGCTATAGGCCTCTGAAGAGCAATAGTAAAAGTAATCCGCAGATGGTGCATTTCTACCTGAAATTATGAGTGCATTTCAAAGAACATATCTCTTCATTTAGGAGGAGGGACATCATCAAGCGTAAAGTGCTTTTTGATATCAGACGGAAGAGTTTGTGGCATGGCATTTAGAATCTCATCATGAAGTTCTTCATGTGTGACCCCCTTAGGGGAAGAATCCTCATCTGAGTTATGGACCAGGAATAGGCTAAAAGATTTTTGGGAAGCTGGATCCAAGCTAGACAATGGAGAATACAAAATAGAAGAGGATATTACATCATC
Source organism: Vitellaria paradoxa (assembly GCA_019916065.1). NCBI lineage: Eukaryota > Viridiplantae > Streptophyta > Magnoliopsida > Ericales > Sapotaceae > Vitellaria > Vitellaria paradoxa. Next base: position 30,263,390 of record CM034239.1, read on the forward strand.
AACATCCTCTAAGTTAGCAATATTAACAAACAAGGCTGCCCTTGTAGGTTGGAGGATTTGCTTCTCAGGAAAGAAGAAATAGGATTTGGGTGTTGGATTGGTAACATGTCGTAGAGGCTTTGGAAGAAGCACCAGTAGTGGGATCTGGCTGCTTAGGCTTTAGATCAGGGTGTTCAAGTGAGTGTTGCTCTAGGTGAGTAGATAAAGATAGAGCTATAGAAGTACTGGCTTCTGTGATTCTAGGCTGGTAAATGCACCTAGTAAACTCTGGGGGAATGGATGATTGAAAATGGATATATCCACTAGAAAAGGTATTAAGTGGTTGGAGTAGAGGCTTCGGTTGGAAGGGGGATGGTTGAGATTTTGGTAGAGAGAATAAAGGGTCATGTATAGGTGACAAAGAAAATGGTATTAAAATTTGGATTGGGCAGTAGCTTGTTGCTTGTTTCGTAATTGTTGCTCAAGAACTCAGAGTTGTCTTTCCAAGTCTCATTTTTGTTGTTCTCTATTGGCTAGTAATTAGGAAGTTTGTTTGAAATCCATCCCAGAAGTTGCTAAAGCTAGTAGCTGCTGGTGGAGGTGATTAATATTAGCCCTTAAATCTACTATAAGAGCCTCTAAAGAGTCAAACCTCTTTGAAATAGTCAGTTACATTGCTTCCTATTGAGTTGTGAGATTAGTAAGGGCCCTATTCTGGGCTCTAGAATTCTCGGCTTACCAATTCAGTGCAGCTTTGGCAGTAGAGATCTTTTGCTTTTGGCCTTAACTATCAACATTTGTGAGATTTTTGATTTTCCAAACATGAGTGGTGTTCTCTTGTGAGAGATCATACTTATGCAATGGAGGAAAGTCTGCTTCATATCGAGAAAACCTTAGATCAAACATGTGACAGTCTTTGGGAACCCAGACAACATCTGGCTTTGGAAAGTACTTGTGCGAATCAGGTTTATCGGGAGGCTTACATCGTATCAAATTAAGCTTTTTGAGACTTTCTTTGTCTTTAAGACCCTGCCTAACTCTTACGTGCTCTTTGTTCAACATAATAGTCTGGATCCATTTTTCTTCTGCGCTGGCATCTTTCTCTGTGAGCTTGTCGCCGTTCCTCTTTACTGTCATCATCTTCAAGCTAGATGGGGTCATCCTGGCATGCTTGATAGTCACAATCCAGGTCATGCCAAATATAACCATTGAAATATTTACCATTGTAAACTTGCCTACCACTATTATCAGAGGAATGGACAGGTAGCGACCTTTCTATGGTATTGATCTCTGTAGGGAAGACTAGGCATCGGACATTGTCAAACTAAGGAGAGAACTCAATTCTAATAACACCATTAGGATCCCTAGTGAACTTGGGGTCAATAACTTGAATGGTTTGGTTGTGAGTATAGAGTTGTTCATAGTTGGTAATCCAAGAAGTGGGAAGGAGCTTAAATAGTTCCTCTTTTGGAATCTGGCGAAAGATGTATGAATAATAGGGGGCACTACATGTATTAATATCAAGAAAAAGAGCATCAGTTTTTTGGACTTGATGGGGAAGTTGGAAGATCCCAATGCATGATCTTGAACTCGATAGACCATTTGATAGTGCAGGGTAGCAACAATTCTGGAATTAACTTGTTCAGCTCCAGTAATCTGGACTTGAACCTTTAGAGCTGAAAGAAAATAGGGATCCTTCAAGGACATGTTGAAATTTGGGAAGAAATTTACCATTATGGTTCCTACATTCAAGCTGTGGAAGACTCTTGACTGCTTCTTTGATCTTTTGAATGATTTTCTAGTCTTGTTTGTTGCAAGATGATGAAATTAATCAGCTACAGCAACAGCTTTCTGAACTAAAATTTTTACACTCTGAAGACTGAACAATACCAATATAAATATGTTGATACTGGAATAAAAGTAGAGTCAAAATGTGAGACCACCGGTAGACCCTTTCTGCCATGGAAAGTAAGGGCAAGTCGAACAACACCCCAATGAAGATGGGTGTATCTATCTCTAAGCCATTGAGAATGAAGGAACTTGGGAAGGGTCAAGGTAATCATTTGTTCTTTCTGGTTAGCTAGAATGGAGTACTGATTCATGGGAGAAACCTTAACATGTTCTTTACAAAGTGTTTGCTAGTTATTACGAATGACTCTAATGATTTTAGTTTTTAGGGATTTACTAGGTTTAGAAATAGCCATATAAGGACTAAGAATGGGAATGTCAGAGGGAGGAACAATTTTTGCACTAGGTTGGTAACATACTTCATACACAGACTCTCTACTAGACCTACTAGAACCATCACTAAAAATAGAAGGGGTAGAGGAAAGAGATGGAAACCTCCTTAACTATGACATGGTAAATGATCAACAGTAAATTCCTTAGGCTTATACTTAGCAAGTACCCCGACTGAGAATAACAAACTACCTTCTCCTAAGGACTTACACAAGCTTCTCGTCAGATCTTTACCTTAGTATAAACTTAAGGAGTCCAAATCTTGGTTTTTTGATATGCTAGATCACAAGAAATGCAAGCAAAGAGCATACTAATCGAGGGACTAAACTATGGCTAGCTCTGATACCAAATTCTGCACAGATAGGAAGTAGGATCATGGAAACACAAAAGAAGATGAAAAGCAAAAAGAAAACAGAAAAAAGAAATGAGAAGAGTAAAAGACAATACTGAACTTTTTTTTATTACAAAGAGCAAAACTTACAAGAATAACCAGTAAACTTCTTTCTCACTTCCAAGTGAGGAGTAAGCCCTCCTTTTATAAGCAAAACATAAGCTAGCAGATTTCAAATTCGGACTTCAAAGATATTAAAATAGTACAAACAGGATTGGCACATATTTTTACAAAAACTAATAAAACGACAAGACAAGCACATGGCACACATGTCTTTATTTTCTATCACTAACGCAAAAGCTAGAAAAGTAAAAGTTCCCTAGAGATTCTTTGATTCCCAGGCTGATGGAGACAAATGCATGCTAAGTGTGCAGCTGCTCAAGTCCTTATCCACTATCATCATCCTAGCTTGGAGCCCAAGCCTGCTACAGGTAACTAAGGTCTCTTCCCTACCACCTACCCTAACCAAAGGCTAACATAGAAGTGACCATCAGCTAAAAAAGCAACTAAACAAATTAATTTGTCAAAAGTCACATAGGCGGAGCGCTCGCGCATAGGGTTGAGGTGCCCATCTACACCACTTCGTGCCAAAATTTGGGTAAGTCTGAAAACTTTGCTCATTTCTTCCAAAATCTCAATAATTAACATCTTTAATAACTATAATGGATTAAAATAACATATTATCACATCTAAAACTTGTTAAAATCATCAAATTATATTAATGTGAAAATCCTAAATATTATAGTGTGATACGTTTGAATGAATACATCTACATATTAAACTCTCTACTAAACTGTATTAAAATAAAGAGCTATTTATCAAACTCTATCAAACACTCTAGTAATTTCATGCCTAGGTAGTATAGACGTGTCATTTTTTTACTAGTTCTTTCTTACTCACTGTCTGCACTTATAGTACATAATAATGACCATAAACATAATAATAGCATTCTAGTATAGCATCAGAAGGGCCTTTCATTGCTAAATTTAAATACTAATATTTTTGTTTTCTACTTTTTAACCATAATATATACAATGGAAGCATAAATTCCTTATTCTAATTGAATTTCACTTTATTTTTGTTCCTTGAACTTTCAACCAAAACAAATGGGGTAGTTAACAGAAAGAAGTTTTAGTCTTCCTACTTAACTTATCAGAGATGATGTGTAGAGAAGTTCAATAGAGTAAGACACTCCAACAAATAGTAATGGAAGAAAAGAAAAATTAAGAGGTCATTTGGTAACGCTGTCGTTTTTCTACTTACGTTTATATGTTTATCTTTTTTATTTTTTGCTTTTGTTGTTATTTTTTTCTGAAATAAAAACTAAAACTGCTTTTGGAAATACAATTTTGTTCACAATTATTAACCTTTTATTTTCATAAAATATTCAATTTTACAATTTTTAAAAATTAATTGAATTTAATAAATCTATTTTATATTAATTTAATTTAATTATATTATTTATGAAAAATAATTAAATAAAATATAAGTACTATATCATTTAATCCAGTAAATATATAATATAATAATTACAATTTAATTATATTTTTTACTAAAAATAATTAAATAAAATATATTTCATAGTAATTTAAATAATTTATGATATTTATTAAAAATAATTTAATAAAATATAATTCGTATTAAATAAATTTAATTATGATATTTATTAAAATTAATTTAATAAAACATATCTAATATTGGTTAAATTAATTATTAAATTAAATTAAATAATTTAATTATAAAATTTATTAAAATAATTTAATAAAATATAACTATATTAATAAAATTATTTATTAAATTAAATCAAAATTAATATATTTTATTTTATTATTTATTAAAATTAAATTTAATAATATATATTTCCTATTAATTAAATTAACTAATTTAATTTAATTATTTATTAGAAATATATTAATAATATATATTATATATAATTTAATTACATTATTTATTAAAATAATTTCAATTTAACAAAATATTTGAGTAAAATAATTTATTTTAATATGATATAATAAAAATAGACAAAGTATTAGAATTGGCAAAATATTTACGACAGAAAAAGGAGTGAAAATATCTTTTTTTTGTTTACGTTTTTCTATTTAAGTTTTCATATTTTTGGAAACAAAAAAAAAGTAAGCAAATTTAAGAAACCTATTTTTGTTGCCAGTTTATAAAATTTTGAAAATATAAAAAAATAAAAATATTACCAAACAGAGCCTAAATGTTTTACGTGCACAATTAATCTAATGAAAGAATTCATACCCACTTGTAAAAAAGAAAAAAAAATGTCATGAACTACATTATTATTATTATTATACTTGTTAGAGGCAATTTTTTACTTTGTGAAATGGGTACGAGTGGGCACTAGTTGCCTATGTATATATATCTTTGCTAGCAAATTACAATTCTATTGTATCTCAAATTAGTGTATACATATTTATGTCTTTCATGTTTTTGAAGACTTTATATACATATATATAATTTCTATTTTTTTAAATGGATGCCGCTATTCGCAGCCCTACTTTTTCTCCATACAGCCCAGTTAATTCATGCATTCTATGTTTTCTCCAAATAATCTAATAATTTCCCCACGTTACTTACAAATTGCACCTAAAGTTCAAAAAACACATTTCCCCTTCTAAAGCCCTTAAAATATTAGAAATCCCAAAAAATTTAAATATCTATTTTTAGTAGATACATGTCGAAAATTTACATTTGTTTCAATAAGAGACGGTTGAAATGTTATATGATCATTGAAAAAAACATCAAAATGGCAAGATCTTGAAATGTTTTAATTTTTTAGAAACCAGTTGCTGAAATATATCATTCATTTTGGAGTGGAAGTGTTGAAAATTTGTGTGGTTAATTGCTAAATTTTTTTAGCAACTAATTGTTGAAATTATTTGATTTTTTTCAACAAGTACCTGTTGAAAATATATGTAATAAATATAAAAGGCATCATTTTACATTAGGACATTTTTGTCCTAAGATAGAAAAAATTTAACTAGGTTGCGAGAGAAAAAAATAAGGCTGCGAGTAGCAAGACCCTTTTAAAGTAATAAGTAACTAATGAATTACAATTCTATTATATCTTAATTAGTGTATTTTTGAAGATTTTTTTTAATGAGGAATCAAATGTTAAGATGATTTATGATTCTATAATTCATATGTCATAAGTTTGAATGACAATTTCATTTATTAAAAATATTATCCGTATTAAATGATAAAAAATATTTTTCTAAATTGAGTATAATTCATTTGTTTAATTACATGTTTCAAGATTATACTATAAAACCATCATGGTATTTGCTTTCATGTATCAAAATTCATAAAATAAAAATTAATCCTTAACACCCATGTATAAATAAAATCAACAAAAGTATATCAAAATCTCTTATTTCTTAACAGCAACTATAATGGAACTAACCTTTGTAGTAGTTGAACACTTCATTTCAGCTTGTATCTCCTACAAAAACGAATAGTCCTTTTCAGCTTGTATCTCCTATAGAAATGAACACTCCTTTTTAGCTTGATCTCTTAAAAAAAATACGAAAATGTGAAAATATTAAAATATTTTAATTTTTCAATACCACTCTCAATTCTCTTTCTCTATAAATAGATTTTTACCTTTACTCTCATATGGAAAAAAATAAATAATCGCTCAATGGAAAATTTGAAAAACTTAAGAAAAATACAAAAAATAGAAACAAGGACTCACATCTTGGATCATAAAAAATTAATGAAAAAGAATAAAAAAGAAAACATATAAGCATATGTGTTTTATGTTTCGTAGATTAACAAAAAAAAAAGTTGAAAACTATAGGAGTTTTGATTTCTAGAGTGATAGGGATATAAAGAAGCAATTGTCAACCCCGAATCTCATGACTTGAGGGGTGAGTGAATTATGCAACATGTAACATGCATCAAATATACCCATTCTCTGATTAAAGCCATAGCCACCCAAAAGCAGACACTCATAGTCCAAAATGACAATCAGACAGTAAAGTAATAGGTGAGCCTTGATCCAGCCAAGCCACAATGCTCCAATTACAGTCCTAACACAAATAAAAGAAAATATCTTGGCTTTATGGCCTTATAGCCCAATCGAACTAATCCAAATAGAATATTAATATAGCGAGACTGGTTTTCAACTAAAAACATAAAAAATAAAAAATAAATAAAAAATAAAAACTCTAAGGCTAGTCCAGTGCAGCGGCCTCACCTAATTACTAGGTTTCGCACCTGCAACACAATCTATAGGGATGTAAGCACCAATCTACTTGTGCCCATGATGCATAATAAACACATATATGATATGTAACAAAATAACATTAACAATAATCCGTACCAGATTAATCGAAAATCATAATTCATCATAATATACCATCATTCAAAATCAATGCTCAACATCAGCATAAATCTCAACAATAATTCTAGTTTATTAGTCTTATTAATCTCATCATTATCAAATCATATCCACCATTACATTCACATTCATGAGGTGGGTACCATCAACGTCATCTTTTATGGGTCAACACCCAATGGAAACGATAAACCAAATACGTCGTTAATTAGGGCCAAAGTCCTAAGCCACGATTAGCCAAATAAACGTAATATTATAGGCTACTAATCTACCAACATGAACACCAATCCCTGCGTAGATTTTGGGTATTTTAATCCTAAGGTAATCTCTGTACCTTTCCTATTTTCTAGTACCCTCCATCCGTATATTCACAATCTCAATCTCATTTCATAATCTCTTTCCATAAACATTATCATAACCATTTCCATTATCATTAATGTCATAGTTAGAACCATTTATCACAAACCACATTTTATCATAAGCAATCTATCATATACAAAATTATCTCATTATAACAATTTATCATAACCATTGTCATTATCATTAATATCATCCTTAGAATCATTCGTAAACAATCCATCACCAACAATACCATCTCATAATTTATTATAATCAAAGTTATCTCATTATCTTATAATGAGTTAATATTTTATCATAATCCACTGATAATATCATCTCATACTAATCCTTATCACAACAACTCATCATCATTTACAATTATTACACTGGTATTTTCATTTTTTTTAATTTAATATGAAGCTCTTTCATAAGGCATTTTCCATTTAAAAAAAAATCATCCAAGTATTTTAAAATCACACATTGTTCATTTATTTAAGAAAATACTCATCTTTATTAAATCTTTTTGTATTTAAGAAAATTTTGACCAAAGGATATTAGTAAAATAAAAAGTATTAGAATTATCTCATGAGCCAAACTATAATTCCCCACAACTCTAGGGGTAAAATTGTAATTTCTCACAATTTTGGGGTAAAATCGTAATTTTAAAAAATTGGGGCCACATCATAATTACTAAAAACTTTGGGGTCATTACATAATTATTTAAAACTTTGGGGTCATTATGAAATAATATAAAAACTTTTGGGGTCATTATGAAATTTTATAAAAATATTGGGCCTACAAGGTAATTCCAAAAACTTCCATGAAATATGCTTTGGCATATTCTCTTACATATAACTTTCCCGTCAGCTTTTTCTCTCATTTGGAAGTTCGGTGTTCTGACTTAGATTGAACTCACACAATGTAGTCTAAATTTAATTACATTTATGCAAAATAAAGACATAAAAATTTATCAAAATATTTTTATATCTCATATATGTAAATAAAATGCATTAAATCCCTGTCCCGAACTTCCCAATGATTGTCTATGGGTTGCCCACAACCTTCTTGTATGCTTAAGTTATTAGTCGTAATATCAAAATAATTTTACCAATATTTTCAATATATTTTTAACTATGAGACCTCACAATATTTTGAGATTTGGTGGAAGTTTGGTACACTTACCCGTATTATGTTGCTATTCTACGCTATCAACTTCTCCTGCCTTCAGCCAAATGACATCTAGAATTTCTCCTCACTTCCTCTCCCTTTCTCTCCCTCTTTCTCTCTTTTATTTCGAGTCGTCTTTCTTCCAATGGACTAAAGTCACACACATACATCCACCTATATACCCAGAGATGCTTGGTGGCCAAGCATTTGTCTGCCTGGAGCTACTCTGCCACTATCTCCTACTTTGCACAATTTGACTCCCTCCTGAAGGTTTATTTTACTCATTTGGAAAGTCACAGGCTGTAAGGGCAGCTTACATTGCTCGAATGGCATTTTTTTTTCAAATGAGAGAAAATAAAATGAGGCATATATACAAACACTTGCATATATATAGGTTTCTTTAGCTTCAAAGCCTATAACCATCCCTTCTTAGGAATATATATATATTTTTCCTGGTAGTATTTCGGAAAGAAAAAAAAAAGCTGGTTATTACAGCAATAATGAAAGTACGATGGCAAGAAGTGTGAGCAGCATGGGAACTGATAACCCCCCAATTTAAATGTTATGGATTAACATAAGAATTCTAAATAGTAATTGATTAAAAAAACTTAAAATTGGGATTTATACTAAATATTAAAAAAATAAGAATCACTAAAAAATATTGAAAATAAAAATACCATTGTATACTTTTAATTACTTTTCGAGCTAAAAATGTTATTTTCTAAGAAAAAATTTGAACTAAATTAAGATAATGATTTGGCTCAAATTTATTATTTACCAACTAAATTAAACCATTGGATATTATCTTAATGCTACAGCTACTATTCGTTGTTGATTAAATTACTGAAACAGTTGAAGTTTTAGTTGTTTTTATCTCATCTTTTTTTTTTTTTTTTGGTTTTAGCCGATTATCTTTGCTAGTTAATTTCGAATATTATAATTTTATTATTACATAAGTTTTTACAAGCTAATCTTTCAAATGTCAAATGAAACTTTGTTATATATTGCCCACAAGGAGGACAAAAATTGTACTTATTCCATTTCGACCACTTTGGTTCGGGTTGGCTCCAGTTTGTACTAAAATCGAACCAATTCTAGATCAAAAAATTAACAACTTAATATTTTTCGGTTTGATTTTTGGGTAGTAGACAAAAGAAACAAACCAAACTGAATTGAACCTAAATAAAAAATAACTCAACCTAAAGCCAATTCGAAAAATATAAACCTGAATCAACCTTAAAAATATAATATATAATATACAAATATATATAATATAATATTATCAATGCAAAGAAGCATGCTTGAGTTTCAAACTTATTTGAATTTTTAACATTACTTATTTGTATGTCTAGGAACTAAAAGATAGCAAACCAACCCAATCCGAAAACCGAACTGTGATATTTTTAGTTCTGTTTTAAATTGAAATTGGATCGATTTCAAGTCCAAATTTTAAAAATTGAAAAAAAAAATGATTTGGTTCTAGTTTAAGAGTGAACCCAAACTGAACCGACTCATGCATACCCATTTGCATGTGTAATCCCAATGAAATTGGCTAAGTTAACTATATATTTGATTACAAAAATTAAGTTTTAAATTTATTAATAATCGACAAAAACATACTACAATCTTGTTGAATTCTTATGATTTACAAATTTGGTCAATTGTAACTTGTAGAGATTAAATTATAAGAATTATTTTAGTGTATTATCTGTTAAGGCCAAAATTGTAAATTGGTAAACCCACGGTCAAAGATAGCGTTTTGTAATATTTAGACTTAGTGTAGGTTAAAACACTACAAACTTGAGTCAAGTAGAAGTATAAAGGCGTCAGGTAAGACTGTTTGCATAATACTAGAAGTCCTAAAAAAGCCAAACAAGGTTCGGAATTGATTTACGCAGGAAGGCCACAGAAAGGCCGCAATTTGGCGCTGGAAAATCTCGAAAGCTAAATTCAGAATTTTAGCCGTGCAGGAAGACTGCACTGATTCGCGGGATGGCCACGGGAAGCCCGCGGGTGCACCCTTCCTACGAGGTATGCTATTTCAGCCTATTTTGCCTATTTCGAGCCCTAGCCACCTCAGTTTGTCTATATATATCTTCTAGGCATCTTGAGGGTTATAGTAGAGAGAATACACATGAGATTGGAAGCTTAAAGGTTCAATTATTCTCTCCATTACTTAGCCAATATGTTTCGTGTTCAATCTGAAGGAGTTCAGGTTTGAGATTTGTCGATGCTGAGGATTTAGCAAAGCTACTAAGGAGTCAGTATCGTGCTTTCGAGGAGTCAAAGGGCTTTCACTGAAGGAGTTGGCGTATCGAGGAGTCGAGGAAACGTCAACAAGAGTATAGAGTTGAGGAGTTGGTGTATCGAGGAGTCGAGCAAACATCAACAAGAGTATAGAGTCGAGGAGTCGATCTATCAAGTGGTTGAGTTTGTAATCGACGTTTGATTTTAGTGAAAGTTTTGTTTGAGGTTTCCCTTTGTGGGTTTCCACGTTTTGTTTATCTCGCCTTTTGTCATTCTTATGTGTATGGTTAATTGATTGAGATCTCCATCAACATATTACGAAATTTCATTATCAATAACTGAGACTATAATCTTTAGAAATAAAGATTAGTGAATATATGAATAATTATAATTTATTTATATGTGAGCGTGGCCTTTAGCTCAGTGGTTATATTAGCAAATATTTATAGAATTTTAATATATATATATATATATATACCATTTAAACTAAATAACTATCGAAATTCAAAAATAAAATTTTCTTAATTTGAATAATAAGAAAATATTTTCAATGTGCAATATTCTATACCAATAGATTAAGAAATTCATTGGCATTGTGCCCAACTTATATGGACGGATTCTTAACCATTGGTAAATGCTATGCTAATAATAATAGCATTAATATTCCATTAGCATATGCTACAACTTATAAAGATGTTATAACGTGCTGTTAGTAAATAATGTATTCTTTATCAACACAAATTTTAAATTACGTTAGTAAAAGATCTACTTATAGTAATGTTTTTGTAGCCATTAATAAAGGTCATGCCAACAGTGATAGATTAATCATACTATTTGAATCTTCAACCATTACTATAAGTCAAACTAATAGCAATAATTGATATTTTCTATTAGTATAGACTTGTTCTATAATGACAATTTTTTAATCGTTGGTAAAAGTAAGATGCAATAATGAATTTGTTGGTCTCAAAAAATTGTTTGTCACTCTATGTCATTTTTCTTGTAGGATGCACATGAGCTACGACTGACTTGATTCTCAACGAGATACGCAGGTAGCCCTCTAAGGCTTGGGCATCTCACATGTCATGTATCATATGCATCTTGATCATTTTTCAATGTTGATATATACTAATTCTTATAAATCAAACATTCTATTGGGAGATTGCAATTATGAAGGGTTTGCAGAGACTTTGAATATCCCAAGTATTCAAACGTAATGGCTTCCATATGCAATCGAACCCCCACACGTATTGGTGATTCGTTGAAACATAAACTTTCTCTCATTTCTCTCTGATCACATAGATCAATAAAAAGTCACTAAAAAGAACCACTTGTCACATTTTCAAAAATATAATAAAAAAACCTTTTAAAGTAAATATTAAAATCTAAGTTTCTCGACACACTCATTTTTAAAATGTCGATTACCAACTCCAAGTCTTTGTATCATGGCCTATTCAAAATATTTTTCTACCAAATTAGGCAATCTCGAATGCACCACTGTCACAACTGAGGAGCATAGTCTACCACATGCAGGTCTAACGTTGACAATGAGTTTGTTGCTAGGGATATTTGTACTTGAGTATGAGTAAAAGTTTTTTTTTTTTTTTTTTTTTTTTTTTATGTTAGCCAAGTATGCCCCAGAATTGATATCTACCACATACCACAAGTGTTAAAGATTTGAAAGAGTTAAGATATGCGGTCAAAGGCAAAGTTGTGGCTTTGGGACTAGAGGAATATAAGGTCCTAGTTAACTTGGCCACGATAGTGAAAAATGATCTAAGCATCACTAGAGCTCAAATAGAGGGTTAGTAGGTTAAAGGTTGTTAAGGCCAAAATTGTAAATTGGCAAATTCATGGTCAAATATAGTATTTTGTAATATCTAGACTTAGTGTAGGCTAAGACACTACAGTCTTGAGTCAAGTAGAAGTGTAAAGGCCTTAGGTAAGACTGTTTGCATAATATTGGAAGTCTGGAAAAAGTCAAACAGAGCTAGAGCAGTATAACGCAGGAAGACCGCTGGAAAGCCGCTGGTACCCACAGGATAAAGCTGAGAGGTGTGATCGAGGATTTGGCCATGCAGGATCCTCGCTCCGAGTTACAGGAAAACCGCGGGTGCGCCTTTCCTGCGAGGTACTACATTCAACCTGTTTTGTCTTCTGTTGAACCCTAGCTGCCTCAGTTTCTCTGTATATATTTTCTGGACGTCTTCAAGGTGCGCGATAGAGAGAATACACATGAGATTGGAAGCGTAAAAGTTCAATGATTCTCTCCATTACTTAGCCAACATGTTTCGTGTTTAATCCGAAGGAGTTCAGGTTTGAGGTTTGTGAATGATGAGGATTCAGCACGCTGTGGATTCAGTAAAGCTACTGAGGAGTCAGTATCGTGCATTCAAGGAGTCGAAGGGCTTTCGCTAAAGGAGTTGGTGAATCGAGGATTTGAGCAAACGTCAATAGAGTATAAAGTCGAGGAGTCGATCTATCGAGAGTTCGAGTTTATAATCAGCGTTTATTTTATTGAAAGTTTTGTTTGAGGTTTCCTTTCATGGGTTTCTTCGTTTTATTTATCTCATCTTCCATTTTTCTGTGAGTGTGGTTGATTGTTTGAGATCTTTATCAGCAAATTACATATTTTCAGAGGTTTAGGTTCACAACAAGATAATTAGAATAAAAAGAGATAGAGGGATAATTCTTATGTGTCCCAAACTCAACATTTGTCGCAGGGTAGTACAAGGTTGGTGTAGATGGCATCGGTAGAGGTTCCTTTCCAGAGGGTTTATACATGTTATCAGTGTAAGCAATAGGGCCATAGGATTTTTGAGTGCCCACTAAACGATGTGCCAATTGGGTTTGAGCGGAGGAACAAGATGAGATTATGTTTTACTTACAAGACAGGGCCATATTCAAAGATTTTACACACAGAGGTAGGAAAATGGTAGCGTTGGGAGACTACAACAACTGACACAGTTTTTAAAAAATAGTAGACCATGTGATGCTTCAAAAGATTGTGTTATGTGTTGATGCATGATGATGAAGTTGTGACTTATGGGTCTAGGCAGTTGAAGACTTAATAAAGCAAAACTATCTAGTGCATGAGTTGGAGTTGGAGTGGTGATTTATACTTGAATAAGTTTTTGGCATTATTTGTATGATGAGAAATTTGAGGTGTTTTTAAACACAAGAGTCTAAAGTAGCGGTGGAATCAAATCAAGCCGAGTCAAACTCTAACTTGCTTGAGCTCGGCTCGAATTCAAACTTTTATACAAGCTTAAGCTTAGCTATCTAATAAAATAAATGAGTTTAAGCTTGGCTCGCAAAGAGCTCGAACCAAAATTTAAATTTATATTTTAATTTAACTTTTAAAATTAATGGGTTAAACCTATTTTAAATTAAAAATGAATTACCAAAATATAAACATAATGCTTATGATGTATACATATACATCGCATAATTTGAAAAAATCAACTAAGAACTCAAACAACCTATAATTGATTTGCCCAACACTCCACACAAATTGGAGGTTTTTGTTTTTATAGGAGACAAAGGCATTTCATGCTTAGTATTGCGCTGATGTGGGACAAAGCAAAGCATTCAATAACAAGGTAACAACCTCTATCTGTCACATCACCTTAAGAAGCTAAACTTATATATATATATATATATATATATAAAGGACTAATTAGGGCAATAGGGTAGTAAACATTACAAGGGGAACTAATGAAAAGTAAAAATATTTTTCGAGTCGGCTTACGAGCTTTTAAGTCAAGTAGCTTGAAATCCAAGCTCAATTTGAAATATAAACAAGCCTAAAGTTGGGCTTAAATCTAAATTAAATATTACTTGAATTAAGCACAAGCTAAGATGTCATTAATCTAAGCTCAAATAGCTTGCAAATAGCTTAGCTTGATGTCACTCTTAGTGTGAAGTACATATTTCCCTAACGGATTTGAATTTGCTTCAGATGAAATGGATGAAATTTATAAAGAATTGTGATTTCAAACTACAATATCATTCAACAAAAATGAATGTTGTAGTTGATGCTCTTAGCAGGAAGGCTCATTGCAACTTAGCAAGTTTTTCCCTACAAAAGTAGAAGATGTTGAGGAGTTTGAATGAGTACAATTGCAGTTTTAGGAAGAAGAGAGCCAGACAATGTTGTGTGCTTTAATGGATTGATCAATTTTATTTGGTTGTGTGATTAAGTCTCGAGGATATGATGGTAAATCTGATGCTATTCAGGCCAAGTTGTTAGATTCAAATGTGATACAAGATCTATCAGTTGGTGTTGATGGTGGTTTATGGTTCATGAAAAGACTATTTACGGCCACTTCTGTTAAAGATATGGTTTTGAGGAGTTTCATAATTCCTAATTTGCTATACATATTAGGGGTATGGAAAAGTATTATAATTTGAGCTGTCAATTTTACTAGTCAAGTATGAAAATAAAGGTGACAAGGTATATTAGCAAGTTAAAGCAGCATATTAAAGGCCAATAGGTCTTTTGCAATCATTGCCCATGGCAAAGTATAAGCGGAACGATATATAGATGGATTATATTTTGAGTTTATTGAGATTGCATGAGGGGCATGTTTCTATTTGGGTTATCGTGGATAGGTTAACGAAGTCGACGTACTTTTTTATTGATTCGGATGATCAATTCCATTAATATGCTGGCTAAGTTGTATGTGAAGAAGATCATGAGGCTTCATAGGAGTGTTGTGTCCATTATCTCAAATAGGGATCCTTGATTTGCTTTTCAATTTTGGTGGTCTTCGGGTACAGGGACGTGATTGTGCTTCAGTACTTCTTTCCATCCACAGATAGTTAGGTAGTCAAAGTGCACAATTTAGATTTTAGAGGATATGATCAAGACTTGTGTTCATGATTTTTGTGGTGAATGAGAGAATCATCTTGCTTTAGTAAAGCTTGCTTATAATAAATGTATTAGTCAAGCATCGATATGACACAATTTGTGGCCTTGTATTATAGATCTCCGATTTGCTAGGCTAAGGTTGGTAGGCCTTTGTGATTGGTCCTGAGTTTGTTTGAAGTTGACCAAGAAGGTCAAGGTTATCCAATAAAGGTTAGAGATAACATGTAGTTGTCAAAAGTATTATGAGAATCGAAGTCTTAGGCCATTGGTGTTTGAGATGGAAGACTATGTATCTTTGAAGATCTCAACACATAAGGGACATTATCATTTTGGTCGTTAAGTAAAACTGTCGCTAAGGTTCATTAGTCTATTTGAGATTTTTGGTAGAATTGGGGAGTGTCACGATCGAACCCATGCCTCGTGTGGAGCCGTGGCCTTCAATTGCAACATGAACATCCATGATGACTCGATTATTTGTGAAAATGTATTTTTAGATATGAATTTCAAAAGAGAGCCATGGTATGAGTATTCGGTGTTACCCCCCAACACTTTTAAAATTAGTGTATTAAAAATTTTGATAAATGACATTTTTTAGTAACTCCAAAATGATATATCCAATTGGAGATAATGGGTCTAGGGTTTGGTAGCACATGAAAACTATTACACTTGGATGCATAGGGATACCCAAAATCTTTTTCCAATCTTCACAATTCCAATCTAACAATTTAATATTTGGTATATGATTGATTACACTTTTCAAAGTGTAATTATTTAATAGTTAAAATAATAAAATTAATTATGTATTTAGGTTATATTAATAATTTTAGTTATAAATTTAAACAAACTAGCAAAATAATGTATATAATATTTTAGTTAGTAAAATAGTTGAATTAATAATTAATAAATAACAATATTGTCTAATATAAAATTATTAAATACATTATTTTAATATTTATGATTTTACTTTCTTTTATTTTTCTTTTACATTCTTTTTTTTTGCAGGATAATAAACAAAACAGGCATCCTGACTCTTTGGAGGCGTCTTGACAACCCCCGTTAGCAACCATTCTAACGGCTCCCTTACACAGGGCGTCATGGCGGCACCTTTATATGAGGCATCCTTACACTTAGCCCTATCTTGAGGCCTGGTCGATTACTATGATGTTACTGTTATGATTGGGGACTCTTTCAAACTAGCCTAAGGCAATTCGAAGAGTATTAATCTAACGAAAACTCAAACACTGCAATCTAACAATTAGATGATGATTAATCTAAAATAGTTATTAAAATAAGAAGAAGAAGAAGATAAGCTACAAAAGAGAAGAATCAAATCAAGAGATAAGAACCCTAAAAGGTAGTTGAAAACGAGAATCAAATAATGATTTATATGTATACAGCTATGTATATATATATCTGGGTCGTAACCAAATGAGGTCTCTATAGTCTTTCAATTCTCTCAAACTACTTTTGTCACGCCCCGGATTTTCATAATCCGAATGCCCGAGGGTGACTTAGGATTTATTTGTTGGGTATAAAAATAAGATGATAATAATACTCTGTCACACCCCAGAATTTTTCCTCCAAACTGGGGTTGACCCGCAAGAAAATTTTAAGATATTCAAAATCCCTTGTTTATCCAACAATATTTATAAGTTATTGGACTAAATCATTTGATGGGATTTCAACTATAGGGCACAAAATAAAGATAGAGAAAAATATTACAGAGCCATCTAAGTGTCCCAACCACGCGATTAACATTACATACCAATTAAAAGCAAATTAGGTCTAAGCTTTAATAATTACAATCATCCAACAATTGTTACAGACAAAAAATAAAGTCCTCCAGCTCTGCGCAGGAAAGAAGAAAAAAATAGATAACTCTTCTGCTGGAATATTTAAGAGAAATTAATCTCTTTCCAGCTCATCTTCTGTATCCCTATGCTTAATATCCTGAAAAAAATATTCTTACAAGGGGTGAGCTACTAAAGCTCAATAATCAGAATCTCCTAGGTGCCTATGTGCAGTGGTTGTAATGCTACACTGTATTAAGTGACCCACTACAGTGAATGTGTTTAGGTGGCATACTGTTTATACAACAATTAATTCAATAGATCTCAACTGAATAATGTAAATTATACTTACAACGGTTCGATGAAACCGTCACCGTAACTACTATTTTACTTACATATAAAAATAGTTAAATATTGATGTGTGTACCACAATGAAGTTTGTGTCACAGTGGTAGAGATCTCAAATTTAGATCTTCAAGGTCTCGGGATCAAACCCCATAGCAATACAGGTTTCATATATATATATTTTATAAAATATTCATCAAGAGGAATTAAATATAATTAAATAATTCCAACACATCATTCATACATAAACAAGAGAGGTTGCTAGTCACAGTAAAATTTTGTAGGGGAGTTTAATCTAAATCCTCCTAAGATAATCATACTCCTATCTTCGTCTACCCCCAGCCTTGGGAACTAGTGACTTTACGGGCTTAGCATCCAATGCATACCGACGGTGTCATCTACAAAAAACCTAGCCGTCACGACCGGCTACCTGCCTGGCCAGGTTAGAAGGGAGCATCTCCTAAATAAAATGCATATGTTCCCATCTCCATCTAAAAGGCCATTTCTACCCACCCATCACCCCATTGCCAAAAATAACTTTAGCACTGAGTGCCTTAATTTCTTTTCACCCTTTTACATTCCAAGGGTACCTTGTATGGAAATCAGAGATTTTTAATAATAATCGGCAATGTTCCCGGGCAATGAATCAAAAGTGGGATTATTCAGTCACATGCAGTATATTTTTAAGCACTTTATCTAAATCCATAATTTAATAATAATTCTCAATAAATCAAAGATTTAACATAGTTACCAATATCATTATCACAAAGGTAGGTACTACATGTAAATTAACAAGTAAAAAAAAATTAGAATACGAATTAGTATTTTAGTTAATTATTTTGACAAGTTTATCGTACCACCTTTGATAAGAATAAATTATTTTTAATGGTATATTAATTAGGCCGAGGTTGGTAGCTTAGTGGGTGAGCAACCCTAATTGCGATTTAAAGTCGCAAGTTCGAACCTCATTGGCTACAAATCTTGGTTTTTGCCTCTTTTTCCTTTTATTTTATTATTTTATGGAATATAACGATAATAAATAGTTCTTTGAACTTATATTTAATTTTAGAAAAATTTATAAGTTCTATTTTTTTAAATAATTTGAATAAATTTTCCAATCATCATCTTCTTTATAATCAAACTCTTATCGTAGGTTTTCGGCTTCAATATATCCACAAATGTCCATAGAATTATTCCAATATTTAGGAAGGTATTAAATAAGTTTCATTAAATTCACTTAATCATAAGAATATAGTTATATAACTTGCTAGGTTGACAAAACAATGCCTAAAAATAAATCAAATTCATTTAAAAAAGACCAAATGAGAAAAGAACAAGTCCATTGTTTCTTTTGGGCATTTTATCAAATACTTAGCATTTTAGTTTGAATAAGTCATCCAACTATCCATGATGAAACTGATTATTTAAGTCAATTATTATCAATATTAGAGTGTCAAATAATACATAATATCCAGTTTAAAATAATTTCATATCAATAGAAATTATTAACATGACAATAACTAACAGAAGGTAATTGGAAATTTAAATAAATCTTTAAACATAATATTCTAAAGAAATCCAAACAAGCATCAATTAAAGCTAAGCAGAAATAGCAGCTTGAAAGAAAATTCATATAAAATAGAGCAGGACTCCAATATCTATAAACTTTACATCTGTAGAAACTAGACTTCAAGACCTACAACTTTCATGTTTTACACTTTTTAAAAGTCTAAGGTTTAGAGGTACAAAAACAGCCTTGAATTCAGTTTGTTCAGAAAATACAATTTTACACGTGCTCAGTATTTTGGGCATAACTTTTGACTCACAAATCGGATTGATGCAATTCTTTTGAGTTGGAAAGAAAACTGAAAGGGCTACAACTTTTATGTTTTAGCCAAAGCCTAATTCCACCGTTTTAGGGTCAGGAGCACATTAGAAGTTACAAATAGAGAGCTGTCAGCATACTGAGTTATACCAGTCAAAATTTCGGCTTCCCTACCCCCAATATATGGGTATATATTTTTATCACAATCAAGTTTTATACTTCAAACCCAGCAAATGCATCAAATATATTTTAGGAGATTCGTCATCCTACCTCAATGAAGATATTAATGACCAAGTCTGAGAAGGAAAAATGAGTTAGCTTTGAACACCACCCAAATTGAAAAATTCCAAGCCTTTCTTCTTCTTCCAAGCAACACCAAATCTTCAACCTCACTAATTAATGATTTATTATTATTTATCTCTTATTTTCTTCTCTTTGAAGACACACAATTTATAGGGAGTGTAGAGGAAGTGTCGATAGAGAAAAACAAGTTCCACTACCTAAACTTGAAAACCACTAAAGTAGCATTATGCATTAGGTAGTATAATCCAAATAATCTAGCTTAGCCTTTTTGACTATCTAACCACATAATTAAAGATAGGTGTTGGAGGATGGATGAGGATGGGTGGCATGATTCGGGAATCATGCTAACTTTTTGACAAATTAACAAAATGCTTTAAATCATGCTAGCTTTCAAACAAATTACTTTAAATCTTGTTTGCTAAATAATTTGAAAAAGATGCTTTAAGGTCATCAATGTAGGGTCTTCTCTTTGTCTAATTAGTCAAATAATTTTGAAAGATTGTGAGAGTGTATGGAAGATGGAAAATGAAGTTGTCGGGAAATAATTTAGAGAACTATTCATGAGTCAACTCATTGAGTGATAAAGTGAGTTGAAGTGAGTTGAGGTGAGTCAAAGAAAAGGGTTGACCCATGGGTTAATGGGCTTGGTTTGAACCAAATAGGTAATTGGGCTAGGAAGTGTTTGGATAAAAGTTTTTAGAAATTCTACATTAAACTCCCACATAGAGTGAAATTCAATCCGAAAATCTTTTCAACTAATTTTATTATTCCAAAAATTTTCAAATCCTCAATTTTCTAGATTTTTACTATAACAAATATCACCACCACACTTAAGCAAATTAATTAAAAGGAAAAAAAAAAATTCAGGTTATTACAACTTTACCTATGCCTATATAAACCCATTGAAGCTAATGATGAGAAGAAGAGCCTTAGGACTAGGAAGTGGAGTAGATTTGCAACAGAGTAGTTCCTTAGTTTCAGTTTTCTTAGTCAAATTACTTATGGTGTGCTTAGGAGTTTTAATTTATGAGTTTTAAGATATTTTTAAAGTATTTCAATTGAATTTAATAAAATATATTTTATATTATTTTAATTATTTATACTATTTATTAAAAATAATTTAATTTAATAAGAATAAAATATTATTAAATTATTATATAATTTAATTATATTATTTATTAAAAAGTAATAAAATATATTTCATATTATATTAATTAATTAAATTAAAATAAATAATAATAAGTTTAATTAATTATTTTAGTTAATTTAATTTAATTATATGAATTAATATAATTAATTATTTTAGATATATTTTTTATTAAAAATAAGTTAATACAATAAAATTAATTAAATTAAATTAAATTAATATAGTATTTATAAAAATGATTTTAGTTTAATAAAATATTTAAATAAAATAATTCATTTTAGTATGATGCAACAAAAATGGATAAAATATAAAAATTGTTAAAAAAGGTCAAGTTTGGATTCAATAGTTTAACGAGGGTATTACTGTTCAAAATTTTTATAAACTCATAAGAAACTACCAAATCGGGGTGTACAAAAATTTACAATAAAACACCTATTCATAGGTTCTGAGATATTTAGCAAACCCATAAAACACCTCGAAACCCATCTCTTAAAAACTCCTAAACATAGTTTGTAAGAATAGCTCAGAACCCATATTTTAAAAACCTCTCAAAACCCTTAAATTTTTTGCATTCAAGCACACTCTTAGTTTAGAACAGTTAGATTAGTTCATTATTTCCAGTAGATTAGAAGTTTTATAGTTCATTATTTCCAGTAGATTAGAAGTTTTAGTTTTGCTTTCACGTTTAGAATTTTTTTCTTATTTTAATTCAGATTTATTTTATGCAAGCTTTTTGATTTCAGTTCTATTCTTTAGTTCAATTTAGTTTTTTGCTTTTAATTTTTGTTTTAATTTAATAAATTTTATTTATATTAATTAAATTAAATGATTTATTTAAAGTATGTTAGATTAGACTTAGGATCTGTTTTATATTGAGATGAAAAATTAGAATTTTATTAATGCCCTGATTTACGTACCAAAGATTTTAATATAAAAAAAATTATTTTAGAGTTTTTAAATCAATAATTTAAACTTTGGAGTTTGTTTCATATTGAGATGAAAAATTAGAATTTATCAATGCCTAGATTTACGTACCAATGATGTTAATGTAAAAAAATTATTTTAGAGTTTTTAAATCAATAATTTAAGTTAAAGTTTTAAACATCTAAAAACTGTTAGAATCAGACATATTATCTGCAATCACTGGTAACTCTAATGTGATTAAAATTTTCTTAAAAATCAAACACCAACCTTAATTTTATTGAAAAAAATGTGTTTTAGTTTAAGATTTTCCGATAGCTTAATTCACAAAGTGATTCTGTGATTACGATAAATGAACATAAATCTGAGATATAAATAAATTCTAATTTGGATTTAAAATTGAAACAAACAACTATTTTATTTTTGCAAATTGCGCTATTAATTTAAGCTCAATTTTCAATTATTTTTAAATTTCTTTAGTTTTTAATTATTTAAAATTAAATTACAACAAGTTCTAAAATTTAAGGTAAAAATTATTGTGTGAATTCAATTTACTGTTTCTTGTAAATATGATCCTAAACTCATTAGGTAAAATTATATCATTCACCTTTATACTTGGTGATTATTTCAAGTGTAATATTTAGAATGCGGTCAATAATGATCATAAAATATAATCTTAAAATTCAATCAAATGAATATGATGCATGAAACGTGTAGTGGCCGAGTTTTATAGGGGTCCCTCATATCTTATAAAGAATTAGGCCCTCATATCTTATAAAGAATTAGGCCAATTGTAATTTTTGTGTGCAAATATAGTGATATGTTCGCTTATATAGTGTCGATGTTTTCTAGAGGGTTCTATATGCTAATTAGGGACTGAAATGCACATTTACTGACCAAGAGTTCTACTAGAGTGCTCATTTGAATAGTTTACTGGGGATGAAAGTATGCTACTCTAGGGTTCCACTTAAAAAAAGGGTGATCTAAATTTATGCAATCCTTATATATGCAAATGAAAGTGGACAGCAAAATGATATCATAAATATAGAAATGACTCCACTAGGAAGAAGTGGCGTGATAAGTGTAATGATGAAAAAATGGTCTAAAGACTGTAGTAATTAGATTCAGGGTAGTACTCCAGCTGGTTATGTACTATTGAGAGAAATCAAATCAACGTAGTTTGAACATTAAATTTATTTGCTCCCTTATTCTCCAAATTTCTTCTCATATCTTCAAAAAAAAAAAAAAAAAACATCGATTAGTTTCTATTTATTTTTCTTTTCTTTTCCTCCCCACTTATTTACTATAATTCTCTTCCCTATCTCTCAAATAAAGACTAGAAAGTAAAAATAATGCTTTTTAACTTTGAAAATATGATCTCCCACCAGAAAAAATGCAAGATGATTAATTAGGCTTCGTTTGGAATTTTACAATTTTCTATGAATCTTTATAAAATTTTAACTTTTTATACACTGTAAAAATTAAGAGATTACCATATATACTAATTATTTGGAGCTCTATAATTATTTATAAATCTCTATAAAACCCTTAGGCCCCGTTTGATAACGTTTCCGTTTTCTGTTTATATTTTTAAAATTTTGTAAACTCGCAACAGAAACATGTTTGATAAACCTGTTTACTTTTTTTGTTTAAAAAAAAAATAAAAATGAAAGCATAAACAGAAAAACGTAAATAAAGTGTTTTCACTTTGCTTTTCTTTTCTATTGCCAGTATTTTGTTAATTTTAAAACTTTATCTATTTTTGTTACATTACATAAAAATAAATTATTTTATTCAAATATTTTATTAAAATAAGTTATTTTAATAAATAATATAATTAAATTAAATAAATTAAATTAATTATATAAATTAATATAAATTATTTTTAATAAATAATAAAACTAAATTAATTAATTTAATTTAATTTAACAATTAATTATTGCTAAACTATCTGACATAAATATCATAATTAATTTATTTAATTTAATAATTAAATTAATTTATAAAATAATTAATAATTAAATTACATTAATTTTTAATTTAATTTAATAATCATTATCAAATTATTTTAAATAAATATCATAATTAAATTAAATTATTTATGATTTAATTAATTTAATTTATATAAAATATATTCTATTAAATTATTTTAATAAATAATTAAGTGAATTTAATTAATTTAAAAATAAATAATTTAATTTAATAATTAATATAATTTAATTATTTATTTAATATAAAATATATTTTATTAAATTATTTTTAATAAACAATATAATTTAATATCTTTTATATTTATTGAATTAAATGATTTTAATAAATAATTTACTGTATTAATTTAATTAATTATATTAATTAAATTAAATTAATATTAAAATATTTTATTAAGTTCAATTAATTTTTTAAAATAAAAAATTAATAATTATAAACAACTTGCATTTCCAAATGCAGTTTCAGTTTTCATTTCCAAAAAAATAAACGGTAACAAAAAATAAAAAATAAAAAATGACAACAAAAAAATAATAACAAAAAAACGATAACATTGTCAAACGAGCTTTAACTTTTTACGTACCAATTATGAGATTACTTTTCGTAGTCCAAATGCGCATTGGTCGCACTTGAAAAAAAAAAAGTCAAGAAAAACAAAATGTGGATTATGCAGGGCCCGTTGGACAACGCTATCATTTTTTTGTTGTTGTTTTTTTGTTGCCGTGTTCTGTTTTTGTTTTCTGTTGCCATTTATTTTTTCTGAAATGAAAACTGAAACTGTGTTTGTGTTTGAAAATGTAAATTTGTTTAGAATTATTAATTTTTTATTTTAGAAAATATTTAATTTTATTAATTTTAAAAAATTAATAGAACTTAATAAAATATATTTTATATTAATATAATTAATTAAATTAATACAATAAATTATTTATTAAAATCATTTAATCAATAAATATAAAATATATTAAATTATATTATTTATTAAAAATAATTTAATAAAATATATTTCATATTAAATAAATAATTAAATTAGATTAATTATTAAATTAAATTATTTATTTTTAAATTAATTAAATTCATTTAATTATTTATTAAAATAATTTAATAAAATATATTTTATATAAATTAAATTAATTAAATCATAAATAATTTAATTTAATTATGATATTTATTTAAAATAATTTAATAATAATTATTAAATTAAATTACATTAAAAATTAATGTAATTTAATTATTTATTATTAATTATTTTATATAAATTAATTATGATATTTATTCCAAATAATTTAGCAATTATTTTATATAAATTAATTATGTTATTTCTTCCAAATAATTTAGCAATAATTAATTATTAAATTAAATTAATTTAGTTTTATTATCTATTAAATATAATTTATAGTAATTTATATAATTAATTTAATTTTTGAATTTAATTATATTATTTATTAAAATAACTTATTTTAATAAAATATTGAATAAAATAATTTATTTTTATGTAATGTAACAAAAATAGACAAAGTTTTAAAATTAACAAATTATTGGCAGCAGAAAAAATAATTAGAGTAAAAATACATTTTTTCTGTTTCTATTTTTATTTTTTTTCATTTTTTATGGAAACAAAAAAAATAAAAATAAATTTAACAAATATGTTTTTATTGTCAATTTATAAAATTTAAAAAACGAAAACAAAAAATTAAAAAACAAAAACGATACCAAAGCGCCGCAGATTTCCCATTTCCTACTCTGGACGGCAATGAAGGTGCGACGTACTAAATCACGGAGATGTGAATCCCAACATCGACGAACTCGATGACAGTGTGGTCTGCACGGTACATAGGAGGAGCCAACCAACGCTGTTATAAACCTCAGTGGGAAACAAAACCTTCGACAGTCCTTCCGATCTACGGTCTCAACTGTCGAAGAAAACCGCTTTTCTCTGAATTCACCGACCTCTGACATGCAAATCAGCGCATGGTTTCGGTAGATCGATCATGGCGAATTTCTTAGCTCAGTTTCAGAGTATAAAGAACTCATGTGATCACCTCATAATTGCTGGTATTTCTCTGATTGCACGTTTCTTTCTTTGTTTATCTTTAGCCCTAATTTTTCATTCGGATCTCAATTGCTCATTTTGATTAAATTCTACGGATCTCGACTGCGCTTACTTAACTAGAAAGGTCACATTTGGGCCGTTTACGATTTCGACAAGGTTCCGTTGTTATATATTTGTGGCCTTTACAGTCAGATTTGAACTTAAACGAAGATAAAATTTGGTCAAATTTTGTTGAGTTTGCTGTATAGACAGAGAATTTGAACTGTGATCGAAGTCTTTATTCTTGCATTTGAACTGCGATCGAAGTCTTTATGCTTGCATTTGAACTGTTCGCTGTCTAGCATCTGGGGGGTCGTGGCTGTGAATTACTGTTGCATACTCATATGATTTGTTAGTGCTATTTCTAACTTAGAATAGGACAGACACGGGCAAACTTCTAAAAGACATTTACTTCCATTTCGCATTAAACTAAAAATTGAACTTGATTTTTTACATATATCATTGTAGGATTTGCACTAAAGGCTTCATGCCACTCGGAGTGGATCCACTTTTATTTTTTAATTTTTATTCTGCCTAACGCCTAAATCCCTATTACACATCAAAAGTGGAGAATAATGACCATAAGTCGAAATGGTTTGCACTTTTGAGCGAATTATGGTTATGCCTCAAAATCATCTTAGAAGCATTGCCCAAGGAGCTTGAGCTCTCTGGGAGTTGAAGATGCATCCATCATATTTTTTATGTCACACCCCAAAATTTCAACAAGGTACCAGAGTAAAACTACATGTATTAAAAAAGTTCTATCAGAAGCCAACTGTTCAACAAGTTAGATACAATCCGTGCTTTTAAGTGTGCAGCCTACTCATTCCCCTACAGACTTGCTGACAACTGACCACTGCAACCTTCATCCACGTCCGTACCTGCTACCCGAGAGTTTTTCAAAAAAAAAAAAAAAATTTGTAGAACAGAATGAGTTGCTAAGCTCAGTAGAAAAGTTATCCAAGTAGCACAATAAGTATTTCATATAAAAGCAGATGTACAATGTCTACAAGGAAAGGGGAAGGATCATCAGCCATATCACATAGAACAGATAATAGTAACTCCTATCTGATGAGGTAAGAAATGATATGCCCAAACCAAACTTTTTCCTCTTCCTACCCTTATAATGCCTTACCACCCTTGTTACTCCTTAATATGAACCCATAGACAGTGGAAGGATTCCATTCATATGTCTCCATCAGCCTTTTTTTCCACCCTTATCACCCCATGCCACCCTTGTAACTTCTCCTCCCAAGCTTGAAGGCAAAGATTCACAGGAGACAAATAATCATCATTAAGGCCTACCCATCATCTATAAGGATATAGCCCTTTCGAAGGCATTTCACATTTTCTCAGGTAACGCCACCTCGGTCATCTCGTGCAATCATTGTATTCTTACCTTTTACACAAAGTACCAAATTGCAACTATGTGAATAATTTTTTTACCTGAGGATACAACGCCTCTCCTGCTGGCTATCCTCTCGATCCACGCTAGGTTCTACGTGAGCAAATTATGTCTTGTAAACATACATTTCCATGCTGTTATGCAATTATTTCTTAATTGTTGTATAGCTTAAGGATCCAAAGCGGAAATTTTCTCTCTACCAAACAAATTTGTCCAATCTAAATATACTTTCACCCATTATGTATATTTATATACTAGTTAAACAAAGTAATCCATAGTATTTATAATTTATATTTAATATTCCTTGTTTTTTTCCTTAAAATATCAAAAACTCAAAATTATAGAAATTTCCCAAAAAAGTCATTTTCAGTCCACTTTCCCCATTTTTGGGTCTCCAAAGCCTAATAAAATTTCTGTGAAATTTTCAGAATTTTCTGAGGTCATTTACTATTTTTTCTTATTTTTCAGTCATTTTCACGAGAAAATTCATTAAAAATAGCACGTAAATTGAAAATTCACGAAACAAATTTTAAAATTCTCCAAATAACTTAAGCTTCCATTTGGAAGAAATAGGGCTGCCGTAGCATGCCTTATGCGCCCCCACGCGCCACCCCTGCGCGTGGGCATGACACCACTTCCCACTGTTCTTCTTCTTCCTCGCAGCAGCTGCGAAACCTACTTTTTTTACCCATTTCGCCCTCATTTCTCTTCCGATTCAAGCAAAATTTGTTCCTCTCAAGAACCTTGGGAACCTTCCTATTGTAACCTTGGAATAGGTTTCACATATTTTGAAAGAGGAGAAAAAAAAAAAAACAGAACCATGGCACCTGCAACTTTCCCTCTCACTTTTTTTTCACGCCCAGCCTTGAACTCCAAAGGAAAAGAGGAAAAAGCAAGGCTTAGAATTTACCTGCGACTCCACGAGCTTCTTTTCTCTTCCTCTCCTTCCCTTGCTCTCCCTCCCACTCCCTCCTTTCTTTGCTGCTCCTCGGTGATACAGAAGAAAGAAAAGAAAAAAACAACCCTCACGTGGCTTCTTTTCCTCTAGCCTTAGCAAAGTCACTCACATGTGAGACACTTGTAAGCCAAGTGTCTCACGTAACTACATCCAGGTGGGCCCCCCTTTTTTTATATATTACTAATATCTTTTTACATGCATTCATATGTATATGTATATATATTTATATAAAAATAATTGTATTTATTTCGGGTCTTCACATTTTATGTGGCTATTTTTGACCATAAATTCACACTTTTTTGGACATTAGCCAATTTTTGGATGCTTCGCTATGCTTGACTTAATAAACTTAGGATGTAGGATTATGGGCTTCATTAGCATTGCTCACATAAATTATAAATTCAAAAGTTTTATCCACGAGTTGAGGAGTTGAAATATTTATTTTTTGGACAGTTAGCCGCTAGACATGTTTGTATATTTTAATTTACAGCATGTCATTTGTCAAGAACTTATTTGTGTCCACGCATCTGTTGTCCATGTTCATGGGACAGATAAAAAACATGGAACAAAATAGGAAATGGGAGTAGTATGATAATCACTTCAACAAGCAAGGTTTTAATTTGAACTACTAATTGGGATATTTGTGTCACTGTCATATCTTGACCTATTTTTCTTTTTACATTTTTTTTTAAACCAAGATTAGAGAGTTTGAAGGTCTCCATGGGAAGTGGATGAGAAAATTTCCCAAGGATTGTTGTGATGAAGATGATTGATATTTGAGTAGCAATACTACCTACATGAAGGTATTAAGAGGTAAGGATTCCTAGGAGGTTTTATATGCTTTTAAGCTGAAAGAAATAGGCAAGTTTCCTAACAGGTGGAAATGGTGTTTTGTCTGTCTGAATTCTTTATAAAGAGGATAAATGAATTCTTTTTATCACTGCAGTAGGTAATTCATGTTGCGAAGGTTTTATTGCAAGCAATTTGTTTAGAGAAACAACTAATTATTGTGAGCGGTCAATGCTGGAGTGTTAGTTCCTTCTAATTGGAGGAAGAGAAATAGTGCATTAAAGCAAAGTTTTGACTATAGAAGGAGATCATATGTGGATATGGGAGAAAGATCTCTAATTTATAAGGAACCTGGCCATAGAGGCCAGCCCAACCATGCACCAAGGACAAGTGGTTCAAATTTTGGTGCTGCATGACCTAAGTAACTCAAGGGGTGGTTCATCTTTGATCAAGTAGTGGCAAACCAATTTCTGTATATTCAGGTGTTGGAAATATTGTGGTAGGATGGTATGGTTTTAACGTGCTTTTATTTAATGCTGTTATGTAGTGGAGCTCTTTCTCTCAAACCAACTTGAGACATTTTAATGTTGTTGCTAGCATAACTTTCTTTCTCAAACTGTCTGTGGTTGCAAGTTTCTTTAGGGAGGGGTGAGTTCTATCATAAAACCCTAGTTCAACTATCAATCTACAAGTTTTCAGTGATATAGCTTGAAGGTGAATGACCCATGGCCTTTGGGTTTCATAGGAGGAGGATCACTCTTGGAGTCCTTGTGCCTTGTTTCAAGTCTAAGGTGAAAGTCATGGAGACCAAATGTGGATATACTAAGATTGATGGAGATTGATACATAGACATATAGATTTCTTGATTGTTGTGCAGGTCATTCAATTAGGGTGTACCTTGAGGTTAGGCCTCCTTAGCCGAGTATTAAATACGACTGGCGAGTTGTCATGTGTTGGAGGACTAACTGTGCACAATTCTTAGTGGATAAGCAGTTTGATTAATAACACAAGTAATTGTTAGCTGAGACTCAAGCGTAGGAAGGAAAGTAATGCCATGCATTCTAGTGGTCTTTAGCACTTATCTTTGTCATTAGCATTGAAAACAGCCTATTGGTTTTAGCGTGCATCTTTGTTATTAGCAGTTCATCAAGGAGCACGAACTTATGGTTCTTCCCTTGATTCTAATCATAAAAGTAGTAATTTGAAGACCTAGACTAGTTTTGATTGTTTTCCTAATGTTGTGAGTTGTTTACAACTTTACACAGCTAAAGGTGTGAGTTACATTGATCATCGTATTTGTACTCACTCTTTACCCACAATCTTAGTTCTTACTTTTGACAAAACTATTTTTCTTTACTATCAGTAACATGAATAAATAAACTAGTCTAGCGATACTCTACTGTTTTGGATGGAGTATAATTCCTTCATGATGTAACACACTAAGAGAAGTTATTTGTCTATTTTTTTCTATTTTCTGATTTTGTTTTTCTATTTTTGTATGTTCCGATCTTGTTTCACCATCATATCTGAATTGCTTTCCAGTTGAAGATGTGAGCGACTTGTGGCCTACTGTCAAGAATGGGTTTGAAGAGTGTTTGCCATTCAAAAGAGCTTGCCTAAATAACAAAACACGCAATTCTGTGTTTGTGGAGGAACTACCTGCTGAGTTTATATTGACAACAGATTCAAGACTTCGAAGTCGGTTCCCTCAGGAGCAGTCATTATTTTGGTTCCGAGAACCATATGCAACTCTTGTTCTTGTTACTTGCGAGGTAAATGGCAATCTCTTTATTCTTAATTCTACATGTTGGTTATGATTCCTTAAGTGACTTGATGAGATATTTTTACCTTAGAGGAGGACATAGGGATTTCAACGGGGCTGGTTTTTTGAGGGGATCTCTTTCTTTGTTCCAATCCCTGTAGGGAGATGGAATCCTCTCCTCATTCCTATCCCCGTATAGATGCAAGTTCCTTGCCCTCTCTCCCCCCAAGATCAAAATATTTTAATTTATATGTTAATATAATAATGTTATACATTAACAAATTCTATTATATATGAATATATTTTGTTATATAATATATATACATATTTTAATTAATATACAGATCTGTATGTAAGTAGGTTAAAGAGGGGTGGGGTTACCGTCCCTGTTAGGGGATTCTTTAAAATCTCCATTCTCGTTCCCATTCTTGCAAATGGTATCTCCTTATCTTTGTTGAACAGGGTGGGTAATGCAGATACACAATGGGGCCGATAATTTTGCCATTGCTTGGGTTACATGTCCTTTGGTTTTTGTGTGGTGAAATTTCAAGCCCTTTTGAGACAAGGATTACATAAAACAACCTTACAACCTAAGGCTTCTTTTTATTTGGTGACAGCCATTCTTCTTGGATGCACAACTTATTTAAGGTCATTGGTCATATTACAGGGGTGAAAATTTCTAATGGTCAAACATCCATGACTTTCAATTGGTCTAGAAATAGTGTGAATTTCAAATGCCATCTGACAAATCTAGGTGGGATATACTTTTCTGAAGTTGCCCTTTGTTTATAACTTTCAGTTACATCTCCTAACCTTGTCAAATAGCTTGGGAAAAATCGAGGTGGGATATACTTGCCTAAAGCTGCCCTCTGTTGATAGATTTAGTTAGATTTGCTAAACATGTTGGATTGCAATTCAACAAAACTACTTGACTTGACTATTTTCATACCCGACAAATACACTGCAATCTTGACTTAATTCAAGAACCAGTGTTGCCAAGCAGAAAATACATTTGATTTGTGTATGTTTGCTACAAAACATGCAGGGTCAGATAGGAACTTTGTACCTTTGAGGGCTTTGAGTTTCCATGCTTAAGCCTCCCTCTCTTTTTCATGTTTTTTGCCTTTGAATTTTGGGGAGAGTTTTTCAATTTGGGGATACTTTCATTGAAATTCTTGGAGTGCATTGTTGTTTGGAGGCCAAGTTGGTCATTTAGTTGTTGCTCTATCTTGTATAGCTAACACACATTAGCTACATTGTTCTCATTAATTTTAAGCTGGTACCTGAGGGAAACATGCCATGATTGTACACATTAGTGGAGGCTACATAAAATAGTAGGTAGGAATGATACTACTTTAGGAGGTGGGATACAGTTTCTTCAGAGTAAAATTTCAAACTAAGGATCTTAGTCCACTGAAATATTATTTGAGAATCGAGGTAGCTTAATCATTTCTTTATCTTAACGGAAGTGTGTTTGGGATTTGTTACATGAAACGGCTTGTTAGGAACCAAGCTAGTTGACATTCCCATGGACTCAAATGCTAAGCATTTAACAGATGATGGGCAACTCTTGGATGATCATATCAGATAAATTGAATTATTTAACAACAGGCTTGACCAAATGTCTCATTTGCCACTAGTGTGGTACATCAGTTTTTAGACTCTCCAATAACAAGTCATTAGGATGTAGTTATCCACATATTGAGATATCTTAAGGGTGCTCCTGACAGAGGATTTTTGTATGAGGATCATGGACATACTTTGGTACAAATGTCACGCCCTGGGTTCAACCTAAGAGTGAATGGTGTGGGTTAATGGACTAATTACAAAATTAATTTAATTAAAACTGTAATCTAAGTTTGGTCAAAGGCACAGCCTGTAAGGTCTAGTGCTGGTCAAATCAAATAACGATAATATGAATTTTAGAGCAACTAAATAACTGCTAATTGTGATATAAAAAATAATAAAGTTGATTTCATCCATCCAATAAAATGTTACAATCATCATAATGATAAATATATATAAATAAATATAAATCTAAAGTTTTGACCATGTACCCACAGGTTGGTTATGAACCAACTAATTAAGTCCAAATATTAAATCATTTAAGCCTTAGCTCTGCCTCTAGTTCGAACGACAGCATCACTAGAAAAATTTATGAGGGGAAGGGGTGAGTTATCAAGCATAGTAATCAATACTCCTAAGTGCTTATACGTCGTGTATAATGCAAGTGATTATGGAAAGTGACAAACTCTTTATATAACAATTCCAACATAAATTAATCAATTAATAAAGCCAAAATACAATTAAACAAATATAATCAAATAATGCAATTATGTATCTTTTTTTTTTTGAATACTGAGGGTATTTGGGTCAGTTTGCGTGTATCTCGACTAATCCTTGGAACTCTGGAGTTAATGATTGGTAAGCCTTCCAGTGGCTCTGAAGAGACTTAAACTAGTGACCATTGGAGAGCCAAGTCAAGATCTTACCAGTTGAGCCACCACTCAGGGTTCAATTGTGTGTCTCTCCGAATACATCTTAACCTTCACTACTTCTAACCTTTGGGAACTATCGCTTTTCAGTATTAACGATGAGTATGTCACACTCAAATCAGCGACTTCTAGTGACTACCACAAGTTGGTGCGCAGTGGGTCCGTAACATCCAAAATATCACATTGGAGCAACTGGTAACCATGACTAGCCATGTTGTATGAGATCTCGTCCCCGGCCCTTTCGCTATAGAAATCACATAAAAAGGTTTTTATCTTCATGCATGTTCAGAACAATGTCTATAAGTCATGCCCATTACTCCCAGGCATTAAACATTGCAACCTATGCAGTATAACTCGACAATTTTTGTAACTTGAGCAATGGCAAATAAATTATAGCATTAACTCTTAAAGTCTGGAAACAATCCAATTATCATCCAAGATCATTGGATAGATCACCTTTATAAATATAAATCTTATTCAATGTTTCAAGAATTTCTTTACATTATAACATACCTATTTCACAAAAATAAACAATTCTAAGATAATTAATGATCATTTAATTGCTTTCTAATTTAATATCTTACAATATAACTGAGATGAACTATATATATGATCATATCATTGATTTGTTAGTGCTTAAGTAACAAGAATCCATGGAAAACTAAAGAAATTAAAACAGTGAGGGGCAGGAATATGGCTTGGCATGGGCACGCCTCAACCATGGGCATGCCTTTGGTTCTAGGTTTTTTGTTTCCTGCTTCGTTCCAAATTTTCTATCCATATACTGAAGGGTCAATCCAACATGCAATCATTCAAGTCTCATTCTAACATATATTTGAACTTACAATTTACAACAGAACAGATTATAATGCAATCAGCCCAAATTGAAGAGCTCTAGAAAATTATCATTACACTGTACTTGTATATATATGTGTGTGTGTGTGTATATATATATTACATATCATATATACGAATATGTTAAAATTTCCACAGATAGAGTAAGGGTAGATACTCCTACCTCTATTTAACCAACATTTCTCCCATCTACTTTTGCTCTTCCTCGTCCAGTTCTAGCTTTTCGACCAGGTACAATTTTTCCTCTTCATGTAGTTTCCAGCAAATCCCATGAACTCACAAACTCAAGTAATAGGTCTCTCTCTCTCTCTCTCTCACACACACACACACACAAAAAAAACCACACTAGGCATTTAAAGTAGTTAGTGCAGTCATAGAAAGGGATTTGACTTATTTACAAAAATAGGTGCAAACTTTTTTACACAGTAAACAAGTATATTTATTAAAAATCATTTACTTAGTAAATGTTTTTAATCTAGGTCGAGAGGTAAACTCATTTATTGTGTAAACGATTTTGATTAAATTCGTTCACTCTATAAATGATTTTAGGTCCACACTAGCCATACAGAGGATGAGAGAGAGAGAGAGAGAGAGAGAGAGAGAGAGAGAGAGAGAGAGAGAGAGAGAGAGAGCTTCCCTCTCGTCTCCCGAACCATTAGCGGATACACATAAATATACGTATACACTTTTTAGGAGAAAGGCACAGTAACAAAGCGGCTGCTGTTGGAGTCTTTTTCTACAATATTGGTTTTGGGCGGAGAACTTGGAAGGTTATGATTTGTTTCACCATCTTTTATATCAAAGCCACTCCATGCTTTCCATTAGCTCCTGAAATCTTAGCCATCACAGATACAGAGAGAGAGAGAGGGGGGGGGGAGAGAGGGTAGCTTAAACGACTAACATTTAAGACATTAACTAACAAATTCAAAGTATCCACAA
Organism: Vitellaria paradoxa; assembly: GCA_019916065.1. Lineage (NCBI taxonomy): Eukaryota > Viridiplantae > Streptophyta > Magnoliopsida > Ericales > Sapotaceae > Vitellaria > Vitellaria paradoxa. Next base: position 30,298,599 of record CM034239.1, read on the forward strand.
ATCTAAAATATTTAATATTTATCAATTAAATTTGTGTGGATGCCCTGATAAGTTAAAAGAATAACATTTAAGACTCATTAACTAAACAAATTCAAGGTATCCACATAACTAAAATAATTTTAAATGTTAAGCCTTTTCAGGTTATCGGGGCATCCACATAAATTTAATTGTTAAATGTATTTTTTTCTTTTAAAATAAAAATCAATGATCCAAAATTATAATAAATACAAATTTTTCTTTCTTTGTGACCGGAAAACAGAATGATTTGAGTTTCTTTTAATTACAACATTTTCAATTACTTTCACCATAACTTTTTCAACTTCTGTAAAGATTTTTTTGGTCTTTTGGCACAAGACTTTTATTACTTGCTAGGCATGCTGCCTACAACAGACATTAAAGTGTGTTCCTTGTCATCTGCGCAGACCTAAAATTGTTTATAGAGTAAAGAAATTTAATCAAAATCATGTACACGGTAAATGAGTTTACCTCTTGACCTGAATTAAAAACGTTTACTGAGTAAATGATTTTTATTAGAGTAAACAAGTTTGCATCTATTGTCGTAAATTAGTCAAATCCCTTCCTATGCTTGTATTAACTCTCCTTTAAATGCCTAGTGTGGTTTTTATCTCCCCCCCTTCTCTGTCTAGTTCCACTGTTCTAAACCTACTATTAGTTGCCACTTTTTGGCCTCAGGTGTGACGTACATAGTTGAATAGATACATAAGGGTTGAGAAGATGAGGTCTCATTTGGACCGGATATAGAATAAAACTGGGTTCAATCAACTTAGGTAGCTGGTTATGTGGAAAGAATTGGAATATGGGTTGGGTTTTGATAGGTAATGGGTTAGGGTCCAATACTAACTTACATGAAATCCCAACTTGAATCTTAGTCCACAGAAGATAACCCAATCAAATTAACTATAGCCTAAATCATACCAAACTGAATTAGAACAAATTTCAGCCCAATCCAAAAAAAAAAAAAAATTAAGCCCCTTGTTAAAATTTGAAAATTCCCAATTAAATTTGAAAAATCCTGAATTTATGTTACTTAAGATTTGGGTTGTTATAACAAGGGTACACTGATGCTGATTGGACTGGCTATTCGCATGATAGAACGTCCACCAGTGGGTATTGTGTGTTTGTTGGAGAAAATCTAATGTCCTTTAAAAGTAAGAAACAAACTATGGTAGCTTGGTCAAGTACAAAATCTGAATACCTAGTTATGGCCCACACATTGTGTGAATTAGCAGAATCTGAATATTTAGTTATGGGCCACACATCGTGTGAATTAGTGTGGTTAAAACACATGTTAGAAGAACCTAATGTTTCACACAAGTTTTCTATACAATTGATGTGTGATAATTAGGCTGTAGTGCATATTGGTCCAATCTAATTTTTCATGAGAGGAATAAACACGCTGAAGTGGATTGTCACTTTATTCAAGAATAAGTCTTCCAAAATGTCTTAAAAACTGCTCGTGTGAAGTCCGAAGATCAATTTATAGATCTCTTGACAAAATCTTTAAGGGGAACACGAGTCAAAAATATTGTAACAAGTTTGAAACATGTAACATATATGATCCAGCATGAGGGGGGTGTTAGGATAGTATAGTGTTACAATAGTGTTGTCCCACGATTTCTTACTCCTATGCACATACCTGATATAATGTGACAATTTAGCCATTTTTTCCATTCTCATTTTTTCACAAAGGTTAATCTTCGAATTAATTGGCAATGCCTTTGGTTTAATTTGGGTAGTTTGGTTTTATAGGATATTTAATTCAGTTGTGAGTCAAAATGCTTGAGAACTAACTGGGTGTAGCTTTGGTTAGAGCATCACGGCTCCTGTACGTACTCAACAATTGTATCCCTGTATAGGTTTTGTTTCACATGTTAAGAATTATACATTGTGTCATGTGGTTGGCGTTGAATTTGATAAGATGTGGCAAATACATTTAAATTGTTCACAAGAAATAAACCTAAAGATTCTAAGCATCTCACATCCATTTTTGCAAGGTTTTGATGGTTCGCATGAAGATGACGATTTATATTTCTTGTCTTGATTCAGTCTGGGGTGGCTTAGTGCATGAGCCTCCCTCATAAGGGGGGTTTGGTGAGGGGCAACGTATGCAGTGTCTCCAGTAATTGGAGAGACTGTTTCAAGTGTTGAATCCATGCTCTTTTGGTTGCAAACGAGTAACTTTACCGTTGCACCAAGGCTTACCTTACAACTAAACAAAATTGTTAGATTATTAGCCATCTTCTTACCCAAATAAAGTTGTTAGGGAGTGGGACAACTTTATAATTTATATTACTTTATACTCTCAACGCGCCCCCTCACGAGTGACTGCAATATGCAACAATTGAGTATAGGGTGGTCATAAGATTGGAACTCAGGACATTTGTCTGTTTTGATACCATATTAGATTATGAGCCACCATCTCACCTAAAAACTAGAAGTGTAGGATGAGGGGTAGCTTTATTATTTATATTATTGTTTTATACTCTCAAAAGAAATAATTTGTTAGAAAGGCATCAAAGGGATGCCGGCTGTGTATAGCAAAACAGAATTCCTTCTTTGATAAACCTTCATACATCCTTGTCAATATTCTAAATTTCTGGTGCTTTTGTGGGCCAATGAGGTAAGATTTTTTTTTCTTCCCAATTTATTATCCAGATTTTGGAACCATTATACGGGCAAGGATGAAGCAATGATGATTGTCTGTTCTCTATTCTCCTAAGAAGTCTTTGCTCTATTCTCCTAGTATTCCTACAGCTTGTTTATATAGTTTTTGCACTGGTTGCTATAAATTTGTGGCCTAGGAGGGGCAATAATTACTTTCTACATGTTTTTTCCTGATTTCATGTTGATGTCAATACACAGGTTTGAGAAAAGGTTATACTTTTAGGCATTTCTGCAATAACTTTTCAAAATTTTATTTTAACTCTCCGTGTTACCCCTTGAAGTATATGCATTACTTGCTTATTTCTTTTCTATAGATACTTTCCATTTTCTCAATTTATTCATAAACTTGGTGCTGTTACTCATGTAGAAAATTGTTTTCATTTGATAAATTTTCCACAATTCAAACTTGTACAGTTGACTTTGAAATCAGTTGATTAAAATTTCCAATTTTGGTTGAGTTTTTAGTGACGATGAAGAGATTCCACGTACTATGTTCAGCCTAATGCATTCAAAATAACTATCAGTTCTTCAAGTAATATCTTGAGATTGATTTTAGCTCCGCAGTAGTCTTCAGATGGCATAGAAATATCAATGGGGATTGATATCGAAGAACCTTAAGTTACTTGGACAAATAGAAAAGAAACAATATTTAAAAGATATTGAATTGGCCTATTCAGTTTAGTTTGATACAAAGCTGAAATGATACAGTCAAGCAATTACTTTCCCCTTTTTTGTTATTACTCATCTTGATACATCTTTTTGAACTTCTGGCATAGGATCTTGATGAGTTCAAGACCATCCTTAAACCGCGCTTGAAATTAATTGTTCAAAATGATGAGCGGGAATGGTTTATCGTATTTGTGTCTAAGGCTCAACCCCACAATGATCAGGCCACCAAGCTTGCAAAGAAAGTATATGCCAAACTTGAGGTTGATTTCAGCTCAAAGAAGCGGGATAGGTATTCTTACAGCTGCTGATAGTTTGATTTACTATTTCTTTTATAAATTTTGTATCATCCTCTCTTGACACACATATCATATCTTATGTTTTTTATTTTTTTTATATTGGAATAGTTTAATTTACATATTGCATAATTAAGTCACTTTTGCTTTCTGAAGAGCTAGCTGGTGTTTTGCTGCTCTTTAATTCTTTTTCCTTTCCCCCCTTGTTGAAATAAGAACATGCAAGTGTTTGATTGGTGACATAAGGCTGTTGTGAAAGACAACTGTTGCTGGAATAATGATTTTCTTAACTTCGGACATGCAGTTGTTTTTTATTGCTTTTCTTTTCAGTCATCTATTTACTGCCGTTTCAATGAGCTGTTGTAATGTGTCCAGATTCTCCTCAAATTCATGGTTTGTCTCTTAAACATGCATGCAGTGATTTTTAACTTGTAATCGAAGTTTAATATTAGTTGTCTTGAATTATTTCATAATTTTTACCATGAACTGGTCACAAGCAATAAAGGATTACATTGTGGCTCACATGGTTTTCTGAACTGGACTTAAAGAGAACTTAACAAACTTCAGGGGAAATATAGAAATATAAAGGTGAAATTAATGGTTGAATATTATATGATGCAAGAGATTTATAGAAAGCATATTCTTTACTCAGGTGCTGCAAACTAGATATACATGGACCTGAAGCAAATTTCTGGGAAGACTTGGAGTCTAAAATCATGGAATGTGTTAGGAACACACTTGACAGGCGAATTCAGTTTTATGAGGATGAAATTCGCAAGCTCAGTGAACAACGTTTCATGCCAATCTGGAACTTTTGCAATTTTTTCATTCTGAAGGTAAGTTGCATTATAAATTTAATTTCAAGGGTAATGTTATATGGCACTGTTTGGGTTTTTAAAGGGGGAGTGTCTTAATTTGGAACAAGTACTGTTGATTTGTATTCTCATTTCTTCCCACATAAAATTTCTTTTCCTTTTATTTTATTTTTTCAATGCTATTGTTTACTAACCTTATGGGCTGATGCGTGGGGAAGGTGTACTTCCTGCTTTGGGGGCTCATGTCTTATCCTTTGTGTCCTTAGTCCCATATTAACAGTTAGGAACATTCTTGTTCATAAGTGCTCTCTTTTTGTAGTTTGTATTAAAATTTTAAATAATAATTTTCCTCTGTTTGCAGGAAAGCTTGGCTTTTATGTTTGAGATAGCTCATCTCCATGAAGATTCATTACGTGAATATGATGAACTAGAGCTCTGCTATTTGGAAACAGGTGCTTAATCATATGTTACCTAATGCTTCACTTCTGCTGCCAACATATATGGTGCAAATTCTAACCATGCTTTCCAATATCAATGACAATTGTACCTCGTTTGAAGACAAATGTAATCAATTGGCTACTATGGATATGATGAACTAGTGATCTACTACTTAGAAACAGGTGATTAATGCATGTCTCACTTCCACTTACAGGACATATGGTGCAAATTTGAACTATGCTTTCAAATTTTTGTAGCAATGGCACTGACGCCTCACCAAAAAAGAGAAAAATAAAATCTAGTGAGCCCTTATGGTTTTGTTAAGTGTAACAAGCTCTAGTGATGAGGACGTTCCTTGAATAATGCATCCCCTTGGATCCAATTGGATTGCCCAAGGAGACTTTAAGCCTACCCAAGGATGCTTTTTAGTCTCTCCTTTTAACTTTAGCCCATCTTTGGTTTTCATTGTCTTTTGGTTTCCTTATGTGTGGCTTGCCTTCGTGTTTTCTAAACCAAACCAAACCAAGCCTTTTCCCACTAAGTGGGGTCGGTTATATGGATTTGTCGACGTCAATTAGATCTGTTTAGGGTCATGTCCTCCGATAGATCTAGGTAGGCCAGGTCATGTTTAATAGTTTCTTTCCAACTTCTCTTGGGTCTTCCTCTACCTCTCCTACTCCTGGCAATCTCCATACTTTCACATCTTCTAACAGGTGCCTCCGCTGGACACTTTCTAACATGGCCAAATCATCTTAATCGGTTTTTTCTCATTTAATTTTCAATCGGTGCTATTTCTACTTTGCCCCTAATCTTCTCGTTCCTAATCCTATCTTTCCTTGTAATCCCGCACATCCACCTTAGCATTCTCATCTCCGCAACTGCCATATTCTGACCATGATTATGCTTTATTGCCCAACACTCTGATCCATATAGCAGTGCTGGTCTAACCGCCACCTTATAATACTTTCCTTTCACCTTGAGGGAGACTTTTTGGTCGCACAAGCCCCTGAAGCACTCCTCCATTGCTATTCAAAGACACCAAAAGGCAAAGCACAACTGTTTAAAATTGCCCAAATCAGAGCTTCATCCTCTAGTAGTCAGCAAAGTCATTTGCCCACTCCAAAAGCGTGGCTGACCACCGATGAGGTCCATTGACACCACCAAACGTCAACACAACGGCCATATGCATCAAAAAGTTTCAAAACCATTTGTGCTGACACCGTTGGAGATTAGCACCACCTCTTCCATTCATCTGCTAGACCAACTAAGACTACCAAAAGCCTCATAGGAAGCCGACAATCACAAGTGATGAAACCCCTATGGGAACTAACCACCACACACCAACATGCACTAGCAAGCCAATGGCATGTTAGATCTACTTGCAGGGCCTTTAAACAGCGAACACATGATAGGCCATCTCACAACAAGGCAACCACCACCAGACTAGCCTCTTCCGATGACCTAGGTTGATCTTTTTCCAATGACATTTGATCTCTGATGACCTACTAACAAATTCTTTTTGTATTATAGCTAGAACCCCATTTGTTTTGGATCCATCGTCTGGTACCCCTCCGATGACCCTAGAAGTGAACCTCAATTGGTTTTTCTTGATCCAAAATTGGGATATCCCATTTCCAATTTGGGATATTCTATTCCAGTGTGTGGTCATTCCTTCTCAACAATGGGATACCTTATTCCAACTCCCCTCCCCCCCCCCCCAAAAAAAAACCAGCACGAGGATATCTTTTTCCAGGGTAAGGATATTCTATCCCAAAAAGGAGCATTTAATTAGAACACTCCTAGGACGCATTTAGCACTGTTTTATGATGGATTTAACCATCTGGCCAACATCTCTTGTGATTGATAGAAGCATGGGTACCCAAGTTGAAACATTGAAAAGGCAAATGGTTCAATTTATTTCATCTCTGCAAGGGACAAAATTAAGGAGTGATTATCTAGCGAGAGCGTCAAGCAAGACTCGGGACTTGATTACTAGGCTGGATAACCTTGAGAGAGGTCTTGTTGGTCATTGGATGTGTCCCATAATCGGAATCACCATGATTCGAGGAATGCTAGTATGCATTATAGGCATGACTAGGGTATAAGATCAATTTGTATCAATGGAATCACTGTACGTAAGGCAACCGTCCTGTAAATGAATATCTCAATTTTATGCTTTCGGGATGAGATGTCATTTAATTGAAGATGAATTCATTACTTGGAGCTAGCTTAGACAAGGCCTACAAGATCTATGGAGAGAGTTTGTCCTTAGGGTATCACCACTCTTGACCATGCTTATACTTTTGTTCAGAGTATGAGTTGCTCACTTTGAATCATATTGGATCAATTAGAGGTAGCCGTTATTTCTCAAATCATGTGTCATCGTTGTAATTGAAGTGGATGAGATCTTCCTCCCTCTTGTTCCCCAATGATAAAACCTCAGGAACCATGGCTAAAACAATATAGTTTTTTGATTGAAGTTGTTTGATCACGTGCCAACTAATTACCACAAGGAAGCTTTAGTCATTGAGGAATATGTGACAGGGACTAATGAGGATTATATAGAACTATCTTATGAACCTAATATTGAGTAGTTTGATAATTTAGGTGATGATTCCTTTAAAAAAAAAAAAAAAAATTTAGGTGATGATTCCAATGACCAAACCATTAGTGATGCGGTTGGTATTGTACCTTGCAGTTCGTATTGTACCTTGCAATGTTACACCACCTAAAGAGGCTGTCTCAATCATGGTTCAAAGTTGTGGTTGCGGTCGCAGTCGCGGTCATCGTATTGGCCTAAGAAATTTTGATGCGGTCGCGGTGTTGCCGCGCGGTATACACAACTTTTGACTTTTTTTAACTTAAAAAGTTCAATTCTGTTTAATAATAAATATTGCAAACTTATATTTTAATTTAATAATAAAATTCTATTGAATAATGAGTATTATAAACTAATATTTTCATGATTTGTTTCATAAAAAATAATTATAAAATTATTAAATAATAGTGTAGTTTTTTTTTTCAAATCAGCTATTTAATTAATATGGTTCAATATAATTCTCACAATAATTAATATAATTTGATAATTTGATTCGTGAAAAATATTACAACTCTATTTAATAATGAATATTACAAATTTATAATTTCATAATTTATTTCATAAAAAAAATAATTATAAAATTATTGAATAATGATTTACTTTTTTTAATCATTTATTTAATTAATATGGTTCACAATATGTTAATCTCAATAATTACTATAATTTAATAATTTGATTACTAAAAAGTATTACAATTCTACTTAATAATAATATTACAAACATATATTTTCATATTTTGTTTCATAAAAAAAATATACACTTATTGAATAACACTGTAGTTTTTTTTTAATTGATATGATTCATAATATATTTGTTATAATTTAATAATTTGTTTAGTAAAAAATATTATATCTCTACTTAATAGTTGATGTTACAAACTTATATTTTATAATTTATTTCATAAAAAAATAATTATAAAATTATTGAATAATGGTTAACATCAATAGTTTGAAAATCATTATTAAAAACACAAACTCAGAGCGTGTGTAGCATCACCTGTAATAACAATGTCATCCATATACATTGAAAGCCCAATTCATTCCTAAGTGAGGTGATGATAAAACACAAAGGTCCACACCACAATGAGTAAGCCTAAACTCCATAGCCACTATGCTGAATTTGCTAAACCATGCCTAAGGAGACTATTTTAGGCTATATAATGATTTCTTAATTTGCAAACTAGTCTAGACTCTAGCAACAGACTAAGGATGTTGCTCTGTATATATTTGTTCCTCCAAATTGTTGTGCAAAAAGGCATTCTGGACATCTAGCTAATGAAAAGGCTAGACAACAACCAAGGAAATGAGGATGCAAATAGATGTAATCTTAGTAATAGGAGAGAATGTAATCGAGAAATCCAATCCATATAGTTAAAAATCAGAGAATAATGAAAAGGGTTAATTGATCTCCACCATACCATTAACCTTGTATATATATATCTGAATGCCAACTAGCTGTCCAAAAATTCATGATACGTTTCCAATAATTAAGATCCTAATTGACAACGAATTAATGATAAATATAGAAGCAAATAAGAAGGAAATCTCCTATTCTAACACTTCCCCTCAAGCTGGAGCATACAAATCAAACATGCCCAGCTTGGTAGACAAATGGTGGAAAAAGGATTGAAACAAAGGTTTGGTAAGAATGTCGCCTAATTGAGAGTCCGAGCGCACATATGGCGTGCAAATATCACATCTTGTCAAACAGTCTCGAATAAAGTGACAATCAACTTCAATATGTTTCGTGCGTTCATGAAACACATGATTATTAGCAATGAAGATGGCAGACTGATTATCACAAAACATAGACATTGGTTGAGGAACCTTTATACCAAAATCATGCAAGAGGGAGCGAACCAAAAGCATCTCAGTTGTTGTATGAGCCATGGCACAATATTCAGCTTTGGCACTAGAACAAGCAACAACATTTTGTTTTTTGCTTCGCCAAGTGACTGGATTGTCACCAATAAAGGTAAAATAGCCAAAGGTAGAACGCCGATCAGTACGACTGCCAACCCAGTCAGCATCACTGTAACCAGTCACAGAAAGAGAAGACGATCAATATAACAAACCTCGACCAGGAGCACCTTTCAAGTAACGCAGGATACGACACACTGCCTCAAAATGGGATGCATGGGGAGCATGCATAAATTGACTAAGAACACCCATAGCATAAGTAATATCCGGGCGAGTGACAGTAAGATAGATTAATTTGCCAACCAAGCGTCGATACCGACTAACATCAGAGAAAGGCTGGCCACTGGTAGCATCAAGTTTGACAGATGTATCCATAGGAGTATCAGCAGGGCGAGAACTAAGTAGACCAGTTTCAGATAGAAGATCCAACACATACTTGCGCTGGGAAAGAGTGAGTCCTACTCGAGACCGTGCGATTTCTATGCCAAGAAAATAGCGAAGAGCACCCAAGTCTTTAGTTAAAAAAATGTTGACTTAAATGGGACTTCAAATGAGCAATACCTGAGATGTCATCCCCCGAAATAATGATGTCGTCAACATATACAATCAAAATAACGGAACCAGAAGAAGAGTGCTGAGTGAAAATAGAATGATCGGAGGTGGACCGCTTCAGGTCATACTTCAACAAAACATCACTAAAGCGGTCAAACCAGGCACGAGGAGATTGCTTCAAACCATACAAGGCACGTCGTAATCTGCAAACTAAGTGTTCATTCCCAGGTTCAACATAACCAGGGGGTTGCTCCATATAAACTTCCTCTTGAAGTTCACCATGAAGAAATGCGTTTTTAATATCTAGCTGGTAAAGTGGCCAAGAGCGACTCACAGCTACAAGAAGAAGAATACGAACAGAGTTCAAACGAGCAACTGGTGAAAAGGTCTCCAAGTAATCAACTCCATAAGTTTGAGTATAGCCTTTAGCAACAAGGCGTGCTTTGAGTCTCTCAACAGCACCATTTGGAAGATATTTCACATTATAGACCCAACGACATCCCACGGGTTGCTTACCAGGAGGTAATGGTACCAGCTTGCAAGTGTGGTTCTGGTAAAGTGCCTGCATTTCCTCATCCATAGCATGTTTCCATCCAGAAAAAGATAATGCAGCTTGGAGTGAGGCTGGAAGTGAAACAGAAGACAGAGCACAAACAAAGGAATGCAAACAAGGAGAAGTACGATGATAGGACACAAATTTGGCAACAGGATGTTGGGTGCAAGCACGCTTACCTCTACGTAAAGCAATGGGCAGCTCATCATCAGAGGTAGGGCTTGGATCCTCAGACAAATTAGACGAATTGGATGGGCCATAAGAAACAACTGGTCTCTTCGGAGTCCGCTGATACACTTGTAAGGGAACACTCTGATGGTGGTGATATTCATGCAAAGAAGCCTGAGAAAGAGGTAAGGTAGGGCTAATCTCTCTTTCACAGGGCTCCTCCTCAGGAGAACAAGGATATGACTCCCCCTGAATAAAATCATAGGATAATGGGATCCCAGAAGTAGAGAAAAAGCAGTGGACTCAATAAAGGTAACATCAGCACTCACAAAATATCGACGAGAAGAGGGGTGATAGCAACGATACCCTTTCTGTGTACGAGAATAACCCAAAAAAATGCATTTACGAGAACGAGCCGACAATTTATCTAAGCCAGGATCTAGAATATGAACAAAGGCAACACAACCAAAAACTCGAGGAGTAAGAGGAAAGGGGTTACCAGAAGAATAAAGAATAGAAAATGGAGACTTGTTACCCAATATGACAGATGGCATTCGATTGATCAGGAAACAGGCAGTAAGGATAGCATCTCCCCAAAAAGGTTTTGGTATATGCATATTAAACATCATGGTATGAGCAACGTCAAGTAAATGACGATGTTTGCGCTCGGTAACACCGTTTTGTTGTGAGGTATGAATACAAGTGGTCTGGTGAATAATCCCTTGATCTGCACAAAAGGAAGCCGTGACAGATTGCACATACTCCAAAGCATTATCAGAACGAAAAATTTTGATACATTTGCCAAATTGGGTAAAAATCTTATTATAAAAGTGAGTCACAATATAAGGTAATTCAGATCGCTTTTTCATCAAGAACAACCAAGTCATACGAGAATGATCATCAACAAAAATAACAAAATATTGGTAACCATTAGTACTAGTAGTACGGGAGGGTCCCCATATATCTGTATGAACTAAATCAAAAGGCTCTATTTGACGACTGACACCATTACTAGAAAAGGAACTATGATGATGCTTACCAAGTTGGCCAGCCTCACATTTTAGACTCGATACATGACTCAAATGGGAAATAACAGACTTCAATTTATTTAAAGATGGATGCCCAAGGCAAAAATGCTACTGAAGAGGGGAGATTGTTGTACTCAAAACAGAAGAATTTGTAGTAGAAAAGCTTGCAGGATCCAGGTAGTAAAGCCCGTCTTTCTCATGCCCCAAATCAATCGTCCTCTTCGTCTTGAGGTCCTGAAACACACATAAGGTAGGATTAAATGTTACAGAGCAATGTAGAGTTTTAGTTAACTGACTAACAGATAATAGGTTGAATGGAAAGTTAGGAACATAAAGGCTATGAGGTAAATGAATCGAAGGATGAGGAGCAAGAACACCTTGTCCTTGTACAGGACAAGACGATCCATCAGCTAAAACAACATGATGATTAATGGAGTTTAACTGAGAAAAGGAGGAAAATTTACCAGAAATATGAGAGCTCGCTCCAGAATCAATGATCCAGGAAGAAGGGGTGGACATGGTATAAGCCACATTACCTGAAGTTGCTAGTGTAGCAGTAGAAGCAGAGTGGGATGTCCGAAGGGTTTGCAGTAGTTCACTAAGTTGGGTGGTAAGGTCTTTGTGAGTGCTAGACTCTGAGGTTTCTGAACCAACTAGCATTAATTGACTGGATCCCATCGTAGGAGAGCTATCTGACACATGATTAACTTGATCTGGCCATCCATACTTAGCCCAGTAGTATGGTTCGGTGTGATTGGTTCGACCACAGTGAGTACATTTTCTATCTCCTCTCCCCTGAGAAGTGACCACCACGGTTCGAATTCCGAGAGGAGCGACCCCCACGTCCACGCGTATTACCACGAGAGGCTTCATTAGAGATCAAGGCAGATGATTCTGAAGGAGAGGGCTGAGCAGATGAATGATGGCCTAAGGATGATCGCAATCGACGAGAATAAGTATTTGCAGCAGTAGGCAATGTCTCACTGGTAAGAATTTGATCTTTGAAACCATGCAGATCTGGGTCAAGTCCAGAAAGAAGAGAAGCAATCATAAAATCTTCCCAGTGTCGTTTTTGTTGGTCCAAATCTGTAGTAAATGGCTGATATTGTAACAATTGATCCCAAAGATTCTTTAAAACACTATAATACTTAGAAAGAGAACGACCAGCTTGTTTAGTGGTGAAGATCTGCTCGTATAATTCAAAGACTCGTGAAACATTACTTTGTTGTGAGAACGAGTCAGCAAGAGAATCCCAAATTTTCTTAGAAGTCACAAAATTCCACTGTAGTAACAATATGAGGTTCAAGACTATGCCATAATCATCCCATGACAATAGAATCTGCACTCAGCCAATCATTGTAGGTACTATCATCTGATTTGGGTGGAAGATCAGTAAGAAATTTTAATTTCTTTTTCCCACGAAAATACACTTTCACTGCATGAGCCCAGGCTAAATAATTTATACCATTCAGCCTTTTTGAAGTAATAGAACGAGGAACATCTTCATCTTTAATCAAAATTGATTTTGAATCAATAACAGGAATTTTCCCTTCAGCCATGTGAAAAACAGAAGGAAACAAAAAACAGAAAATCACCCGAGAAGGAGAATACTGAGAAGCAGAGTACCACCAGATCAATACCAGAAACACCACACTATGGTCAGTGGTGAACTGTCAGAGAGAGCATTAGAGACGAATACAATCAGGCTGCGATGGTTCATCCAGGGTGACGGCACTCATCCACGAGCAGTGACGAGGAGGAATGGCGACGGGCTTTGAGAGAACGGCAACAGGCATCAGCGACGAGCGGCAACGAGCGACGAATGAGCAACGACGAGCGACTACGAGGTGTAGCGATTGGCGACGAGGCTACAGCAGCGAGATCGACAAGCCCCGGCGACACGCATCAACGTCGATCAGCGACCAGTGATGGGGAGTAGCGACGAACGATCGAAGTCCAGCGATGAACGGCGAACGGCGACCAGCGACGAACGACCGAGGTGCAGCAATGAATGGTGACTAGCGATCGACGAGGAACCCCTGGTGAGATTGAATGCTGATGAATCTCACCGAAGGCCCTCGATGACCTTGACGATAGCCGCCGCCATCGAGTAGGTTTTTTTTTTTTTTTTATTTACAGGAAAAGAAAAGAAAGAAAAAAAAAAAGAATTGAAGATTAGGCTCTGATACCAAGTTAAAAATCAGAGAATAATGAAAAGGGTTAATTGATCTCCACCAGACCATTAACCTTGTATATATATATCTAAATGCCAACTGGCTGTCCAAAAATACATGATACGTTTCCAATAATTAAGATCCTAATTGACAATGAATTAATGATAAATATAGAAACAAATAAGAAGGAAATCTCCTATTCTAACACATATATTTTGGTGTACCCTTTAGCAACCAGGCGAGCATTCAATCTCTTAATAGTGCCATCGGGGTGCATTTTGATGATGAAAACCAATGTACATTTAACAACTGACTTTCCATGAGGAAGATTTGTTAAATCCCAATTACCATTAACTCGAAGGGTAAACATTTCATCGTCTGTGGTAGAACATCATTCAGAGTAGAGGGGGACAAAGCTTTATGCACAGAATTAGGTGTAGAGATAGAACATAAATTAAAAACAAAGGCATGGTAAGTAGGAGATAAGACATCATATGACACAAATTGAAAAATAGGATGAGAAGCACCTGTTTTGGAGACACAAACAAGGATGGTAGAGCATCTGGAGCCGCAAGAGGAGGCACAATTACCTAACGTTTGGCATAGACCTGCAAGATAAACAATTAGAGGGAGAGTACACTAACTGAGAAGGAAGAACTGGTAAGGGAAGACTCTTATTAAGAGAATAAACAAGTTGAGAATGAAGAACTAGCAAGGGAAGACTCTCATTAAGAGAAGACACAGATTGAGACTCAGGAAAGAATGGGTGGACTTAAACAGTGTGTCGTTAGCACGGACAAAATGTTGATTAGCAGAGGAATCGTAACGTTTATGTCCCTTCTGCGCACGAGATATATTCTTTTTATATATTCTAAAAAGAAGCACTTATGTGCTCGGGAAGTTAGTTTATCAACCCCACTGTCAAGTTGATGAACAAATACAATGCACTCAAAATGGTTAAGGAGAGAGGTGGAAGAGAGGTTGATTGAAATAGGATGGACTGAGGAGATTGACTATATAAATAGATGAAGGTATCCTATTAATTAAGTAGCACGCAACGAGAATAGCATCACCCAAATGCACTCTAGGAACATTCATTTGAAACAACAAACAATGTGCGGTTTTAGTAAGATCTGTGAAAGGGTTCTTTCAACAACTCCATTTTGTTGTGGAGTATGAGGGCATGATGATTGGCGAAGCCTGCCAAGGGAAGTCATGAAATCTGTAAAAGGGTTTGAAAAATATTCTTTGGCATAATCACCAGGAAGAATCTTAGTAGGCATACCAAATTGAGTTTGAATTTCAATACAAAAAAATTTAAGAAAAGATAATAATTTAGAATGATCTTTCATTAAATAAAGCCACGTTGTTAAGGAAAATCATCAACAAACGTAACAAAGAACTGAAAACCCAATTTTGAAGCTACTTACAACTTGGACCCCAAATGTTTGAATAAACCAATTGAAAACGATGGAAAGCTCTATTATTGACTCTATGTCGATACTTTCCTAATTGACATGATGCATAATTTATTGATTGTACTTGACTCAAATTGGGGACCATAGTCTTCAATTGAGCAAGAGAAGGATGATCAAGGTGACAATGAAATTCCATTGGAGAGGCAACTATAGAACATGCTGTTGAGGTTTGCGTAGACAATGCATCAAGGTACTTGACCTTTTTAGTGTCTTACCCTCTGCCAATTCTCTTCATTGTCTTTACATCCTGAATAATAAAAGAATTAAGGGAAAAGGTTATTAAACGATTTAACTATTTGGTCAGCTTGCTGCTAGATAGGAGATTGTATGAAAAGATAGAACATATAAGACATGGATAAAGGTAAATTGGGAAAAAGGATGAGTTGTACCAATTCCACCTATCGTATTACTAGAACCATTAGTGGTACAGGACTGTTTAATGTTAGAAAACAGTTTAGGTGTTCTTGTCATATGGTCTAACGCGTCACAATCTAAAATCCAGGGTGCAGGAGGATTGGTAGATCGACAAGTAATGGAGTTACCTTAGTATGCATGCAGTAGGTAGAGATGCCTAATGAACTACCTGATACCATTGGAACTTACAATACCTGTCTCCCAAAATAGTTGTCATGGATGAACCAGTCATAGTATTTAATTGGAAAGCCATAGAACAATTGGGATTTGGGAGAATGATAACCCTTTCTAGAATAAAATGGTCCTGACTAGAACAGGATATTCCAATTCTGGAATATGATATCCTTTTGTGTTGATTGTGAGAGATGATGGCAACCAGTTCTTTGTTGCACTTGCGTGATGATGACAGAGCAGAGAGATGATGGGTTGCTTATGTAGATGGGTCATCTGGTCGATGGGGTATTTTGAGGGAGATCACTGATTAAGCTCTATAGCAGGTGAAGGTCGGCTCGTAGCAATGTTCATGTGGTGCTTAACAACAACGATGAGGGTTGATGAGTGCTTGTGAGCGAGGATTGGGTTTCATCTAGACTTTGCGACTGTGGAGCTTTGCGCAAAGTCCACTGCAAGTGATGAGTCTTAGGGCTTGGCAATTGATGAAGACATCTATTGTTGCCTCTAAGGTTGTCACTTGAGGATAAAGATGCATTGTAGAGCAATGACCTCAAGGTCGAGATCAGTCATCTAGGAGGATGACAAACGACGATGATCGTTGATTGGGTGATGCTCACTAAAAAAGACAAAGAAGACGCTTTGATGAACTATGGCAGGAAATTGTTCAGCGATGATGCTGACGATGACCTATGGCTTAAATAGTATTACTCAAGGACACAAGAACAAGAAAAATTAGGGCACCAAGACAAAGGACCCTAATTGAAAAAAAAAAAAAAAAATAGTTTAGGACCTTTGCTGCTTTAATACCATTCAATGATCAAAGAATGGAATGGAATTGCTTAACTCTTTTAGGATTGTCTTAGCATGTACTTATTATATACAATGAGAAAGGAACAAATTAGGACACGAAAATTGAATCACCTATCATCTATACTATGGGGGAGGAGGAGAACTCAGTTCGCAAGCTGCATTTCATAATCAATTTCTTAATAATCATCCATATAAATTCAAAGTACAAATATGACTTATATAGGCAAATACAAGATCGGGTAGGAGTCACATTGAGCAGACCAACAGACAATGACCCTAGGTTAACTGCGATTAGGCTTAAACCAAACAAAACATAAATATTGGTTAAGTCTCCAAGCAATGAATTTGATGTCTCATTAATCGTACTTCAATGAATTTGATGTCTCATCAGTGGATGAACTCGCCCCCTAGTTTTCTTTGACTTCCCACAATCAATTGGGTTACCAATCAATGCTTTTCATTATTTCTTAATAGAATTAGAACAATACCCAATAGTCTCGTCTCATAATGGATAAATTGATAATTTGAAGCTTCAACATGTTTAACATTCTAAAGAGGATGATTGTAGTAGTATGTTTTTGGACTGAAATCATTACTCTTAGGTGAAACCAGATTAATGTTCCTAGAAAACAAACTTAGTAATTTCATTTTCTCAAGCATACTATTGTGGTTAAATGTTGTATGTGTCATAAATCTTCCTATATAAAATCGTACTTCAAATTCCATTGGAATACAAGCAAGATATTGTACCATACAATATCTTATTGTCCAAGAGAAGTGTGTCATCATTCAAGTTCTCTTCATGGATTAGAGAATCTTCCAAAATATTATCCATGTCTTTTGGAGATGGATCAAATAGCAGAAGTGCATCCCAACCAACAAGTATGGATTGGGCATTTGTGAAAAAATAACCACTCATAGGATTCTTACTGTGGGCTTGTAATGCATCATCATTCTTTTCAGATGCTTGAAGTTCATCATCCATTTCAACCCTTGTTCAGTGACCTCATCGTCCTTTACCTCCTCGTGTCGCAATGAGAGTTTGAAGATGACCCAAAAGTGTAGTTGCAAGGTCTAATACCAAATGATGAGGGGGAGGATAAGTCAATGAGCAAAACAATTACTACAAGAGGAAGGTGATAGATAAAGGGAAGTGCGAGCCCAACCAATCTCATATATCAAATGGGTTTAATCACTCTCAAAGTTGTTCTTTCCATCCACTACTTAGAGTTTTTATACCACTTCAATTTGCAACTCCATCCACCATCTTTATTGCCATTACAACTTCATGCAAAGCACTTGCTACGAGGTTAACACACTTTATAACGACAAAAACACAACTTGCTTTAGAAATTAGAAAATAAAGTCACCGAAACACCATAAGTATATAAGAAAACTTTCACACTTATAAATCTTCACTTTCTAAGTTTGCCTAACTATTATAATGCTGTAATCTTACACTGCATCATAGGGAGATCAATTCTGGATATTGTACCTTTGTAGATGGGAATGTACACTGCATCATAGGGAGATCAATTCTGGATATTGTACCTTTGTATAGATGGGAATGTAGTTACCTAGAGATGTAAAAAACAAATTGTATTGGTGGGGTCTAATGTAGAAGTTGAATATAGAGCTATGGCTCACGATGCTTCTGAACTTGCTTTAGATATTGCTTGAAGAGTTGTAGATATCTAGTGATGAACATATGAAGTTGTGTTCAGTTGGGGCTGCTGCTCAAGAAGAGGAAGAAGCCAGTCCACTGTATGGATCAAAGTGGTGGGACTGCCTGTCTACCTTTGGAGTCTTCCGAAGCATCGGCGAGTTCTATGGTGGATTTTTGGAGATTGATGAGGAAACTAGGTATTCTAAGAATCTAAAATAGGCACGCTTAAGAGTCAATGGAAATGGCAGAGCCATTCCAGCTTCTGTCAAAGTAGTAGCTGGTCTACTTATGTATGATTGTCCACTCTGGGTGGAACGAGAACCATGGGTTGATTGGACAGTGGATTTTTTGCCCAAAGGCAACTTTCGACCACCGGAGGAAAGGAAGATGGTGGCGCGTGGCACTGCTGCTGGTGCATTGAATGCTCCAGCCCATGGAAGTTGAAAGGATAAACAATTAAAGCAACATGCAACCCCCTACTCGAATGTTCACCCAAAGCCTGCAGGGGAAAATAAATGGATCCCAATTCATAGAAACAAGCAGAAAACATTAACTGCTAAGGATATATAGGAGGCTAATCAATTCAATGCCCTCAGCAACCTGGGAGATGAAGGTTCCACATACAATGAACCCAGCCTGTTGGTTCATTAAGATGGAAATAATTACAAGGCAGAAACAGATGCAGCTAATCAAAACACTGGGGCCCATAATTTTGCCAGACAGCAAGCATTGTTTGGAAGAAAATACTTCTCCAAGAGGCACCTTAAGGAGACTTGTTTGCTGCTTAATAATAAGGCCTTTTCCTCCGAAGTGGAAGGCATATTGGGAGAATCATTTTCAGACAGCAGCTCAGTGCCAGAAATAGTCTCCTCTCAGGAGAAGCATCAGCTTTCCTTAAGCCTGCACAGCCCCACCTAGGAAATGCAGATTACTCAATCAGAGGACAACGTAGATGTGCTGGATTGTCTCCCATTAGCCGCAATCGATCCTGGAATTGAATGGCAAGAGTCAGTTGAACCTCTGCTGTTGGAAGACTGCGGTCATGATCAACCAAAAATATCTGCCTGGGTGCTCAACAGAATGAAATCCTTCAAGAAGATTTTGGGAATCTCAAGCGAAGGTTTTGAATATAAGTTAATGGAGTTGCTTAGATCTATAGAGGAAAAGAAAGGCAGCAATAAAAGAGATGATGGGAAGAAACAGAATCGAAGTGTTAGAAGAGGTGTTCGAGAATTGAAGAACCTGCAGTGTTCAATTTCCTATGATAAAGGGGATGGGCTGAGGCTGTTGTAGAAGGAGAGGAGGAGTATATTACCATTTGTGATTAAATGAAGCCAAAAATACTGAGTTGGAATGTTAGGGGCTGCAGAGGCCCAAGAAAAAGGATGCTAATCAAATCTTGTATCAAGAAGTGGAGGCCTGATGTTGTATGTTTGCAAGAAACTAAACTTTGTCAAGTTGATAACTCCATAGTGAGCTCTTTGTGGGGAGGAGGCTGTTGTAGATGGGTTACCTTGAACTCTGTAGGAACCTCTGGGGGAATTATCATCATATGGGATCATAGGAAATTGAATATGATGGAATGTGAATTTAGAGCTTACTCAATTTCTTGTCTATTTAAACACATTGAGGAGGAAAAAACCTGGGCCTTCATAGGTGTTTATGGGCCTGTGGATAGGAAATTGAAGGCTGAGTTTCTTGAAGAGATTGGTGCTGCTGTCTTTCGCTGGCCAGTTCCATGGTGTATGGGTGGAGACTTCAACATGGTCAAGAACATTGAGGATAAATGGGGTTGCACAAGGAGAACTAAACAAATGAAGGTCTTTTTAGATTTTATAGATGATTTAAGTTGCATTGATCTTCCCTTGGGTGGCAGGAAATTTACATGGTCCAATAGAGTTAGCAAGTCAAGAATAGATAGATTCCTAGTTTCTGCAGACTGGGAGGATATTTTCCCCACTGTTTATCAAAAAACCCTACCTCGGCTAGCGTCAGATCACTTTCCAATTCTATTGGATGGGGGAGCAATTGAGGGAGGACCAAAACCCTTCAGATTTGAGAACATGTGACTGCAGGTTGAGGGCTTCAAAGAAATGATAGCCAACTGGTGGTCTAACTACAGTTTTGCTGGAACTGCAAGCTTTAGGATGATGTAGAAGCTGAAATGCCTAAAGGCTGACTTGAAGAAATGGAATAGCGAGGTCTTTGGAAGGCTTGAACAGCAAAAGAACAAACTGGAGCAGGAAATTGAAAACATTGAAAACATTGACAGACTTGAAGAAGATGACAGGCTCTCGGAGCAAGAAAGAAGCAACAAAACAGGTCTGATTCTCAAATTGAATAAATTAATTCAGATGGAGGAAATTTACTAGAGACAAAAATCTAAAGTTAAATGGTTCAAGGAGAGAGATAGGAACGCCAAATACTTCCACAAAATTGCCTCAGCTAACAGAAGAGCTAACTGGATCAGCAGACTGGAGATTGATGAGATAATTACTGAGGATTCTAGAAAAATCAAGAAGCATATCTTGGATTTCTATAATCAGCTATTCAAGGAAGAATATACTTGGAGACCACAGGTGGATTTCTTGGAAATCTCTTGGCTAGATTCTGCTGAGATGGAGGGACTTGAGCTTCCTTTTACAGAACATGAAGTTAAACAATCCTTGGAGGAGATGAATGGAGACAAAGCTCCAGGTCCAGATGGCTGGACAACTGCTTTCTTCCAGCACTGTTGGGATATCTTTAAGGAGGATATAATACAGATTTTCACTGATTTCTATCATAACAGTAGCTTTGTTCGCTGCATAAACTGCACATTCATTGCCTTAATTCCTAAGAAATCTGGTGCTGAGAAAATTCAGGATTTCAGGCCTATAAGTCTTATGGGAGTAATCTATAAGCTCTTGGCCAAAGTCTTATCTAACAGGCTGAGGTTCGTTATGAATTCTTTGATCTCAGATACTCAGACTGCTTTTGTGAGTGGGAGACAAATCCTAGATGCAATTCTTGTGGCCAATGAAGTCATTGACTCTACTTTGAAGCAAAAAGGTACTGGTTTAATTTGTAAGTTGGACATTGAAAAAGCCTTCGACCATGTCAACTGGGAATTTCTGCTCTACTTGATGAATAAGATGGGTTTTGGAGAACGATGGTGTAAATGGATTCAGTGGTGCATTCCTACTGCAAGCTTCTCAGTATTAATTAATGGTTCCCCTGAAGGTTTTTTCACTTCTTTTAGGGGCTTAAGACAAGGGGACCCACTTTCCCCTTTCCTTTTCATACTTGTCATGGAGGTGTTTAGTAGAATGATTAAGAGAGTGGAACAAGCAGGCCTTCTAATTGGTATTCCAGCTGGAAACATAGAATGGAATCCGACAAGTATATCTCACCTGTTGTTTGCTGATGATACTATTGTTTTTTGTGGGGCTGACAGATCACAGCTAGGACATTTAAGATGCATACTTTTTGGCTTTGAAGCTGTCTCAGGGAACCTCAGTAAGTTTGAGATCATTCCTATTGGTAGCCTTGCTAATTTGAGTGACTTGGCTGCAATCTTGGATTGCAAAACTGGCTCTCTCCCATCTACTTGGGAATGCCTCTTGGGGCCAAGTACAAGTGCAAAGAGGTTTGGGAGATTGTAATTGAAAGATGTAGGAAAAGATTTTCAGACTGGAAGCTGAATTATCTGTCAACTGGGGCGAGAGTAACTCTCATTAATAGTGTCCTCGCAAGCCTACCTTTTTATTATCTTTAACTTTTTACTGCCTCGGTCTCTATTGTAAAGGAAATGGAAAAATTGCAAAGAGACTTTCTTTGGGGGACACATGCTGAGACATTTAAGCACAATCTGGTTGCCTGGAAGACTGTTTGTGCACCTATTAATTCAGGTGGCGTGGGAGTCAAGAAGCTAAATTTGCAAAATGAAGCCCTACTAGGGAATTGGCTTTGGAGATTCTCCAATGAAAATTCTAGCTTGTGGAAGAGACTAATAGTATCTAAATATGGAGAGGAAAAAGGTGGAAGGTACACTGCACAAAGCTCTAAACCATACGGTGTAAGCCTATGGAAAGGCATAAGAAAAATCTGGCCAAAATTTGAACAATGTGTGTCCTGGCAGTTGGGCAGAGGTGATAGAATTTTGTTCTGGAAGCAAAGGTGGTTGGCCATTGGCTGTTTAGCTGATATTTTCCCTGATATCTTTGCCATTGATGTAGACCAAGATGCTCTAATTTCAGATTACTACTCTGACTCTAGACAATCTAGAGAATGGTCTATACTACTTCGCCATAATGTGAATGACGGGGAACTTGGGAATCTCTTGCAGTTGATGGAGTTACTACAATCAGTAATCTGGGGCAACTATGATGACACAATGATCTGGAAACAATCTAAGTCTGATGTGTTCACAGTAAGATCCTTCTACAGTGTCCTAAAAGGAGATACGGTTGACACTTTTCCATGGAATAACATTTGGAAATCTGTGGCCCCTACTAGAGCTATCTTCTTTGCTTGGTGTGCAGTGCATGGAAAAATCCTCACTATAGATAACCTCAAATTTCGAGGTTATTCTATGGTAAATCGCTGTTCCTTATGCCAATGTAGTGAAGAAACTATAGCTCACTTATTCATGCACTGTTCTTGGACTACTGAAATCTAGTACCTCGTGCTAGCATGCTTTGGTGTTCACTTCTGCCCTACTAATGATCTCAGAAGTTTTCTTTCATCCTAGTGGGGGCAACCTTTAGCAAAGCATAAGATGATTGTCTGGAACCTGGTTCCACTATGCCTAATGTGGTCAGTTTGGAAAGAGCGTAATAGAAGAGTCTTTGAAGCTAAGGAAAGTAACGTGGAAAGAGTCAAAAGCTTGTTCTTTAATTGTTTATTTACATGGGTCAATGTTGGTAAAGAGGTTGATCTTTCTTCCCTAATGCACTTCATAGATTCTTTAGGAAAAGCGGGAGAATAGTTTTTTTTTGGTCTTCATTGTGATGGCATCTTCTGGATGCTGTTTACAACGTTTCCATCAATAAAAGCTTTACTTATCTTTTCAAAAAAAAAAAAAAATGTTAGCCACCATCTCACCAAAAAACATAAACTGTTAGGAATGGGGCAACTTTATTACTTTTATTTGATTTATTTTCTTTCAATAGTTAGTTTGGATGGAGAAATTCGATGGAATTTGGTATTGGAAGTGGGATTTTTTTATGTCTAGAATGGATGAGTTTTAAAATGATTTTGGAAAATCAAGCCATGTTTTTCGAAGGGTAGGAAAGGGACTTCCCTTATCTATAAATTCCTTAATTTTACACAAACATTGTTGTTCTGGAGGTGAAGAGGTAAGCTATAACCCCTACCTAGATCTCCTTCACCTCCCACTCTTTTCTCGCACAATCACCCCATCCATCCTATCTATCTAGAAACAACGGGCTACCCTTGCAGCTCCTCCTTAGCTCCTTGAACTCCTCTGCCAATTCAACTGAAGGGAAGATGAACAAAAGCCAAAATGCACCCAGCTCTTCACCTCTAGTTCACTTGGAACACGACATGATTGAGACACCCAAGCCTCCAACTCCTTATCTCCAACTTCCATGCCTTCTAAGCCCCCCAAGCCTACCCACTAGGCTCCTCCTAAGAGCTCTATCATGCTCCTTGAAGAATCCTCTGCTATCAACAGCTCTTACTTCTCTTGTATCTTCTTTGTCACATTGCTGGGTCTTCATAGCTTGTAGATACGATCTCTTCCCACTCCTCATCAGCCTAGCTCCTCCTCCTGGGTTATTTTCCCTTAGTATGTTGACATAGCCACCCCATCTTTCCCCCTCCACTATTTCTAGCAAGTCTAAACAGAAACTATCCCCTCGGAGTGAATATCATCAACTCTACCACCCATTTTTTTCTTGCATCCGCTCGAGACAATCGTTCTCACTCCATCCACTTGATTACCCAACCTCCTGAAGCCTTCCTTGAGCTTAGCAGCTTTGATAAGTTTCTGCACAGTCTAGCTGACTTTGAACCCAAGGAGATCAATGCTTCTTGCCTATCCCTTGCCTCTTTCCATGATACAAATTCAGTTGATCTCTCTTTCTGCTGGGATGAAATCAATAGTGGTTGTCCCACTTTGAATGATCCTCTTCTTTGGTTGGGCTCCTTTGAAACCCATTTTCTGAGCACGGGACAAGGGACGAAAAGGCCTATCCTCTTTGCTGCTCTCCATGATGAAGTTGGGAACACCGACTTGAGATCCCGATGATTATTTCTTCCCAGCTCAACTGAAATTGCGTTGCTGATCGACTTGCAACGATGCGATTGCTGGATCTTGGCTACCGTCTTCGAAACCCCAAAACTCTCAAATTTGTGAAGCTGGTGCTCGTCTTGATGACTACCCCCTCCAGAAGGAGTATATGTAATGTTTCTGTGGCTCACTCCCCGATAGATCATTTTTGCATTCAAGTATTATTTTAGTAGAATTGCATGCTGCAAACAGACCTATCTATGTTTTGAATCATTGATCATTCTACAAATTGAGTTCATTTGTGTTGACCAACTGCTTTCAATTTCCCTGACAAGTTTCACTGACTTGGAAAAAAATCCTTCTACAACACTGTCGTCTGTTTCTTCATTGTTTTGAAGGTTTGATAACTTGCCTACTATCCTGATTTATCTTCACCTAAATGTTAGCAGTTTCTATTCAACTACTTTTTAATTACATCAAAATGATGCATGTACTTGTCTAGTCTTTTACAAGGCAAAGAAAGAAAAGTTTATTCATATGCAGGAATGTGGAGACTCCTGGTGCTAGTCCATCACAGTTGGGAGTTCAATCTCTCATATAATTTTAATGCACATCCCTTCTTTTAAGTCAATATCATTATATATTTATTTAAGAGATCCTGTAGCATGGTGTTGAATGACAAGGTGGCGCTGTGTACTGAATCCCTCGTACTTCAACAGGACTTTGTTGATTGAGCTTTGCTTTTGTTTACCTTGCCCCTATGAATTTTATTTATTCTCGAGGTCCTTAGTTTAACTGTTCTCCAAGTTAAAAATGTAACATGCCTGAATCGTATTTTCATCATCATCTTCTACGTCGTTTCTGCTTTCCATGCTAAAAGTGGAGTACTGTGGCTTCTTGTTCAGCACTCTTTCAATTAATGGACTTGGATTTCATATCATGATAGTTTCTGAAAATTTTGCATCTCTGTGTTTATAAATATATTTCTCTATTTATATTGTGTCTTCTCAGTCGTTATCATATTTTCTGGATTCATGAGATCAAATCATGGTTGATTGTTAATCTTTTTTCTGGTTTGCTTTTCCTTTTTAATGCAGTTAATATGACAGGGAAACAACGAGACTTTGGAGGAATGGACCGTGGAGATGATCAGGCTGCACTGCTAAACCCTGGAAACAAACCATTAACTCATATTGTTCAAGATGATTCATTTAGAGAATTTGAATTCAGACAGTATCTCTTTGCCTGCCAAGCAAAGGTATGCAAAACTGAGTTGTAGTTGTTAACTTGGGTTTGTTTTGGATAATAGAAAAATATATTCTCTTTCTCACATCAGGAGAAGTTACTATCTTTTAGAAATTAAGTTTCTTATATTCAGGTGAAGTGATCACATTTTCTGTTTGCATCAACCATGTGCAGTTTATGCCTACTGGCTTTTTTGTACTATTTGTATTCAATAGTGTCTTTAGACATGCTTAGCATATTGTGGCTAACTTTATTTTTTTTATTTTTATTTATTTATTTATTTATTTTATTTTGCTGATGAGGAACCTCCCCCAGGCAGGGCCACAGACAAGGTAACCATAGGCTTACGCCTGTGTGGGTGGCCCTCAAGGGGTTGCATCTGGTAGGACTCGAGCCCTGTTGTTGTTGGCAGTCAGAGGAACTTTTGTCTTTCTGAAACTTACAATGGTTTCATTGAACTGGAAAATAGTTGAATATCTTGATCCTGTTTTGAATTATTTATATGTTTATGTGAGATCATATTATTTATATCTGTCTTCCCCTGCACTCCCCGCCCAAGTTCCTCAAGCACACATTTTGAACTAAGAAGTGTTGGGATGCTTAATTGTTTTAAGAATGTTGAAATACAATGGTTTCTGTATCATTTTAAATTAACTAAACCATATCTGGAACAAATTAAAAACACAGCTCTCTTAACCCTTCCCCTTTATTGTAAAAGAAGACCAAGTTTCTTTTCTATCAAAGTAATGCATGGTGTGATTAAATTTCAAAAAGAAACAAGAGGGTCAATGACATCTTACACTATTTAATTGTTTTGTGTTAAAAAGAAGAAAAATACTTTTGTAAATCAAGCATTAAACTTAACAAATTATGCTAAGTAGACTTGTGATGCAAACTCCATAAATTGTAAGAAATTTATTATTTTGACATAAAATGTTAAGATCGAAAAAAGCATTACTGTTGTACATATGCTAGAAGGCCTCCTGTCAACTTGACAGAATTTCACTGGACTCTTGTTTAGTGACAACTACACTTGTTTTAGTTAATAATGCAGTGGACCAGTGGTTACTCATTTGGATTTATGTTCATAGCAAGGGGCTACAATAACCCTCCTCCTTTATCTGGCCTTTGGATTGGCTGTATTAAAATAAACATTAAGCATACACTAGCGGAGTTTAATAATTTATGACTTCTTTCAATGAGTAAATGCCGAAGAAAAAAATTCTTTTTGAATGTAGATTTGACCAACTAATTTAAAAGAAAAATCACCCTTTCCCTTTCATGGTGTCCCCAGCAGAGACAATAGGGATTAAATTGTTGTTTGGCTGCTTCAAAGAGGTTTCATGTAAAAGCACCTGAAACAGATGTAGAAACTGCCTTTCAAAGGCATATACTACCTTGCTGATATTAACTTTTCGTTTCTTTCTTTCTTTCTTTCTTTTTTTTTTTTTTTTTTTTTTTTAAAGGAAATGATGAAACTATAATTCCTTGAAGAGTATTTTCGGTTTGCTAGCCAAAAGAGTTGTGGTACTGCTTACCAAAAGTTGGGATTTTTGGGATCTTACAATTATGTTAAGAGTTACTGAACTGATGATTACTTGAAACTAGTGAAATTGTGCAGAACTGTTGTATATTATAAACTTTACAGAAATGTATTTAGTGCATATATTTTAATTCCCAACCTTCAATCATTGTGGACCAAAATTGGAAGCAAAGTTAACAGAAATGTGGCTACAATATTGCTTGCTATAGCTCAAAGTAGTTTTATGTTACGATTCAATATTATCAAACTTCATTTATAGGTTGCATGTTCATTGTCTTACTGAAGCCTTGCATTATCAAGTCTGATACTGTGCTTGTCATGTCCGTCGCCTTTCTTCCATGTCTTTAAGGATTCTTGTTTTGCTTCAATTATACTTGAACTGTGTTTCAAAAATACATTTCAAGTATGCATCCTGTTTCTGCAGCTATTATTCAAACTTAATCGTTCCTTTGAGGTCGCATCACGGGGTTATTCATTTATAATTGGCTTTTCAAAGGCATTGGCACTGCATGAGGTATTTGATATTTTCTTCCATTTTCACTTACAGTAGTAGTAATGCTTACTTTATTTTATTTTATTTTAAAGCTTCTATTGAAAGTTTATTAATTCTGATCTTTTTTCTTATCTTTTCTTCGTGTTCTTTCCAGAGTATGTTACCCTTCTGTATGCGTGAAGTTTGGGTAATAACTGCTTGCTTGGCTTTAATCAATGCAACTGCCTCTCATCATAGTGATGGAAAAATGGCACCTGATATTGAAAAGGAGTTTTACCGCCTTCAGGGTGATCTCTATTCACTATGCCGGATTAAGGTAAAATTTCATGACTTAGTGCAACTTCCAAAATCTGTACTTGGTTTAATGTCTTGCATACAATATAACTTGGTCATTGGATGTAATTGCTAAAGTGTTAAGTCTCCATCTCTCCTAAAAGCTTAAGTTATTGGGGAGGGAAACAACTTTATTTTTTATATTGACTGATTTTTTTTTTTGGTAATTTATGTTGACTGATTTTCTCTCAAAAGTAATCATCATCTTCAACTGATAATGGGGTTTGAAGGAGAAAATAGTTGCCCAGACGTGTTTCTAACTTTCTAGATGTGTTGATTCTTTATTTTACACTTTCATTTCTGATTGTTTTCCCTGTGACAGTTAGCTTGCACTTTTATTATAAGGAAACAAATGTTACGCATTTCATTAACTTTTTTTCTGGCTACAAGTTCAATGCTAAGACACTGCTTATTAAATTGTACTTCAACTTCTGGCAGTTCATGAGGCTTGCATATTTAATTGGTTACGGATCGGATATAGAAAGGAGTCCTGTCAACAGGTAAGGCAACCTTTTTGCATTCCAATTCTATTTTAATCTCTTTGAATATTGGTTGCTGGCTGGTTATGCCATTGATTGTAGTAATCTTAGCATTTCAGAGTTCCTTTATATTTCACTATGGTTCTCCAATTTCCTTGTCCCTTAGGGACAAACCGGTGGCTTAAGTTGCATTCCTCGGTGACTTAGTTTGAGTCTTATTAAGTTAACTATCAAACAAATAAAAAGAGGCCCTCCAACTTCCTCTCTGTGTGTAAAATATATTTGTCTTTTGAGCAGTGCTTCACTCAGCTTGCTACCTTGGCCCAAGCCAGCAGTTTGGCCTTCAGTTCCCCCTGATGCTTCATCCGAGGTGCTTGCAAAAGAAAAGGTGAGGTTTATTGATATTATTAACTAGTTAAATAGCTGGTAAATTTAAATGTTGATGGAAATTAAATTAACCAACCTTGTGGTTATTTCAAGGATACCTTTACTGATACTTAGCTTCTTTTGTTTTTAATGATTCAATCTCTGTGCCGATTGTTTCAAATGTCTTAATTCATGTCAGATAAAGTTAGTTACATCCAATTCAATTCACAATTTGATGTGCCACCTCTATGGTGTGCCTATGGCATCCTAACAAAATAGGCCTATTTTAATTGGTCCAGAACGGAAAGCTTCTCTGGAAAATATAAATGTTTTTGACCTTGCTAGTAAAAATCAGTTTTCAATTATCCCTCCTGTGAGCTGAGGAGCTTCTTTGTCAGCTGTTAGACTTCAGATACTTGGAAGAAATAACTGATTAACAGTGTGCAATAAATAATTTCGACATTTTAGTGGTTGAACTTGCGGCATTTGTCACTGATTTGGACCCTATTTGATACTTGGAGGACTATGAAGCACAGATACGGGTACGGATACGGGTACGGGTACGGATACGGATACGGAATACGAAAATTTTCAAAAAGTGAGGATACGGGTACGGCAAAGATAAAACCAAACCAAACCAGACCAAGCCTTTTCCCACTAGGTGGGGTCGGCTATATGGATTTGTCAACGCCATTTAGATCTGTTTAGGACTATATCCTCCGATAGATCTAGGTAGGCAAGATCATGTTTAATAGTCTTTTCTCAACTTCTCTTGGGTCTTCCTCTACCTCTACTACTCCTAGCAATCTCCATACTTTCACACCTTCTAACAGGTGCCTCCGCTGGACGTCTTCTAACATGGCCAAACCATCTTAATCGATTTTTTCTCATTTTATCTTCAATCGGTGCTATTCCTACTTTGCCCCTAATCTTCTCGTTCCTAATCCTATCTTTCCTTGTAATCCCGCACGTCCACCTTAGTATCCTCATCTCCGCAACTGCCATCTTCTGACTATGATTATGCTTTACTGCCCAACACATTGATCCATATATCAGCGCTGGTCTAACCGCCATCTTATAATACTTTCTTTTCACCTTGAGAGGGACTTTTTGGTCGCATAAGACCCCCGAAGCACTCCTCCATTTGGTCCACCCGGCTTAAATCCTGTGACTTACATCAGTATCAATCCTCCCATCTTGTTGCACCATAGATCCAAGGTACCTAAATTTATCTTTCTCTACAATCTTTTGTGTGCCTAAACTTACTTCTATACTATCCGTTATCCTACTTTGACTAAACTTACATTCCATATATTCCGTCTTGCATCGGCTTAGCCTAAAACCTTTTGTCTCTAACGTTTCCCACCACAATTCTAACTTAGCATTCACTCATTCTCTCGTCTCATCTACTAATATCATCTGCAAATAGCATACACCACGGCACCTCATCCTGAATATGTCTTGTAATCTCATCCATAACTAAAGCAAACAAGTATGGGCTTAACGCTGAGCTTTGATGTAAACCAATCGTGATAGGGAATTCGTTAGTCTCACCACCCGTCGTCTGTATCGATGTCATGGCTCTATCATACATGTCCTTTATCACCTCAATATATGCGACACACGCTCCTTTCTTTTCCAATACTCTCCATAGAATCTTCTTAGGAACTCGGTCATATGCCTTCTTTAAATCAATGAACACCATATGTAAATCTTTTTGACCTTCTCTATACTGTTCTATTAACCTCCTCAAGAGAAAGATAGCTTCCATGATTGATCTTCCAGGCATGAAACCAAATTGATTATCTGAAACGTTTATTGTCCTTCTTAGTCTTCTCTCAATAACTCTCTCCCATAATTTCATCGTATGGCTCATCAATTTAATCCCGCGGTAGTTCGCACAATTCTGGATATCTCATTTGTTCTTGTATATGGGTATAAGGATACTTTTCCTCCATGCATCAGGCATCTTCTTGCTCTTTAGCATTACATTAAAAAGTTTTGTCAACCAACTTATGCCATCCTCTCCTAAGCACCTCCAAACCTCAATAGGTATACCATCTGGTCCAACCGTTTTCCCATTCTTCATCCTTCTTAATACTTCTTTTACGTCTTCCCTACTGATTCTCCTATAGAACATAAGATTTAATTCTTCCCTAAAAGTGGTAAACTGCTCCAACTGTATGTCACTACTATTACTTTCGTTAAATAACTTGTAGAAGTAGCTCTTCCAATGCTCCTTTATCTCCTCTTCCTTTACTAATACCTTTTCATCGTCATCCTTAATGCATTTAACTTAGTTTAAATCCTTGGTCCGTCTATCTCTAGATTTAGCAAGCTTAAATATCTCTCTCTCGCCCTCCTTAGTGTCAAGCCGCCTATATAAATCCTCAAATATCCTTGCCTTAGCCTTACTAATTGCCTTTTTGGTTTCTCTTTTCGCTTCTCTATACCTCTCTAAGTTTGCTTCATTTCGGTCATTTTGCCAAGATTTAAAACATTCTCTTTTAACTTTTATCTTGTCTTGGACGGCCTCGTTCCACCACTATGCCTCTTTTCGTGTCGGAGCACTCCCTTTGGATTCTCCTAAGACTTCTTTCCCTATCCTCCTAATACACTTTGCTACCTTATCCCGCATAGTATTTGTACTCTCATTTACCGCCCAAACGTCTTCCTCTAGTACTCTTTCCCTGAATGCTGGTTGCTTATCACCTTTCAAGTTCCACCATTTAGTTTTTGAGCATTTATACATATTCTTTTTTCTAGTTCACCTTTGAAACTTCACATCTATGACCAACAACCTATGTTGGGCAGCCAAGCTCTCCTCTGGTATAACTTTACAATCTTTACAAGCTACGCGGTCTCTTTTCTTAGTTAAGAAGAAGTCAATCTGTGACCTTGAGGAGCCACTCTTATAAGTCACCAAATGTTCCTCTCTCTTCCTAAAAAAGGTGTTCGTCACTATGAGATCATAAGCCACTGCAAACTCCAAAATATCCTTCCCTTCTTCGTTTCTATTACCATAACCATATCCCCCATGTAGTCCTATGTATCCATCTACGCCGCGTCCTATATGACTGTTCAAATCTCCTCCTATGAAGACCATCTCTTCTTGAGGTATCTCTAATAGCACTCCTTCCAAGTCTTCCCAAAACATCTCCTTATGTACATCTTCTAAGCCCACCTGGGGTGCATAAGTACTAATTACGTTTACTATCTCTTCTCCTAACACTAACTTAATTGTAATAATCCTATCTCCATAGCGTTTTACATTAACTATATCTTCTTTTAGGTCCTTGCTTACTACTATGCCGACCCCATTTCTCGATCTATTAGGTCTTCTATACCATAACTTATACCCAGTCCTCTCAATCTCTTTAGCTTTCTGTCCCACCCACTTCGTCTTTTGCAAGCAATCAATTGCGATTCTTCTCTTGCAAGCAAGTAATTGCGATTCTTCTCATTTCCATTGTATCCACCACTTCCATAAGCGTCCCAGTTAAGCTCCCAATATTCCAAGTACCTAATATCAGCCTTCTATTTTGGACTAGCTTCCTTACCCCCCCACCCGTCCAGGAAAGTGTGAGGACCCTTGCCTATTTAACACTACACCTGGGCGTTGATGCAGCGATCCTTGCTCATTTAACATTGTACTCGGACCATACAGCGCGTCGCTAAGTAGGGAACATCCCCATGAAATCTCATTAGGTGTCGAAAAATCTATGAAAAAGATTCGACAAAGTTTTACGATAGCTGTCGACTACCTAACACAACTCTCCTCCTTTATCCGGGCTTGGGACCGGCTTTGAAAAAAACATAGGCAGACTTGGGTACGACAAAGATACGGCAAAAAAATAAAATATATATTTTATTTAAAATAATTTTGAAGATAGCATGTATATACTACTAAATATTTTATAAATAACAATTATATAGCTTGAAAAATACTATTCAATCGATAAATCAACATCATTCATACTTAAAACTATCAACATCATTCATACACAAAATACAAATATAACAAAAAGTATCAAATACAATTTCATACATCCCAAAATAAAAATAGTTTTTTCATTTCCTAAATTTTAGTTAGATCAAACTTCAATCATATCAATCTATTTTAGTTAATTATAGTTTGGCCCCTACTAAAATTTTATCATATCAATTGTATCCCCAAAAAGGTTTAAAATATTACATTTGGACTCCCGCCGTATCCTGAAAGTACCCTTCCTGTATCCCAGCCGTATCCTAGCCGTATCCTATGCAAAATTTAAAATAAAAAATTAGGATATGCCATCCGGCCGTATCCGTATCCCCGAAGTATCCAATATGAGTGCGGCGCCTAATTTGAAGTATCCGTGCTTCATAGTTGGAGGATTTTAAAGACCTGGTTGTCATATGTGTTCTGTTTTTGAAAATTTTTGCTACTTTCCTGGTCAGAGCTTGTGTCCTTTGCATTTAATTCTCAGGCTAATGTGGCTTAAGTTGTGGGTGACTATAATAGACTATATCTAGTGTGGCCAATTATTTCTGATACTTCCTTGCCACAGTAACATGCCAGTAATACTGTTTTAAGTAATCCCTTTCAAAATTATAATCATCACTGTTAGTTGTTAGTTTGCTACAAGTTTGAATTACTTTTTCCATTGAGAATTTTATTGTTCATATGTTCCTTAAATCCTTGCAGATGATTCTTCAAGAAACACCAAAGGTTAAGCACTTTGGTATTCAGAGGAAGCCATTACCCCTTGAGCCATCTGTACTTCTGCGTGAAGCTAATCGCCGGAGGGCTTCTCTTTCTGCTGGAAATGTGTTTGAATTATTTGATGGTCGCTCAGGTTTTGTTGATGGGTAATGGAATTTTAGTAATTGAATGCAATATAATGATTTATTCTGTTTGAAGAAATGCTTAATTTATATGGCGGAAACAACCTAGTTGGTGGTTCGAGTGTTTTAACCTAAAAGTGTTCTGAACTGCTTTAAATTGATTTGGAAGCAATTGCAACAGTTGCTGCTAAGTTCATCTTTTCTAATGGTTCAAGAAGAGAGATCTAATACATATACATATATATATATATAAAATTTTTGCAAGGATGCATGCTTTTCTTTATCTTCAGATCCTTTGAATTCTTTTCAGCTTGTCTGTGTGTGTATACATCTTTGTCTTCAGAACCCTTGAGTTATTTTTAAGTCCTTATCCAGTTGTTACATGCTGCCAGCTCAGGTTCAGATGCATCTTCAAGGATGTCCTCATCAGCTAAAGTACATACAATTTCTATGTCAAGAACTAATTCTTCCCCAGGGAACTTTGATGGCTCCATTGATCGACCGATGAGACTTGCAGAGATATATGTTGCTGCCGAGCATGCTCTGCAGAATACAATTTCTGATCCCAATCTTTTGAAGTCACTGTCATCTGTAGAGGAGTTTGAGGTACTTGTTAAAACAGACTATATTTCAAGTATCTGCTTAAAGAAGACAAGCTGTTGAAGTTTTTTAGTGTCTAGGTTTGCAAGATGTCTTGATAACAATTTCTCATGCTCAATGCACACTAGTACACACATGATTTCAACATGATGACTTTTTTAACCATGTCCACCAATGTCCTTTTATATACAAATAATGAGTTACTAGTGAAACATTTGAATTATTATTAGATACCCTAAGTTGAATTTAGTATATTTTGGTAGTATCACTAGCTCTTTTTAAGATTCGTCACTGTTTTATTTCCAAGCAAATGTATAGCTCCTAGAGCTTTGCTCTGTTTTTGAGTTGATGATTCTAAGTGCAATATTGGCTACTGTGTTGATCTTTAATATTGTTGACAGCTGAATCTTGTTACGTGTGTTGTGCATGTAATACAATGTTATCCTGAATTTTTGTTCCTGTCAGCAAAAATATCTGGAGCTATCAAAGGGTGCCGCTGACAATTATCACCGTTCGTGGTGGAGAAGGCATGGAG
This sequence comes from Vitellaria paradoxa, assembly GCA_019916065.1. Taxonomy (NCBI): domain Eukaryota; kingdom Viridiplantae; phylum Streptophyta; class Magnoliopsida; order Ericales; family Sapotaceae; genus Vitellaria; species Vitellaria paradoxa. The sequence goes on from CM034239.1 coordinate 30,333,690, forward strand.
TTGTCCTTGACGGTGAAATTGCAGCTGTATGCTATAAACATGGGAATTTTGATCTTGCTGCAAAGTCATATGAGAAAGTTTGTGCTCTCTATGCTGGTGAAGGATGGCAAGATTTGTTGGCTGAAGTCCTTCCCAATTTGGCAGAGTGTCAGAAAATACTGAATGATCAAGCTGGCTATTTATCATCTTGTGTGAGATTGCTTTCACTAGATAAAGCCTTGTTCTCAACCAAGGAGCGACAGGCTTTTCAGGCAGAAGTTGTCCGTCTCGCACATAGTGAAATGAAGCACCCTGTGCCCCTGGATGTGTCATCTTTGATAACATTTTCTGGAAATCCTGGGCCGCCATTGGAACTATGCAATGGTGATCCCGGCATCCTCTCTGTAACTGTTTGGAGTGGCTTTCCTGACGATATAACTCTTGAATCACTTAGTCTCACCCTGATAGCTACATATAATGCTGATGAAGGTGTTAAGGTAAGTGATTCAGTTTTGTGTAAGTTTGAATTGTCACTATTTTATATAAGATGCATCCATAGCATAACTAATATTTATCTATTCTCATTTTCAGGCTATTAGTAGCTCTGCAGCTACCATATTAAAGCCTGGCAGAAATATGATCACCCTTTCCCTACCTCCACAGAAACCAGGTTCTTATGTCTTGGGGGTTCTTACCGGGCAGATTGGTCAATTGAGATTTCGATCTCACAGTTTTTCTAAAGGCGGACCTGCAGATAGTGATGATTTTATGAGTTATGAGAAACCAACAAGACCCATCTTAAAGGTTTTGTTCATATCGTTTATTGAAAAATCAAAATATTTTAATGATGTTTGTGATGATGAGTATGAGTAGTAATCATCATACCATCATACTTTTAAGTTGCTACTTTTTCTTGTAGTCTCCCATTCAATGTGTTGTGGAGTAATTTGCGACTTGGGATCACTTTACTTGGTTATTTAAACATCTAACAATGCATTTCCATTCTTAGGTGTTTAAACCAAGGCCTCTGGTTGATCTTGCTGCGGCCGTTTCATCTGCTTTGCTAATTAATGAAACTCAGTGGGTCGGAATAATTGTTAAGCCAATTAACTACACCCTTAAGGGTGCTGTCTTGCACGTTGACACGGGTCCTGGTTTGAGGATTGAGGAATCTCATGCCATTGAAATGGAGAGGCATGCTGATGTATCAAAAAATCCAGCAGACTTGGGTGTCTCAGACGTTGCTAGAAATGAGGATTCTGGTATTACTGAAGAGCTTAAGCAGTTAGCTATTCAGGATGGCAGAATAGAGTTGCCAGAGTGGGCAAGCAGTATAACTTCTGTCCTATGGATTCCAGTGCTTGCTTTTAGTGAAAGTCTAGCTAGAGGAACAGATGCAGGTTAAAAAAATATTAGACTTTTTGTGGCTTCCATATGTTGCTAAAATTTATGCCGTGTTCAAGTGCTAAATGAACATACTAATTGTCTTCTGTGGGCAGCTGTCCCTCCCCAACAGAGTATTGTGGATGGGTTGAGGACAATAGCTCTGAAACTTGAGTTTGGAGTATCACATAATCAAACATTTGAAAGGTACTGCTAATCGCTTCCATTTCTCTTTCTGATTTCCATGCGTATTTTGTCAGATTAGTTTCTGTTAGCCCAAATTTTATCTGAAGTACTTGGAATTAATTTACAGGACTTTAGCTCTGCATTTCACCGACCCTTTCCACGTGAGTACACGTGTTGTAGACAAATGCAATGATGGTACTTTACTTCTGCAGGTATTATCCACTCTAGTTTCTTGCATAACTAGTTTTCAAGAATGACTCCATTTTTTTTTTTTTTTTTACATGGGAGTGTGGGGGTGTTCAGGGCTGTCACGATTCCATTAGCTGTGCCCAGCTTGTTGATTAAGGTTTATTAAGGCTGCTTGCATGACCAACCTTGGGATCCATGCCTTGGGGGGGGGGGGGGGAGGGAGGCGAAAATGATATATAAGTTGGGCTCTAATGGAATGATTAAAATTTTGGGGTGGGGATAGTACTCACTTGTTTATATTATTTCATCTAAAAATCTTTTTCTGTTCTTCTTGCAGGTGATAGTGAACTCTCAAGTGAAGGCCTCGTTGACCATCTATGATGCTTGGTTGGATCTTCAAGATGGATTTGCTCACACTGGAGAAAGTGATGGGAGACCAGCTTCTGGCTTCTTTCCACTTATTGTTTCCCCAACATCCAGAACAGGAATGTTGTTCAGCATATGCTTGGCAACTACAACTGCTGAAGGTACACTTATTTCATCTTCTGATTTACACTACGGATTATAATCTAGTAATGTTTTTGCGGATACTGAGTTTTAATTGCAAAACATTGGCATCTTTTTGTGTATGCATGCATGAAATGAACTTATGCACGCTTTTGTGAATTCTGATATATATTGGAGCAATTGTTTCACAATACATAAGGTTATGTGGACATCTAGAAATTTATAGAGATGAATGTTTTACGAGTTGGCTCTACAAATCTATCCAAGCATCTTCCTTTCCATGCTCTTGCGTCAAGTTCACTGAAATCCTTGCAGCCTTGCTCAAGCCTGCCTCATAACTTAAACAAGGTGAGCAAGCACCGCCTAGTTGAATTGGCAATCTCTCTCTCTCTCTCTCTCTCTAATAATGACTAAGGATGTTGTAGTGCATCAACCAAGAACCACAGGCATTTACCCCCAATCTAACCTTTAGTTCTTGGTTAACTATATGATGTGAAGTTGTTATTGGAAAGCTACCTGTGGCCTTTGATCAAACAATTGGTTTATGTTTATTAAAACATCTTGTAAATTGAAAAAATTATTGGAAGTTGATCTGTTTGCTTTTGTTATTATTTTTTCCCAGTTCCAGAGTAATCAGGAGCATCTTTTAGTGTAACCAAGGAAAAAAGATTATGTATGAGACCTCTTTGCTGAAGTATGGTTTCTTGTAGTCAGTTGTGTGGGGTTGCAGCAAAGGGAACACTAAGGGAGTTGTGGTTGATTTCAGCTTATTTAAATAATCCATTCTAGTTGTTAGTGATTTCCTTATAAATTGAAAGGCCTTGGTGTCCCCAAAATATTGTGGTAGTGATGATGATTTACTTGGTAAGGAGATACAAGTATATATAGGGATAGAAGTCCCTTAGCATCTGCCTATTAGGGATTCAGCCCTATGTTGGTGCGTCCTATATGGCAAGGAGGACTCTTGCTGATCTCTCTAAACTGATCAAGGAAGTCTCAACAAATCTATTGTAAATTAGAGAATAAAAAATTTCTTTTATGTATAAAAAAAGGTTTATAGCATTCCCTATATATACACAAGATGTCCTTAACTGAAAAGGAAAAAAAATAAATAAATAAATAACTATCCTATATCAAATCCTTCAATCAAAAGGATTTCAATGAATGCGCTATCTTCTAATTTAGGAATACAAATATCTACAGCCTAAACTCCTAAATACATTTTCCAACACTCTCCCTCAAACTGATGAATAGACATTATCCATTCCTAACTTGGTAACAGTTGTTTGAAACATGGGGTCACTCAAATCCCTGGTAAGTATATCTGCTAGTTAGGAGTTAGTGGATACATGAGGCGTATAAATCAAACCACTATCTAGCTTTTCTTTGACGAAGTCCTTGTCTATCTTGATGTGTTTGGTTCTGTCATGCTACACTGGATTGTGTGTAATACTGATTGCAGACTTCTTGTTATAGTAAAGTCTCACATGACCCTCCTATTTAATCTTCAAATCTTCCAAGATAATCTTCAACCATAACAGCTTACAAACTCGTGCCATTGCTCGAAATTCTGATTCAACACTAGGCCTTGCCACCACATTTTGTTTTTTGCTCCTCCATTTAACTAGGTTTCTACCAAGAAAAGTATAATACTCAGTGGTAGTTAACTAGGTTTCTACCAAGAAAAGTATAATACTCAGTGGTAGATCTTCTGTAGGTCACTTACCTAGCATAATCGGCATCTGTGTATGTTTCGAGTATAACTCCAACATTCCTTTGGAACAAAATATCTTTTCCCGAAGTTCCTTTAAGGTATTGCAACACACTATAGACTGCCTGCAAGTAAACTTCTTTAGGATTGTGCATGAATTGGCTTACTATATTTACAGCATAGGCATTGTCAGGCCTAATGTGAGATAATAAGTCTCCCAACCAATCTTTGATACTTCTCCTTGTCAACAGCAACAGCCCCCTCTGCCTCTCCAAGTTTGTGGTTGGAATATATTGGTGTACTTGCTGGTTTGCATGCTAGCTTCCTTGTATCTTTCAAAAGGTCAACAATGTACTTCTATTGAGAGATAAAGATTCACTACCTTGAGTGTGCACTTCAATTCCTAGAAAACATTTCAATCTTCATAGGTCTTTAATTTCGAACTTTTTTGGCAGATTTTGTTTAGAGCCTGTATTTTTTGAAAAAGATAAGTAAATTTTATTTCAAAGCATCGAAAAGATGCTAAAAAACAAAATATAGCGAGTGTGTACAACTTGTCCTACTCACTTCATACTAGCAATAAAAGAAAGAAAGGAACACAGGTCGATCTCTTTCCCCTCTTCCACCCAACTATATAAACAAGAAAGAAATAAACTTTGGCCTCTCAAAACATTCCTCTCTATATTCTCAAAAATCCGTCTATTACGCTCCTTCCAAATCAACCAAAAAAGACAAAAAGGAATCAAATTCCAAATCTTCTTCTTCCTTCTTTCTAGTGGATGTCCCCACCATGCTAAAAGAAAGCTTTTAAGATTCTCGGAGAAACACTTTTGGACACCAAAACATGAAAGGGTTAGGCTCCACAGTTCAGCAAACCAAAAGCAGTGAGTGAATAGATGTTCAATTGATTCCTCTTGCTTGAGACATAAAGAGCATCTATTTACTATAGAGTATCCCCCTAGTTTTAAATTATCCGTAGTCAAAATCCTCCCCCTCACAGCACACCAAGACAAAAAAATGATCTTTGTTGGAGCAGCGGAATTCCATAATTTCATCCAAGGAAAATCATCATTCTCCCCTCCTTGCAAGAATAAATAAAAGGACTTCACGGTGAAAGCATTGTGATTTGACAGCTTCCAAATCATTGAATCAGCTGTGGCTTCCTCCGGTAGTGAGTAGAGAAGTTCCAGTAGTAGTTGAAAACTATCCAATTCCCAGTCGTTCATACTCCTTCGTAGCTGCACATTCCATGCTCTGTTTGAGCCAAAACTTGTGCTATAATTTGATACTAAAGCATTCTTGTCAACTACAATGGCGTAAATCTCGGGAAAGACTCATGAAAGGTAGCCAATCTCCAGCCATTTATGCTTCCAAAACAATATCCTGTCTCCCCTTCCCACCTTCCATGATATGCAGCTGTCAAAATTAGACCAATTCCTTCTAATGCTTTTCCATAAACTGATACCAAAAGAGTTTGAACCCTCTACAGAAAACCAGTCTCCTTTCTCCTCAACATGTTTATTTACTATCACTCTTTTCCAAAGGCTAGAGTCTTCATGAGCAAATCTCCAAAACCACTTTCCCAACAGAGCTTCATTATGTAACTTCAGCTGCCTTATTCCAGCACCACCCAAATGGGTGGGCTTGCAAACAACCTTCCAATCCACTAAGTTGTGTTTGAATACTCCTTCACTCCTTCCCCTAAGAAAATTCCTTTGTAGTCTTTCCAATTCCTTTAATACGGAAGTTGGGACAGAGAAGAATGATAGATAATAAGTGGGAATACTAGAGAGCACACTTTTAATTAAGGTAATCCTTGCCCCAGTTGATAAATAATTTATTTTCCATTCAGCCAATCGGTTTCTGCACCTCTCTATAACTGGATCCCAGAGTTGTTTGGACTTAAGTCTAGCTCCCAAAGGCATACCCAAATATTTAGTGGGAAGAGTACTAGTTTTACATCCTAGAACAGCTGCTAGCTCATCCAGATTTAGAATGTGACCCACTGGCATAATCTGTGATTTGTTGAGGTTGATTTTCAATCCTGAGATAGCTTCAAATCCCAATAAAATACAGCGAAGATGACCAATTTGTAGTAAATCAGTTCCACAGAATATTATTGAGTCATCTGCAAACAGAAGATGAGAGATACTGAGCTCTCGATTACTAGATACTGCTGTGAACCCTTCAATGAATCCTTCTTTCTCAGCATTTTGCATCATCCTACTAAATACCTCCATTACTAGGATAAAAAGAAAAGGTGAAAGAGGATCTCCTTATCTCAATCCTCGTGAGCTATGTTGCTCGGACTCGGGTGCGGGTGTCGGACTCAGGTGTGTATCCAGATGTCGGATTCGCCTATTATCTACATTTTAGGATACGGGGACTCGGCTTAAAAAGTGTCTAAATTTTGGATACAGGTATGGGGATACAACACATGGAAAAAATGTCTAAATACTCATGCAAGTAAACTATCACTAAAAAAAAAAAAGAATTAAATAATACACCTTTAATACTCTAGTGACTCTCTCTCTTTATATTTGATACACAAATAGAAGAGCAAAAGTCTCAAGAGATTTCTTATTAAGCAATTATGTGAGTATGTTAATTTTACTTATTTGAGACATGTGACTTAAAATGTAACAGTGTAGCGTGTACGTACAGAAGACAAAAGTTTGAATGAATTTAATCAATTACATTTATGTAATTAATTTATTGGGAACTTAAAAATAAAGAGATGTCTAAGAACGAACTTAAAAATAAAAATTCATTCATGAAGTAAATTACAAAAGCTAATTTGGAATTTTTATCTTTTTATATTATGAAAGACCAAAAGAGTTTGGCATTACATGTTATCCAAAAGATTTCTTAAACCCAACTTTTATCTCTTCTAAAACCAAACGTATTTGAAGAAATTTTACCACATCTGACACGGATCCCACACCCATGTCGGTGCCATGTCATGTCGACACGGGTACTTCACTCTAAAGTGAAGAGTCCGAGTAACAGTGCTCGTGAGGATGTGAAGAAGCCTTCGGGAGAGCCATTTATCAAAATGGAAAAACTAGCAGTAGAGATACACCAATAGATCCATTGACACCATCTTTCTCCAAAGCCCATCCTTTTCAGTAGATAGATCAGAAACTTCCAATTGACATGATCAAAGGCCTTCTCAATGTCTAATTTGCAGATGATTCCAGGTTTTTTGGTAGGATTATAGCACTTATACTCATTTTTTGTTGAAGAATACCCCACAAAAACATACTTTATTGCTTTGGAATCCAGTTTCCCTCTATTTTGACTGTGAATATGAACAAACGACACACAACCAAATATTTTAGGAATAATAATTTGTGGTATGAAGATCAGGGTAGAATTGGGAGAGTGTATTTATAGGACTTGTGAATCCCAAATTCTTGATGGTAATCTGTTTATGAGATGTGAAATTATAAGAGTGACTATTTTTTCTTTCTATCACTCCATTCTGTTGTGGAATGTCAACACAAGTGACTAATGAATGATCTCTTCCCGTAGGAAATATGGTGACAAAATTTGATTGAAATAATCCCTTGGATTATCACATCTAAACTTTTTTATTTGAACCCCAAACTGAGTTTTGATCATGCTCTAAAAATTTGGGAAGACACTGCTGACATCAGATTTGGATTTTAGCAAGAAAACCCAGGTGACCTTAGTACAATTATCAGTGAAAGAAACAAGCCATCTAGCACCTGAAATATTTGTAATAGTGGATGGACTCCATATGTCACTATGTATCAATGCAAAAGGAATAGAGCTTCTTTTATTATTGTTTGAAAACTTACATGTTTGTGTTTTACAAGTTCACAAACATCACAATGAAAGTTCTCACTATCTAGCCCTTTGAATAAAGAACGAAACATGATTTTAAGAATACCGAAGGAAGGGGGTCCAAGTCTTCGATGGTAAAGCCAAATTTTATTTTTATTGGCATGAGAATGCTTGGAAAGAAATGATAGATGTGATTTATCCTTGCTAACACTCAGGTTTTCAGGTATTTCAAGGTAGTACAATTCATCCTTCTCTTTAGTACGTTCAATTATCATCCTTGAACCCCGGTCCTAAAATACACAATGAGTGGAAAAAAGGTTACTTTGCAGTTCAAGTCATGAGAGAGTTTATTTATATGCATAAGGTTAGTGGATAGCTTTGGAACATGGAGTACATTCCTTGGAATAAATGAGGGACTAATCTTGATATCTCCAACACTTGTTATAGTGGTTAATGAACCATTTGCAGTAACTATTTTTCTATTGTTGGGACAAGGGACATACGTACTAAATTTTTGAGAAGAATGTGTCATATGATCTGTTGTTTCTGAGTCAATAATTCAAGAATTCACAAATGCACCGAGACATTTAAACCATGTGAAAGAGGAATTTACTTAAATGTGGCCAATGAATAGATACCTGTGGATTTAGGATTTTTAAGAGTTACTAGTAGGTCCTATAGCTTCTCATTTGTCTCAGCCATGGTGATTGGCGGAGATAATACGAGATGAAAAAAATTGGTAGTCAACAACAGTCGAACTGGAAAAGACAGACGATCACATTGTAAGTGTGGGCACATAGATGATCACACCTTTAGTGGTGGTGTTTGACAATCAGGATTTCCCCAATCGATGAAGAAGCAACGATAACTATGGCTTCAGGCGACAGTGAACAGCGGTACAAACGATTGACAGTGGTGCATGTTGGGTATTGGTGCAATCACACGGATGATCACAGCTTCAGAAAAAATTAGTAGTGGTGGTTGATGTTGCTTGATTGACAGTCAGAAGTGGTTGGCAATCCACAAACAATCACGATCAATGATTGAGAAACGATGAAAGCTGACTGACGAAGATTGATGATGGAGCAATCAACAATCAGCAGTATTGACAATCCATAGGAGATTGCGATCGACGATTGGGCAACGATGATGAGCGGCACTCGCACAAATGAACACTGACGACGGGTTCGTTGATGCCCGAAACAAGTTCGATGGCATCTCGGACCGTTCCTTGTGGCCTCTTGTCCACTCTTGGCGTCCATAGGCGGAGTTCAAACCCTGACCCACCTCCCAATTAGATATCTCAATCCGGCGGGCATAAGCGACGGGGAATGTCTGTATGGACAGTGAGTTCCTTTATTTTTGCGCCGTGTTTTCTATTAGTGAACAACAACGGTGCTTGGGGTTCACGCTCCAGGCGACGAACGCCGACTGCACTTGGAGTTCCGGTGAGTGCAATTGAGAAGACTGGCAATTTGTTTTCTGGAAGAGACGAAGGTCTTGAACAGTAAGCTTGATCAGCAATTAAGGCTGAACAGTGCTGGGAGAAAGAAAGAAAAAATTTCCTAGCAATGAGGCCAAGTGGAAAAATTCCCAGAGTGCCTAAAGCTCTGATACCATGTTGTAAATTAGAGAATAAATAATTTCTTTCATGAATCAAAAAGGTTTACAACATTCTCTATATATACACATATATCCTTAATTGAAAAGGTAAAAAAAAAATAACTATGCTATATCAAATCCTTACATTGAACGGATTTCAATAAATGCGCTATCTTCTAATTTAGGAATGCATATATTTACCGCCTAAACTCCTAAATACATTTTCCAACCTTAATTTTAGCCATCAAACCACTGGACCCTGATGATCCCATTAGTAAGTGAAGTTACCTCATGGGAGGAAAATCCCTTTGCCTGACTCTGGATCCTCCAGTGACGATATTACACAGGAGGCATCTTCCTGTTGTTTGGGTACCTATCTGACTGATAATTTGCCACAAAATATCCTATGAACAGGATCTCTTATCTTAGAATGATTGAATTTGCTGCATAAAAACTAGTCTGTGATGTTATTCCAGCCTTCTTTGTAAATGCATGCCTACTTTTAAAGCAAGAAAACAATACTTCTCTTTCAGATGAAGCCAAAGCATTGCGTGGAGATAGTATTTTAAATATCAGATACGGAATTTCTGGTGATAGAACTATTGGAGCGCATGCCCCTGTGGCCATGGACCCTAACATTTCTGAGGACTCTAAGCAGTATCTGATCTTCAGGAGTGCTCTTTTGTTGCAACGGCCTGTCCTGGACCCTTGCCTGGCAGTTGGTTTTCTTCCTCTTCCTTCAGTTGGTCTCAGAGTTGGGCAGCTTGTTACGGTGCAGTGGAGAGTTGAGCGGTTAAAGGATTTTGAGGACAATGTGCTCTCTGACAAAAATGTAAGTAATAAGAGTCTTCATTTTCATTTTATTTTAGTTTTTGTTTCCTTTTGTTGTAAACGCCTACATTTGTCTCACCAGAAAATGAGATTTTAGGTGAATTTTTTCAAAGAAAAAGATTCGTAGAAATCCCCCCCCCAACCCAATCAATTACAATTGTTCAGTTAAAAAAACTTGAAAAATAAGTATTGTTTTTTTTTTTTGTGAGGTAATTATCTACATAATTGACAATAATTCTTTTTATTTAAATTAAATTTGGAAAGAAAATAGAGAGGACTCACCCATGGACATTTAACTCTATTTAAATTCAAAATTTTAAATTAATTGTTTTTGGATAAGTACCAAAAACATTCTTCTGCTTAAAAAAAACAAATGTCAGAATAAAATGTAGGAAGTTGTTTTCCTATTCCAAAAACATAGAATATTGTTCATAAAAAATTGATTTTATCAAGCAAATAAACAACTTAAAGTTTTTATTTTCCCATAAATTATTTTTTTTCCTGCATTATCCAACAAAACAAACAGAGCCTAAGTGCTTCAACTTGAAAGTTATACTAGTATGGTGGGTTTCTCTACTCTTTTTGATAGTCTCGCCTAAAAAGAACTGAAGTTCGCTATGACAAAGTCTGTAAGCCGAGTTAGTATGTCAAGGAAGTTGCCTCCTGTATTTCAGTGTTATTATGTGATTGACATATTCTCTTTCACCTTTTCTAGTGATTTAACTGAAGTATTCGTAAGTTCCTCTGATGTGTTTGTTTTGTTTAAATTAAATGAAAACAATAGTAAATCTTCATTATTGACAAACAGAAATCAATGAGAAGGGAAAATATATTTTACGTAAGAGGCCTGTATCATAGAGATAACTGAGCCACTTGATGCTTTGGCATTTTTGCCACAATGCCTGAACTTTCTAGAGTATTAATGTGACAACTAGTATTTTGTGTTTTCTCTAGTTCAGCGGTACAAGATTAATTTCTCGTACACAGTGCTTGAGTAAATTTACATTAACTCTTTGTAGTATTGTTATTCCCAATCAAAATTCTTACATTTGTATGAGAAGTAGGACGTACAAGTGGGTACATACTTAAGGTTTTTTGGGATGTAAATCATGTGGCAAACAAATTGTTAGAGATTATTTTATTTGTGTTAGCGAATATTATAATTATTGCCAATTTATTATTTCCTTTCTTGGAGACAGCCCTTGATTAGCTGTCCTTCCCATTTCGATTGTAATTAAACATTATAAATACAATGAAAGGGAGATGAGCAGGACACACGTCTCAAATCTTGTTTTGATATTCCAACTTAGTATCAGAGCTAGGTTTAATTTTTTTTTTTTTTTAAAAGAAAAGGAAAGAAGAAACCCTAGCCGTTAGAACCCAAAAAAAGGGGTTTCATCTAAAGTCAGTCGCCGGCACCATCTCTGGCCACCGGAGCCAACATCCAACAGCAACACCAGGCTCGTTGGCGACTGACGATCACTATTCGAGTAACCTAGTTGCCGGCAATTGTCTCACGCTCGCTCATGCGCCTTCGTGTTCTCTGCTCCAAGTCTCAAGCGTCAAGGGCTTCTATGCGCGTGTCGGAGTGTGATCGGCTGGAGATACTCTAGCGTTCCTTGATGGCAGTCGCCGGATGTAGGGGGCTGTTACTCCCTTTTTTTGTTCCTTGATGATTTGCTTTGATTGATGTTGATTGGAGTCTTTGCAGTCGCCGCTACTCTATGGTTTGATGTCTACTTTTGGTATTTGTTTTTGCGTACAACTATAATCATTGATTTTTCTCTTCTGATTTTCTGTTTCGGTCTTCCATTGTGTCGAAGTAACTGCTATTGTTATTCTATTCACTCACGGGGAGTTTTGTTTGTTGTTTTGATTCATCGGTGACTGTCCTTTTTTTTTTTGGGAGGACTTTCAATTAGATTTGATTGCTCTCGTTATTTAATTGAATATGCCAAAATCAAAATCTTCATCTGATCAATTTTTGCCCCAGGCAATTTTTCTTAAGGCTGCTGATATTCGTCGCTCCATCACACCAAAGAAATTGAATGGTGATGAGTATTTGAGTTGAGCACATGTAGTTAAAACTTTTCTTCGAGGTAAAGGTAAACTACAATATGTTATTGATGAACCACCATCTTCTAATGATCCTAAGTATTCTATTTGGATGAGTGAGGATGCAATTGTAATGGGCCTCTTGTGGCATAGCTTAGAAGATATTGTGGCCACTACTGTTGAATTTTATGATTCTTCTAAAAAGATTTGGGAATGCCTCTCTAAATCTTACTCCTAAAGAAGTAATATATTTTGAGTTTATGAGTTGTACGAGCAAATGTTTTCAGCAAAACAAGGAGAAAAATCATTATTAGAGTATTATAGTCACTTGAAAAGTTTATGGGAACAGTCATTGTAGTATCACCCTTTTAGTGCAGACTTGACATAGCAGAAGAAGTAATGGGAAGAGTTTATGATTGCTAATGTTTTATCTGGTCTTAATCCTGCTCTCAGAGGATTTAAGGATTAGATCTTAGCAAGCGAAACCTTGCCTATTGCTACCAGTGCTTATGCTTGTATACAACGATCGTTGTTAGGCAGTCGTTCTTCCACCAATGATCAAACAGTGCCAACGACTGATTCATCTGTCCTTGTTAGCTATCAAAATCGTGTTGGCTCTTCTCGTTGATCTAGTGGTGGAAGGAACACTCGTGGCAGATCTTCAGGTGGAGGCAGATCTTTTGGTAATAGAGGAAATTGTAAGTGTGATTTTTGTGGAGGAACTAATCATATAGAACCTTTTTGTTGGAAGAAATATGGGAAACCAAAGCAGACACATCATGTTAGTTACTTGGGTTCTATGCAGCCTTCAGTGCCTCACAGTGATACTTCCATATTTGATTCTCAAGAGACATTCACTCTAAGTTTATCCTAGCCTCAAGAGCTTATCCAGTTATTGCATGTTTCTACTCCTACTTCCACTGCACTTTGGCAAGTTTAGGTAATCCGGCTTTTGTGGCCTCTTTCTCTCCATCCTGGATTATCGATTCAAGAGCCAGTTGGCATATGTCTGGTAGTTCCTCCTTATTCTCTAATCTTAGTCATATTGATTATAATATTGTCTTAGTTGATGGCTCTTCTTGTCCTGTGTCTGGCAAAGGGACTCTTCGTCCCTTGTCATCTCTAAATTTATAATCTAACCTTTATGTGCCTCAATTTCCTTTTAATTTATTATTTGTGAGTCAATTAACCAAAATTTTGAATTATTCAATAACCTTTTTTTTCAAACTCTTGTGTCTTTCAAGATCTTAAGACTAAGAAGATGATTGGTTTGGGGCATGAGAAGGGATTGGTTTGGGGCATGAGAAGGATGGCTTTTACTATCTCGATGTTGATCACCCTCCAACACTCATCTTTTGCTGCTCTCTGCATTGTTCTCTCTCCTCTTAAGTGGCATCGTTGTTTAGATCATCCATTTTTAGCAAGATTAAAGCTTATTGTTCCCAATTTGAGTCCTGTATCTAGTTTAGAATGTGAGACTTGTCAATTTGGCAAACTTCACTGCAGAACTTTTCCTAGTCGTCTTAATAGTCATGAGCTGAGTCCTTAGCTGTCGTTCATACTGATGTTTGGGAACCCTTCCGGGTTAAGAGTGTCAATGGTTTTTTTCTATTTTATTCTATTTATTGATGATTTTTCTCATATGACTTGGCTTTTTTTGATGAAACAAGGGACAGAGTTACCTTCTATCATTTCTCGTTTCTATAATGAAATTCTCACTCAGTTTGATAATGAAATCAAAATTCTTCGATCTGATAATACCATGAAATACATTCAATCTGTTGTTGATAACTTTTGTCTTGAAAGGGGAATTATTCATTAAACAACCCACCCTCGCACTTCTCAATAAAATGGTGTGGTTGAACCGTAAATATCGTCGTGTGTTAGATGTTGCACGCACTTTAGTATTTCAAACGCATGTTACTAAACATTTTTGAGCAAATGCTATTCTCACAGCATGTTACCTTATTAATAGAGTGCCTACATCCATCTTGTCAAACCAATCTCCCTTTTCTATCCTTTATCTTGGTTGGTCACCCTTTGCTGCTGCTCCTCAAATTTTTGGTTATGTTGCTTTCGTTCATATCCTTGATCCAGGTTAAGATAAATTATCATTTCGTTGTCATGTCTTTTTTTGGGGGATTCTTACACACAGAGGTATCGGTGTTATCATCCTTAGTCTCGTCACTATTTTATAACTGTTGATGTCACCTTTTTTAAATCCACCGCCTTCTTTTCTTTTGAGGGTGATATTCTGTCAACTTTATTTCTAGTGAGGGAGCGTCCTCTCCAACTTTTCTTGCTCCCATGTCCTCAGTATGTCCCTTTGTCTCAGCCTCCATCCCTCGACTTAAACACTATCGACATCACCACTCAACTGGAGAGTTCTACCATTGTTCCTACTATTCCCTCCATTGCTCCTCTGCCAAGGGTGCATTAGTGTGGTCCTAATAGGAGGGTGATTCTTCCTTCCTCGAATGATCCTTCTTCTATGCCTGAGGTACCTGCTTCTCCTTCTGACTTGCTTGTTGCTTTGCGGAAAGGGAGGCATACTGGCATTGAACATCCTATTGCTAATTTTGTTTCGTACCACTGCCTTTCCTCTTCTATGTCCTCTTTTGTTTGTGCCTTGTCTTCCGTTTTTGTTCCTACATCTTATAAACAAGCCTTATTAGTTTCATGATAGAAACATACAATGGATGAAGAAATGTATGCTTTCCTTCAGAATCAGATGTGGGAACTCATTCCTCTTCCCACTAGAAAACAAGTTGTTGGTTGTGGCTAGGTTTATACTGTTAAATATTTTCTCGATGGTTCGGTTGAGCGTCTTAAGGTTCGGTTAGTTGTCAAAGGGTATACTCAGACATGCGGTGTTGACTACTTTGAGACATTCTCATCCGTTGCTCGCCTAAATTCAGTTCGAATTCTTTTTGCTATTGCTGTTAGTCGTTCCTGGCCTTTATATCAGCTTAATAGTAAGAATGCCTTTTTTCATGGTGAGCTTCAGGAAGAAGTACATATAGATCAGTCCCCTGGTTATAGCATTCCTGGTTTTGAACATCTTGTGTGTCACTTACGACGTGTTTTGTATGGCCTGAAACAGTCTCCTCGGGCTTGGTGACCGTTTCAGCTCTGTCCTTCTTAATGTTGGGTATACTCGCTCTACTATTGATCATTCTGTATTTATATGCCGTATGTTTGCTGGCACTATTATTTTGATTGTATATGTGGATGACATTATTATTTTTGGTGATGATGTTTTGGGTATTGTGGATTTGAAAACGTATCTTGCCACTTAGTTTCATACTAAAGATCTTGGTCGACTTTGTTACTTTATTGGAATTGAGATTGCCCGCTCATCCCAGGGTATTTCACTCTGTTAACGTTTACTCTCTGAAACTGGCCTTCTAGGTGCTCATCTTCCTAGTACTCCCATGAACTCCTCTATTAAATTGGATGCTAATTCGGGAGAGATCTTTTTTGATGTGGGTCGTTACCGACGCCTTGTGGGAAAGC
Organism: Vitellaria paradoxa; assembly: GCA_019916065.1. Taxonomy (NCBI): domain Eukaryota; kingdom Viridiplantae; phylum Streptophyta; class Magnoliopsida; order Ericales; family Sapotaceae; genus Vitellaria; species Vitellaria paradoxa. Next base: position 30,349,459 of record CM034239.1, read on the forward strand.
TCATTTATCTCGCCATTACTCTGCCGGATATCACCTATGCAGTGGAGGTAGTCAGCCATATTCGACCTAGTCCTCTCTTCTGCATTTTGAGGCTGTTTTTAGGATTCTATGATATTTGAAGCAGTCTCTTGCTCATCGTCTTCTATATCGACCTTCTTCTTCCGTATCTATCACTGGTTATAGCGATGTTAGTTGGCTAGAAGTCGAACAGATCGGTGTTCAACTTCGGGTTATTGTACATTTGTTGGTGGTACTTTGGTTACTTGGTAGAATAAGAAGCAACAAGTTGTTGTTCGATCTAGTGCAGAAACTGAATACCATGTTATGACTCATATTGCCTCTGAAATATTCTGGGTTCAATCTCTCTTACGTGGCTTTGGAATTGATGTCCTAGAACCTATGCCTATGCACTGTGACAATCAGGCTGCCATTTTTATTACAAATAATCCAGTGATTCTCAAGTGCACTGAGCATATTAAAGTTGATTGTCATTTCATTCATAATTTATTGATTCGCAAACAACTGGGTACTCCTTTTGTGAGATCTTCATCACAATTGGCTGATCTTCTTGCTAAGCCGTTGTCTCATTCTACCTTTCAAACTTCACTTTTCAGGTTAGGCATTTTTTATTTGTATGCTTCAACTTAAAGGGGCGTGTTAGAGATTATTTTATTTATGTTAGGGAATATAATTATTGCTAATTTATTATTTCTTTTCTTGGACAAAGCCCTTGATTAGCTGTCCTTCCTATTTTGATTGTAATTAAACATTATAAATATAATGAAAGGGAGATGAGAAGGACACACCTCTCAAATCCTGTTTTTGATATTCCAACTAAAATGAAACCTTTATTCTTATCTCATAAGTTTTCCTTGTAAATACAATTCTGTGTATAGGCACTTTGCGGCTACAAGAAATTATCATGTACTTCGTGAATTTGTAAACTTATTTCTTGTCCAACAGGATGAGGTGTTGTATGAAGTTAATGCCAGTTCAGAGAACTGGATGATTGCTGGGAGGAAAAGAGGGCATGTTCCACTCTCTGCAAACCAAGGTAACTGAAATTATTATTATTATTATTATTATGACCAACTCCTCTAGCTAGAATCCGCATATTCCTGAATCCCTCTGACAAGCCTGTTCCTGTAAATGGATTGATGAAATCTGGTGGTAAGAAGATGAGAATACCACCGAGTCACAAGTCCCATGTGCATCATGAATTACCAAAGAACCATCCAGAAAATATGGTGAGAGGGGGAAATGCGAGTATGATGAAGATCATGATCATGATCATGATGATGATTATTATTATTATTATTATTGTTATGTTAACAGTTTTTCATTTGTTTTCCCTCTCGAGTACAAGAACCGAGCAATAACACCGTAATTTGTTTCCCAAGCATACTAATAATCTCTTCTATTGTAACAGGTTCTCGGATGGTTATCTCAATATTATGTGTGCCACTCGTAGCAGGATATGTTCGTCCACCTCAACTGACCCTGCCAAATGTTGAAGCGGCAAATATAAGTTGCAATCCCCCTGGACCTCATCTGGTCTGTGTGTTGCCTCCGGCTCTCAGCTCTTCTTACTGCATACCAGCCACATGATAACACTTGAGGGCATCTTTTTGTTTGCCGGATTTGTTCTTACATTTGATGAAAATTTATTCGTTGGGAGATGAAAGTCAGATGGCCATCTTTTTTCATTCTCCGTGGAACTTGTAAATTTTTATTAGTTTTCTAAAATTTTGAAATGGTTTAATTTGATACTGACAGTTGTTTGAGTGTTCAGGCATAGGCTGCTGTGTAATGTGTTGCCTCATGTACAGTGGACTTTTTGAGTTTGTACAATAGTGTAGAGTTTGAAAATTACAGAGCAATTTTCTTCTATTTCCTTGACACAAACACTGATTGAATAAAGAAATAAAATAAAATCAGGGTAAGACGAGTTTTACGTGGCTATTGAATATGTTTCTTTTGATGCCCAATGTGTTGACAGAATTGGCCTATTGATAGTCTGATGGGAGGAAAATCCTAGAAAGAGCTGCACTTTTTGCAATGAGAGAGTGCCTCACGGTGACGAGGAATGTATTTTCTGTAGATTTTGGTATCTTTGACGGTGGGGTTATAAACAAATCAGGCATTTGATAAATCATTTTGATAATAAAGAAGTTTGAGTTCATTTTTCAAACTCAATAAATAAACAAGCAAGCTTGAGTAATGGTAAACTAACTCAATAGGACTTGTAAATAAGTTTGTTTATCGTTAGTGAACATATTTGTAGATAGCTCACGAGCATATTTGTCTAAGTGTGCTTGCATCTTTAACTCGACCAATTCTATTGGTGCCAATATGTGTGGAGAAATAAAGATGGGTTCTATGCTAGGCACCAAATCAATACCAAATTAATATGGGATTTTGCCTCTCGCTTGGGCGGCAAGTTAGACAATTCTTTTGGAAACATATCTGAGAATTCACAAATAGTCTTGGGCAGCTCTGCTTTGGCACTAGCCTCATCCTCATCAAAAGATAGACGAGAAAATATTGCATGAATCTAGTTGTCCTGCTCATCCAAAGATGGGAAGGCCCGCGAACCACGCTAGTCATCAAAGAAACGAATATGATCACCCCTTAGGGTAAACAGAGTAACTCACTTCTTAGAGCAATCAATCATTGCTTGGTAGAATACAACCAATCCATACCAAGAATTTTGTGAAAACTCTCATCTCTAGCATAACCAAGTCAAATACTAAACTATATTTCTGACTATCAACATCATCCTTAGTCACCAATTCACACGACACTAAACTATATTTCTAACTATCGACATCATCCTTAATCACCAACTCACACTCCCTAAAAACTCTATTCAATGAAAAGCAATCGTTTATAAGTATCTACACAAGTAACGACGAAACCAAGTGTCATAGATCTAGACCTAACACAGAAACATCGTAGTGATGAAAGAATATGATATTGTCTTGGGGAACGAACCTCTACTGTTGATGCTGCTATTGAACTGATTGAGCAGTTTGCTATGTCTTCCCCCCTCCACCATTCTACCTCTGTGGGCTAAACCTCTAAATATGACCTGGCTGGCCACAACCATAGCATGTTCTATTGTCCAGTGTTGGCCACCACCATCTACCCAAGTTGATTTTTTTACCTTGGGGCACTCGTCTCTAAGATGATTCAATAGAGACTCCAAATTGGAAAGGCGCTACACTACTCTACTGAGAATACTAAATCTGCGACACCGACGAATCACCCCTCAGTCTCTTCCCGTAGATTTTGGAATCTTTGGCGGTAGGACCATAAACAAATCAAGTATTTGATAGATCATTTGTGATTCAGTTTGTTAAGAGCTTGTTTAAATAAAAGAAGTTTGAGTTTATTTTTCAAACTAAATAAATAAATAAAAGAAGCTTGAAAAATGGTGAACTAACTTGATAAGACTTGTGAATAAGTTTGTTTATCATTTATGAACATATTTGTGTATAGTTCATGAGTATGTTCGTTTAAGTGTTTGTTAACATGTTTATATATTAGCTAGGTTGTCTATAAGGTTTTAATGACTTGAATTTTTATTGGTCACTTAGATTAGATATAAGTTGCTCATTAATTTACATTTTGTTTGTCAAGTTAGAAAATGTTATTTGTTTTTTTATTAAAAAAATTATTTATTTGTTATGTTTATTTATTAACAGCCTCATGAGCAAGTTTATGAGTATTTGACTCAAGTTCAAACTTGTCAATAAATCTAGTTTGAAAATAATACTTTGAATTTGTCCAAAATTCAGTTCGAGCAACCAATTTAAAAAACAAATGTTATGTAATTTTATAGGTACCCTCAGAATTATTTTGAAAATAATTTTGAAGCAACGTTAATAATATTTTCAAAATTATTAAGAAAAAATATAAAAATTAGATGAATATATTAAATAAAAATTGACATGATTTGATTTGATTTTAAAATAAAATAATTATTTAATATATTTACTAAAATTTTAAGACATAAAGTATAAACTCAATCAAACAAATATAAATTTATACAGAACACCTATTATAGAATAGAGGCAGCAAATCATTGATAACGAAATATTTATTTGCATTTGTAGGAAATGAGTTTTCACGTGTTATTTGTTCGATTTATCAAATTATTCAACACCAATTGCAACAATTTCCAAATTGCAAAATCGAATAACAGTGCAATAATTGGTATGGTATGAAGACAGCTAGACTCCTTATGGTGAGATAGAGCCGCCCAACAAAAATATTAAGTTACATGGTGATGTACATCTCTCAACTTTTGACTCAATATTGGCACCATGTGTGTTTGCAAATTTATTCAAATAAGTTAACTTTGTTTTATTAAAAATTAAATTTTTATTATATTTCTTTTGACATAATTTGCATGCATTTCTTTTAAAAATAAAAAAGTTCCCGTTTCGAGCAAAATAAATCAACTTATTTGGCCAAAATGAGTCAGCATTACCCAGCTACTTTAAATTAACAAAAAGAAAATCACATTGAATCGGTGACTAACTATGAAAATATAAAAAACAAGACAATAAATAAAAAAGAACTATATAATTTACTCAACACACCCTCCAATTAATAAAATAATAATCAAAATTACTATAATTTATTTTATAATCATCAATCCTTAATCTCTATATAGGCATACAAAGAGGCTCAGGTTGACCCTGACCAGATACAATTTTCACTTAACTCGACTCGGTCTTGATCCTATGTATATATAAACTTGATTTTGACCCACCCCTACACCTTTGATTCAAGTCTTCGAACACCCACATCTTATCCTAACCTTAAAAATTTAATTTTGTTTCTATTATTTTTTTTCAATTGTTTATTTGTACTATACCAAAGTGGATAATAGATATGAGTATTTTTATGATGTTTAGGGCGAGGACTCAATTAATTCCCTTATTCATAATTGAAAATTTTCAAAACCTACGAATCTATAAGAATTATTAATAGAATTTATTTATTTTTAAGGCCAATTGCTTAATTATTTTTTAAGTTCAAGTTATTATTAATTTAGTTTGAAAAATATTTAAAAATATTAAAAAATACAAAAAGTCAATAGGTCAAGATTACGATCAAAATTGACAAACCCTAACCTGATCCGATTTTTGCAAGGCTAGTTAGATTTTGGGGAAAATCGGGTCAGGTCGACTTATGTTACATGCCTATTAAATAATCATATAATCCTACGATAGGTTTGAAAATATCACGTTTTTATTTGTTTATATTTAATAATGTGTAGAAGGAAATTTTTATGTTGAATCCATCCATTAGTGAAGAAAAAATTTACTTTATATTACATTTCACCATTGGTGAGTTCCATAACTTTATAGGCGGTGGTTAGAGGATATCACTCTGATACCTCATGTCCGAGATGTGCTATAAAGGTGGATCTTATGAAGGCTTATGATTCTATGAGGTGGGATTTTATATGGGATGTTCTTAGACTTCTGGGATTTCCTCTGTGGTTCAATGGTTGGATTAAGGAGTGTGTGTCTACTCCCAGGTACTCTGTGAGTTTTAATGGTGAGCTGAATGGTTATTTTGCTAGACGTAAACGGTTGAGACAAGGTGACCCTATTTCCCCTTATTTGTTTGTTGTTTGCATGGAGGTCCTTTCACGTATACTTGCAAAGAAGACTGCGGACTCTTCTCAATTTCAGTTTCATTAGAAGTGTAGCAAGAGAAAACTCACACACTTGTGTTTTGCAGATGATCTGCTCTTGTCTTGTAAGGGTAATGAGAGCTCTGTCTTGAAACTCAAGGAAGCTTTGCAGTTATTCTCTTCCTTTTCTGGACTTCAGCCGAATCCTTCCAAGAGTGAAGTTTTTCTCTTAGGAATGGATTTGAACACTAAGGCAGCCTTCTTGGTGTCCTTCAGTTCCATGAAGGGCCCCTTCCAGTTCGTTACCTTGCGGTTCCTCTCATTTCTACTAAGTTGAAGGCCTCTGATTGCCGTGTATTGGTGGATCGTATTGTTTGTCCGATTAAGAGCTGGACTAATAAATTTCTTTCCTTTGCTGGGTGGTTACAGCTTATTTAGTCTATTTTATTCAGTATTCAGTCCTCTTGGTGCTCTCATTTTGTTTTACCAGCGGCGGTTTCTAAGTCCATTGAAGGGATATTGCAGGCTTTTCTTTGGAAGGGGACTTCCTTAGGTAAACATGGAGCGAAGGTGGCCTGGGAGGAAGTCACAAGACCTAAAGAGAAAGGTGGGTTGGGTATTAAGAAGATTAAAGAATGGAACTTAGCTTGTATGACATGTTTCATTTGGAAGATTTGCTCTTCTAGCTCTGACTCTATCTGGGCTAATTGGAAGATCTGCTCTCCTAGCTCTGACTCTATCTGGGCTAATTGGGTATGGTTGAATCTTCTTAATAAAAGTCATTTTTGGGTTGCTAAGGTGCCTTGAAATTGTTCATGGTCTTGAAGTAAGATACTGAAACTCAAGGATAAGGTTCGGCCATTTGTTTCTATAAAGGTGGGGAATAGGCTACACACTTCGCTATGGTTTGATGCATAGATGCCGAGGGGCCAGATATGTTCGTCTTCTCATCACCATGTTATTTATGAATCAGGGCTTACCAAGGATGCTTTGGTATGTAAAATCATTTCGAGTAATAGATGGTGTTCCATTAGCAAATTCTAATGAGTTGATTGATTTGAAATGAGCAACAGAGAACTTACTGTTTCCTAATGTGTCCTCTAATGATGTGCTTGTTTGGGACAATGTCAAAAGATAATTCTCTACTAAGACTGTTTGGAATTCATTGAGGGCTACCCATTCACATGTGCCTTGGTACAAGGTAGTTTGGTTTAAGTACCATATCCCAAGTCATGCATTCATTCTCTGGCTAGCAATAAGGAAAAAACTTGCCACTCAGGATAGGCTTCTCTTCTTTGGGATGATATCCAGGGTAAGATGCTTGTTTTGCCGGGCATCAGTAGAAGATCAAGATCATCTCTTTTTTGGTTGTCCTACTACATTTCGCATTTAGCATACTCTATTAGTAGATTGTGGATTACAAGATTCATCAAGGTCTTGGGAGGAGGTCATAACTTGGATGTCTCACACTTGTAAGGGCTCGGCCATGGTTTCAGTTATTGGTAAGCTTACCCTTGCTGCCTCTGTTTATGTGATTTGGAAAGAGAGGAATTGATAGAAACATAATGGCATCTGTTTGGATGAGGTGACTATTATAGGGTCTATCAGGAATCTGGTTCGAATGAGATTGATGAGTTGCAAAGGGTTTCCTAAGACTGATAAGAATCTCCAGTTAATTCGGCGGTGGCATTTGCCAAGTTCTATTCTAAAGTTGTAGTGATAGGTCTTTCTTTATTGCCGTTGTAATTTTGTTCCCCTGTTTTAAAAGAGTATATGTTGAGGGATGATTGTTACCTTCATATGTCTAGCGGTATGCCCCTGCGCATTTGCACATTAACGTTTATTTATTAATCTAATTTCAATTTTACCTTTCAAAAAAGATTTTATAGGCGCTGATAATACTGATTGTAGTTTTAAAAATTTAGAGGGTTAATATATACATTTCTTTTTATAAAATAAGCAATTTATAATGTACTGAATAATAATTTAAATGAGTTTTAGTATTGAGACACATTTTCAGCAATCAAAAATTACAACATGTCTATGAAATCCTAACTAAATATCAAAATTAGCAAATCAAATATTTATATGCATTTGTCTTGTGTGATCCAATAAAATTTATAAGTAGACGATTCCCATACCATGTAAAAGTGACAACATTGAAGATGACATAATATGGCTAATCGAATTAAATTAAATGCATGTAAGCATTTTATTGATTTTATTTTCAAATTGGAGACTTTTGAATCTATCTTGATACTGTATTTTCGGGTACATGTGTTGTAGTAGGGTTGTTTGAGCTATTCTTGCTTACTTTTGATTATTTTTGGGTTAGTTTTTGACTATAGTTGAGTTTAGACTCAACACTAAAAGAGTTTTTCAAGGGTATATTAGGTTGGCATCTTGTCTCACCTATCTTATTCCCGCTTTATGCATATACATTTGTACATGTATATTTTTGCACGCGTGTGTGTATAGCTTCTCGGGAAAACTATCTCTTTCACCTACTCTTCTTCTCTCTTTGCATTTTTCTTCCCCTTTTTCTAGTCCTTGTCTTGTTGGCTTGGTTAGGCTTACAATTGTAAGCACAGAGAGAGAGAGTCATGGTGTGTGGCTTGACGGTGAGGACATTCGTGTGACACTTGACTTATTTGCAATGTTATTTGACTTACCATGTCCTATGCTTCCTGATTTTCCACTCTCCTAGACGTATCCCTACCATAAGTAGAATAGGTGCTAAAATTTTGAAGAATGGGGTAGAGTGGCTAGGGGCTAGCCAAGTTAAAGCGTCTGACATCAAAGATCATTACTGGTCTTTACACATGTTTGCTACACCAACGTTATTCCCCTAAACTATACTGTTGAATATGGAGATAAGAGAGCCACTCTCCATTATACCATTGGAACGGAGAAATCCTTAGACTTACCTAGGCTACTGTGGGATGATGTAATATCTTAGATTTTCACATTGGTATAAATTGATGGTTTTAACATGTTTTGGGCATGATAATATGTTATTTAAACAATATCAGTCATTAGAGATGACTTAGGGTTGTGAATTTTGGAAGAATAGCTCAAAAGTCAACATTTTGACACGGGGGTATGCAGGCGCCCCTGGTAGGGGGCAGGCTCCCGGGGTCTAGGACGGGCACCCAGGGTGTCCATTGGGGCGCCCCACCTGTACAGTAAGTCAACGGTATGGTGTTGCTTTGGTTTGTTCAGCCGAGGGGTTAACCCAATGTCAGATTTGTAGGATAGGGGAAGAGGATAGGCTGTTGTAGAATGCTTGGAGATTAAGCCAAGCTTGTATATATGTATATATGAGAGGACAGAGAGAGAGATTTTTGAGGTATTGGAAGAGAACTGGGAGAGGAGAGTGGAACTAAGGAAAATTTGAGTGATTGGTAAGTTGCTCAAACTCTAACCAAATGCAAATTAATTTCACAAGATTGAAATTGAGTTCTCAAGGAACATTACCATGTATTTTGTTTCTTCTTTGGATCAAAGGGTGAGAGATCAATCAAGCCAAAGTTGAGAGCCAAAACCGGAAGTTCATCACCTCTCTTGATACACTTTGTTCAAGCTTGAGGTAGGGATTTATAGCCTCATTTTTGCATATATGAGATGTATTTGAGCTAGCAAACATTTCTATAAAATTTATTTTGGATTTGGAAATCTTGGTGATGGATTTGTGTAAGAGATGTATAGGTGTATATATATGTATAGTTTGTAACCAAAACTTGTATTATGATGAAATGAATGGATAAAAACTAGTTTTGATTCACTTTCTAGAGTTTTTAGACCCTAAACAACTCAAGGAAACAAGGTTCTGGGTTATACATTTGATTTGGTGGAGTTTGAGACCCAAATACACAAGCTAGCGCATGAACCAAAATAGAGCACCATTCTGGCCATCAGTGGGGCTCCTGGGGTCCCCATGGGGGCACCTAGGGTGCTTTGGCCGAGCTTGGAAAATGAGTGAGGGCGCCTGGGCCCATCAGCGGGGCGCCCGAGGTTCCTTAGAAACCTGAAACTTTGATTTTTTCAGCTTATATTACTCTTTCTAGTGAGTATTCCATGTTTAAACTTGTTCAATCACTCAAGTAAGATTTATAGGTGTAAAGATTGATTATGGAACAAGTTATTAAGTTTCTAAGTAATTCTTAGTTAAGATATATTACTCTTGGTTAAGGTTTTTGTTATAGCGGTATAACAAAGTTGTTAATGCAAATTCAATGAAGCTTGAGTTACAATAAATTGAAAATGCTAAATGAAATGAGAATAGGTTATGATAAGATGATAATATGATTATTGTGAGCTTCTATTGAACTTGGATTTATACATTAGTTATTATAATGATATTGTTCGTTGCACAATTGAAAAGATGATTACATAGCTGAATGATATAGTGGTGTTAAAATTATCATGTTGACGAGATTGATAAATATAAAAGAGGAAATGTGAATGGTAATGAGACATGGGGTTGGTGGGTATATGAAAATAGGAAGGGTACCGAGATTACCCTAGGGTTGAAAGACTCGAAACCTGCGCAGGGATTGGTATTCATGCCAGTAGGTTAGTAGCCTACAACATAACGTGTAAATAAGGCTAATCGTGGTTTGGCTGTTATAGTCTTTAACGACAACGTGTAAATAAGGCTAATCGTGGCCTGGCTATTATAACCTTTAACGATGACGTATAAATAAGGCTAATCGTGGCCTGGTTGTTATGGCCTTTAACGACGACATGTAAATAAGGCTAATCGTGGCCTATAACAACGACATTAATTATGCCCACCCCATAACTAGAATAAGATTGGGATACGGATAAGGAAGATTATGTTGAGATGGTTAGGTGGAAATAATTGAGTAGGAAAAAGAGATTTAACCTGATGAAGTATGGCATGTGTTTATATAAGGTTTAATTTGATAATATTATAATGTGTTTGATTAAGAGGATTTGAGTTTTACTTTGGTTTGATTTTGATAAGATCTGTTGAATTTATAATTGTTAGTGTTATATTATGGCTTTACATATTATATATGCTTTTATGATACTTCGTGAGCACAAGTGGATGAGTGCTCATGTCCCTACAGATTTTGTCGCAGGGGTAAATCCTAACAATTAGGTGGGTACTTGGTGGGATTAGAAGTACATTTGCTGTTGCGGATATTTCATTTTTCATTTGTTTAAGTTTTAAATCTTCATTTGGGTCTATAATATTAAATTCAAAAAGTAGAGATTATTCGATTGGGTTGTAAAGGCCATAAGGCTTATCCTTACTTATTAAAGTTATGGGATTGTTGGAGCTTTATAACCTGGCCACAGCTAAGGCTTCATTTATATTATTATGTCTTATAGTTATCTTGAGTGGATGTTGCTTCAGGGGTGTTGTAATACTTTGATCGGGGATTAGTTATTCTATGCATGTTATGTATGTATTTCACTCACTCTTTGGGTCATGAAATCCGGGGTGTGATAGATGAGCTGAAGGATTTTTTGAGGCATCTAAGGAGGCAGGGTGGGAGACCTTTTGGGAGTATACTCACTTGTATCTTTGAGATTCAAGGGGGTGTGAATAAGTGATGCTCTCCAAAAAAAAAAAAAAAACTCACCAACCTTAACTTACCAATCTTTTACTAATACCCATCCCCAAGGACCACATAGGAAGAGGAGAGCTGCATGTGCTCAATTTGAAACTGGGAGCAATTATTAGGCAGTAGCAGCTAAAGAAAAGAAGAAGGTAATCAACCACCAGATTACTGACATGCTACACAGTTAAGGTGAAACCATTGCAAGAATTGATGAAGGGTGGTACACTTGGAGTGGGTGGATGATGAGAACACTCGACTCCTTCAGAGCATATGCAAGTATCATTATGGCAAAGAAACATCATTCCTACCACCATAGTAGTGATAGTCAGGGGATTATCTCCAGTTTATCTATTTTCCTCTTAGTTTATTCATGCTTTACTGAGTTTAGATTTGTATTACACTTTCACTATTGTAACCTAAAACTCTCTCTCTCCCTAGACTTGTTTTTCTTTTTAGACTTGGGTTGTAATATAATTGCTCTTCTATTTATTTTTTTTATTTATTTTGGAATGTAATATATTCTCTTGATTTAGTTTTTATTTCTTTTTATCTGTTTTTGTTTATTTTCACCTATTGTTATTGCTATGGGGGTATTATAAATTTTGATGAATCCATTATGCATTGATTGTAAGCTCAAGTATTTGGACATGGAAAATTTTAATGATTTTGATGAGCCCAACTTTGCTCTATTTAAAATGGACAACATTGCTGGCCCTCAAACTTATGAAGAATGGGGTAGCATACTTCGTAATGGCAAGTTATTTGCTGACTCTAATTTTGACAAGGAATAAATGGTGGCTGATTTGATTCTTGGACAGATGACCTATTTATGGAAGATACTCTCCACCTCCATTTGCTCACCCTATGCGTTTTTGTTTTCCTCACGAGTTCTTCCTAGTAGATGATAAGAAAGATGATGAGGTGGATGCTGAGGACATTGATATAAAATCTTGGGATGATATTCCCACTCTAGATCCTAATGATGTGTGGGATGAGGAATTCCAAGCATCTTTTGCCACCTATATTGACTTTTGTTTTAATCTATTCCTTTACCTTCAGGAGGTAATATTTATCCTGCTCATCATCTTTATTTATATCGTTTTGCATGTTGATATCTTTTTCGATAAGTTTATATAATAAAGTAGAAGAAAGGTTAATGTTGAAATGCATGTCTGATTCATGTTCATACCTTGTCAAGTTTATCTTATGCCTGTTATCATGCTCCCATGCACACTACAAATCCACGTAGATTATTTTAAAACATTGGGGACAAGGTATATTTTGAGTTGGAGGGTGGGAACACATGGTCACATGAATAAATAGCACAAAATTTTTCAAATTTTTTTTTTAATAAGGCAAATGCTTAACTTAGGGACTTGACTTAGGAGAAAATAAACTCACTTGCATAGTTTAAATCAATTTTAGGTCTGTATTAATTGGTAGAAAGAATGAATGGTTTAGTTTTAGTTTTAAATGAGGAATGGAATTTAAAATGAGCATAAAAATTTTAAAGCACATTGATAACTAGTCATTTGATGTTGTTGAAATGAAAGTGTGTTAAAATTAGAACTCATATGAATTGGCTACCCAAGTATGCCAAAACATAGGTCAAGACTTAAGAACCTTATATTCAATGAGCTTTAGAGCCCTATCTTTTCATTCATAAGAGATTATATGAAATCTTATAAGTTTCTTTCATCTCGCTATTTCTTGGTTAGCTTCGTAACATTAGTTTGTTTTAGTATTACATGTACAATATATTTTACTTTACACGCACAATTGGATATTTGTTTCTGAAAAATACTCTTAGCCTTCAGAGTGATGTTAGGCCCTCTTTGAAACTTTAGAGCCTATACCCTATTTTTTTAATTATATTATCCAAGGAACCAACTTGAAGCCTTCGAATGTTGGTACACAAGTAGGTATATAAGATAATAAAAGGAAGAAGTTTTAGGGGGGTGAGAATGAATACTAGTTGATGCACCATTAATTCAAATCCCTTGAAGATGCACTTTGAATGTCCTATCTTTTATTGTTTAACCCCATATGTTATGGCTAAGTTACAACCCAGTGAAAAAGCTAACTAACTTCAAGTGAAAAGTATTTATAAGAGCATTGATCTAATCTATGTTAGTTGAGTAAAGTTATCTTGATAAATGGATGAATACATTCTTTAATGAAGCTGCACTCACATATACTTAAAATTCTTTCATTCATGTCTTGATTAGGTTCAATGCAGAAACTTGTTGTGCATATTTGCATGAACCATGAGTGAACCTTATTCTAGAGTAAATTCATTTGTTGAGTGAACAACTTAGTGAGATTTGGAGTAAAAATTGCAGTCTTAGGTCATGTTTGGCAATTAGTTTGCATAGGTAATATGAATTAATACATTTGAATCTGGATAATTGAGAATGGTGGAGTTTGATAGGTATTGAAAAGAGTTTATTCAATTTTTGGATAATATGACTTGCTTATTACTGAAACTGAACTAGGAGTCTTTTTAGTAGATTAATATTTAACTTAGAACTGATTAAGAATTTTGTGGGTAAATTCACTGCAAATCGTTACGAGACTTTACTCGTCCATTAGGGGGAACCTAAGAGTTTTAAAGGCTTGCTACAAGTAGCTAAATGCAGTCGTGTTTCCAACAAAAAGAGAATCTAGGATAGTAGTTTTCTTTTTCTTTTTCTTTTTTCTTTAGTATTATATTGCTAAGGGACTAGCAATAGACAAGTTGAGGGGTGTGATTACACCTTTCAAGTGTAATCCTAGTCCTTAATTTCTATTGTTATTACCTACAATTTCTTATTATTTCAAGTGTTTTGTTATGATTTTGGGATATTTATAGAACTTTGTTCTTTTGTGTAGATAATGGAAAAAAAAGTTGAGAAATTATTGGAAATTGATACAAAGGATGAAGGAGAGCTAAAACAAGAGGAGAAAGAAGTAGAAGAGTCAACTCCAGGGCTAACATCTAGACAGTAAGGAATAGTAGCCTCGAGTCCACTGTTTGAAGTTTAAAAATAGCTCTCTACCTCCTAATGCCTAGACTATGCTACGCCAACTTTTGCTTAGGGTTTTTTTAGGGTTTTCTATAAATACTCAATCTATTTTGGACCTTTACACAACCATATTTACATTTTAGTTTAGTTTAGATTCAATTTTTCCTTAGTTTAGAGAGCATTCTTGATTGTTTACATTGAAATTTTGGATTAAACTTTGGAATCACAGTAGTTTTCTTTCAATATAAATGCAATTTTTCTTCACTAGAGTTTGCTTCTCTTACACTCTTTTATATTTTCTGTTTGTTTGATTATCTATCATGCTAGTGTAGACTCTTTATTCAACCCATCAATGATGGGTGGATCTTTATTTGAATGTTAGATGTGATTGAATCCTTGCATGTAATGTAAAACTTGCATTTTAGGATTCTCATTTTCTATATCTTATTTTTTTTTCTTGTCAACAGTTTTTGAAAACTTGTAACCTCAATCATATTCATTGAAATCACTGATGATGTTATATAATTTAAACTTTCTCAAAATTTTGAAATCAAAGAAAAGAGATTTGGATTAAAGGTGAATATATTGAATATCATTCCAGTTTTCCTATCCTAAACGTAATTTTAAAACTGTGCTTTATATTAATTGTTTTAATGATGATATATTCTGGTTTATTTTTCCTAGACGTGAGCTGTAAACTGAGATAAGAAATCACATCCAATATGAAAGTAGGGAATCCATCTAGATTTGTAGGTTGAATAGAGTTCTTTAATTATCTTGAAACCCTAGTTTTATTGTTTCCATTAGTTTAGCTTAGTTTGGTTTGAATCTTGCTATTTTAATATTTAGGGTAGAGTTAACTTGATTTTTCTTGATTCATAGTTTATTTCAATTCTCTTATTTCAATTTTACTTGTTTAAGTAGTTAGAAAATCAGAACAATTTCAAAACCCAAAACCATTTTTTCTCTTTTCTTATTTCAAAAAGAAAACAGTAGTTAGAAGAACTTACAAACCTTAGAAGTCAGTCACAAAATTCCCTGTGGATTCGATCCCAGCCTCACGAGGTAAGACTACATTGCTGATTAGCATGCATTATTGTACAATTATATATATATTGAGCATGCTAATTATGAATTTACAGTTATTATTGGCGATGTGTTAGTGTGATTATCTCATTTCCATGCATTCTTGGTGTGTGTATATTTCAGGTGATATAATATGGTGTTTTTGGCCCAAACAACACCAAGGTTGCATGTGAGGAGGAGCCATCCCAAGGCATAAGATCGACTACCATGGGTGCCAAGGAGAAGGAAGTGGTTTGAAGTTCAAAATAGTTGAAGTGGTGTGCGGTTGAAGTTCCAGCTCAACACCCTCTCAGTTTTCCAGCCATAACTTTTTCGTCACAACTCGAAATGGTTCCATTCTTTTTGCGTTGGAAAGAAGACTCGAAGCCCTACAACTTTGCTGGTTTAGCCGAAGCCTGAATCTGTCATCTTCAATGTCAAAATCGCATCGGAAGTCAGGGACAGAAAGCTGTCAAAGAAGAACTGTTCACTGTATTTGCAGATGGGCGCCCCACCTAGGCCCATGGGCGCCCCACCACAAGCATGGGCGCCCCACCTACACCCATGGGCGCCCCTGAGGACCCTTGGGCGCCCCATTCTTCATCAGATGGGCGCCCACAGAGAGGGAATTCTGACTGCTGTGTTTTGGCTAACTCTTTGAGGACTTCATCAAACACTTGTACCTTGGGCACCCATGATGACTTGTCCAGCACACTTTTAAGTTAAATTTTGAATTATGAAATTACACTTTTACCCTTGAGTTATGTAATGATATAAAAGGGCAAATTTCTGATGTACAGGAGTTCGAAACCCTACGCACTTCTTCTCTTTCTCTTAGTTTAGTTTAGATTAGGGTTAGATGTTTTCATCTCGTGTTGGATTGACGGAAGATTTATTTTTTCATCTTCGCATTAAGATTAATTGGTAAGTTTCATTCGTTACTTCGTTTTAATTAAAAGTTTATTATTTTCTTTATCTTTGTTCTTTATTTTCACTTCGTAGTACTTCGTAGTCATTGTTAGTGTTTGATTTGCTTTCGAAATTGCTTTAGCTTATTTCTATATCCTTCGTTTTTGTGTTTGAGTGCTTGATGAAGGTTATTTTCTTTTTGAAAGGCTTTGTTAATACTTTCGCAATGTTAGGCTAGGGTTAGTTCTTGGCTTCAAGCCATTGAAAGTGGTGAAGTAGTTGGTGAACTCAAATGTAAACGAGTTTTATTTAACAAAATATATTTTAGACTTTTAATTGGAATTTCATAGTAAGCTAGGGTTCTCTTGAAACCTACTCACCCGTGTCACAACCGTAGCTTGGTTACAAGTTTTCACTTGTGCACACCAAGTGTTCGGTTTAATGTCCCGGTGAGTTAGAATCTAATTTTCCAAGACCCAAATTAGGTTTTCTTACAAAATCAGTCACCCGTGTTAAAACCAAAGCTTGGTTACGATTGGCCACTCGTGCAAACCAAGTGGTTGGTTCAATGGCCCGGTGATTCGAACCTTATTTTCATAAAACCAAAACATGAGGTTTTCTTAAGAAACCGATTCACCTGTGTTATAATTGAAGTCTAGTTATGAGTTGATGCTCATGCACACTAGGTGTTCGATTCAATGTCCCGGTGAGTCTGAAACCAATTTCAAAAGCCTCCGCTTACTCTGAATTCCATAAATTAGTTTTTAATGAAATATCTTCCGACCTAGCAATGCATGTGCGTTTGTTAGGTTGAGTTATAAATGCGTTTGAGTAAACCACTACCCACTACTGGATTTGGTTCAAAGCCAAAATCATTTTAGTTAGTTTATTTTCAATATTTGCATTCTAGTTTAATATCACAATTTGCTTAGCTCCATCATTCTCAACCCAGCCATATTCAAATCACTTTGTAATTCAAAATTAGTTTAGATTAGCTTAGGCTCACCTACTAATTAAGAGAACAAGTCTAGTGTCTTTTAACGCAGCCCTCCCTGTGGAGATGACCTCGGTTCTCATCGAGTAAGACTACGACCACCCTCTTGCACTTGAGAGGTAGAACCCGAACACATTTTAGGGTCGGTCAATTGCACACCATTATACTTGGAAGTTATTTCAATTGCAAATTTGCGAGGTGTTCTGGTACTGCAAGATTGGTTGACTCTGGAGTCACCATCACTATTAGTGGTTAACTGATCCTTGTCCAACGGTGCTATAATAGGAGCAAGCAATCTATTATTTTGAGTTTCGACCATCGACAGGACAATTTCCCTATTAGAATAAGTTGAATGTAGGTAGAGTTTCGATGGCTAAGCTTTATCAGTTCACTTGAGTGGTTGGAGTTGCAAACACTCAATTTGAAAAGATCTTGAAGCTATAAGTAATGAGAAGGAGAAAGAGCCAAGATAATCATGGTGCACAAAGTGGGCTTGCCAAGGATTCCATGGTTTCCTCACTGCACTCTAAAGTGGTCTCACTCTCAAGTATAAGAGGTCGGTCGAAGTTTAGTTTAGGTGAGACCTGGGTCATTTCCATAGGGAGCAAAGGTGTGACTAGGTTTGGAAAACTTGTTGGAAAACACTTACAAAGGATAAGAAAAGAACAAAAAAAAAAAAGAAAATGTTTTTGGAATTTTTGGAATAATTTTGAAAGGATGATTGGCAAATTAAAATTAGAAAACAAACCTAAAACATAATTTTAAAAGCTGGGAATTGATTTTAGAAAAGTAAATTTTGAATAAAAATACTTGGTCTCAATCTATTCCTGTAATGGATATGTTGGCTTAAATTCAATGTTTAACCCAACCTAACATCCACACATGTAGTGCTAGGTCAAAAGGTTTAACTCAACCTAACATCCACACATGTGGTGCTAGGTCAAAAGATTTAAATTTTAAACCCATTTCGTAGAGATTACATAGAATTAGGGTTTTGAAATTGTTTTCGAATTCACCGAGACATTGAACTCGGTACTTGGTATGCATGAGTATTAACTCGTAACCAAGACCTAATTATAACATAGGTAATTTGATTTCTAAAATTAATCTTAACATATTTGTTATCTACAATCTTATTAAGAAGTATTTTTCCTTGAAAACCATGACATTCAAACCAATCATATATCACCCACTACATTCTTAAATTGAAACCAAGTTGAAACCTTAGCGTAGCATGGTAGAAATAAAACTAAATATAATAAGAAAAGAACATACAAACCCATATGCCATTGAACCAAATAGATGGAACAAACAGTATAAAAGGATTAATAACTAAGAAGAGATAAAGAAAAATAGAAGAAAGCAGGAAATCTTTAATTAAAATGAACAAGTACAAAATCACTTACTTGCCAAACCCTAGGAGAGAGAAAGAGTGCTACTACTACTAACTAAAGCTAAACTAATCTAATTCTAATGATTAAAATCTATCTTATGCTTGAAATCCTCAGCCCTTTTATAGGCCTTACAAAAATAAGGATGAAATGGGAATAACAGAAACAAAAAGTAGTTCAAAGGCATTTACTGATACAGCAGTCTGGGCACTCGAGTACAAGTGGGGGCGGCTGGGTTGTGAAATCCTCAGTGAAAAACCTCAAAACCTCCTCTCTATGGTCACTTGGTCTATAGCATAATGGGAGCGCCCGAGGGACGGGTATGGGTACTCGCGTGGTGACTCCTCTAGGTGTTAGATCCTGTAATACCTCTGGTCGCTCGGAGTGGGCCTAGGTGCCTAGGAACATTGTCTGTGCACCTAGAGGAGGCACCTTACGTCCTTTTGTTTCTTCTTTCCAACCAATCTTACAACAGGTTTATTCACACCTATTTCTCCACATTCCCTACAAAAAATAAGTACCAAAATAAGAAGACTACAAAATACAAATAAAAATATGGAATTAATTAATAAAGTGCTCTGATAAGTGCAGAAATGGTGTATAAATGTATCAATGACTGAGTGCAATCATTTCACTAAATTGTTCTCTTTGTCTTAACAAAGGAGAATATGGTAAAGAAGAAACTCATTCTTGATAGCCTCTTCCCAGCAGGGTCACCATAGAGATAAGCCTTGCTCTAGATAACTATGCCAAGCCACTACACATGATATTGCCTCCATAATCTGACTGTTGTGATATGTAGCTCATATTTAGACTAGAGAACTAGGAAGGGATGATGAGTTTTTAGAGCGAAATGTAGCGGAGGAAACTCCTCTGCAAGTTACATATGTTGTTGAGTGGGACGTATCCCCCTATGGTACGGTATGGGTATTTTATTCTTATCAACTTGGTTAGGGTTTTAGTATATATACTCTCTATTGTACTATGTAACCCTATAGGGGATTTTGAAGTTAATAAGAAAATATTCCAGCTGCCACGGACGTAGGCAATCTTGCTGAACCATGTAAATCTTGTGTTGAGTTCTTGCTTTATTATTACTTTCTTCATTCTTATTCACACTACAAACTAGTTTAGAGCCATGGTTGATATGGTTGGGATTTTTACAATGGAAAAATTTGATATGATGAAGTACAATGGCACTAGAAACTTCAGATTATAACAGAGACGTGTGAAGGACCTGTTGGTGCAATAGGGGATGATGAAGGCTCTAATTGATAAGAAACCTGAAGGAATAAGCCAAATGGATTGGGAGGAACTTGAAAGGAAAGTCGTCACTATGATTCGGCTCTGTTTGGCAGACGAGATTACATACTATGTCTTGGATAAAAGTTCATTGGCTAGTGTTTGGCAGAAGTTAGAGAGTCGGTATATGTCAAAATTGCTCACCAATAAGTTATATCTCAAGCAAAAGCTAAACAAATAGAAGATGTTGGAGGGCACAGATCTAGTCACCCATATAAACATATTCAATAAGATTACTAGTGATCTATTGAGGCTCGAAGTTACATTCACGGATGAGAATAAAGCCTTGATGTTGTTAGTATCTCTTCCCCTTCATATGAACATCTTGTGACCACGCCGCTGTGGGGGAAAAAACCCAGGATCTAGACGAAGTCTTAACTCCTTTACTTTTTTTTAATCAATGAAGGCTGAGTAACAACAAAGGTTCTTAAGGAGGAGGGCTTGTGGCGAAATAGGGTTTTAATTAAGGGAAGAAGAAGGAAAAAAGTATTAACAGATGGTATAATTCAAGGTCTAAATCCTATGGCAGGAAGTTGAAGGACGTTGAATGTTACAAGTACCATCACATGGGCCACCACAAAAGAGATCGTCCAAGGTGGAAACAAGAAAACAAGAAGAAATTCGAAGGTAGTTCAAGTTCTATTAACATTGCACAAAATGATTCAGATTCTAGAGATGGAGATATGCTTTTAATTTCAGCAAGGAATCTTGATAAGTTGCATGACTCGTGGTACTAGATTCTAGTTGTTCATATCACATGTGTCCACATCGAGATTAGTTTGACTCTTATTGTTCAGTAGATTGTGGTCTGTTTTAATGGGTAACGACTCTACATGCAAGGTTATCAGGAAAGGACCATTAAAATTAAGATGTTCGATGGAGTAGTGAGTGTGTTGGGTGATGTTAGGCACGTACTAGAATTGAAAAAGAACCTTATCTTTTTAGGTACTTTGGACTCGAGTGGCTACAGTTACAAGTCAAAAGGTAGAATCCTAAAGGTTACAAAAGGAGTTATGGTAGTTATGAAGGGTTAAAAGCAGTCAAGAAGCATCTATATACTAATAGGGAGTACAGTTATAGGTGGAGCATCAATTACAAAATCTGAATCAGACGACACACTGTTATAGAATATGCACCTGGACCATATTAGGGGGCAAGGTATGAAGGAATTAGCAAGGAAAAATCTGTTGAAAGGTGTAAAGATATGTAAGTTAGATTTCTGCAAATTCTGTGTCCTTAGGAAGCAGTGTAGGGTACAATTCAATAAGGCCAAGCATATTACTAATGGTGTGCTTGATTATGTGCACTTAGACGTGTGGGGACCAGTGAGAGAACTATCAAAAGGTGGTGCTCTGTACTTTGTCACCTTTATTGACGAGTTCGCTTATAAAGTTTAGGTATACTTTATGAAACACAAATATGAAACCTTTGCCAAGTTCAGATGATGGGAAGCTAAAGTGGAAAATCAGATAGGGAGAAAGATCAAGTATTTAAGGTTTGATAATGGTATAGAATACAAAGACATAGATTTTTTGAAGTTTTGCGAGGAGTAGAGTAAGGTGTATGAGGCTGAATGCAGGGCTTTCAAAGAGTTTTTGAGCAAAAACCATTAACATGGCTTGTCACATCATAAATAGATCACCACATATTGCATTGAACAACAAAGTTATGGAAGAGGTATTGTCTAGCCACTAGGTTGATTATTCCAATTTGAGAATTTTCGGGTGTTATGCTTATGTTCATTTGTCTAGTGATAAGAGGTCCAGCACATGAAGTGCATCTTTCTCGGCTATAGGAAAGGTGCTAAAGGGTTTAACTTTTAGGATCCTAAACAAAAGAAAAAGGTGATCAATCAGGATGTGAAGTTTGATGAAGCTTTTATGCTTAAGGGTTCTCCAGAGGATAAGAGCAGTGATTCAATTGCTGATAGTGGCAGTAATAAACAAGTGGTATAGATTGAGTTTGGCAATTCTAATAAAAAGGCTAGTATTCTAGGTAAAGATGATACTGATATATTTGACCAGGAACACTAGTCTATTGCTTTGGGTACAATGACACGTCATTAAGTCGCCGACGAGGTATAGTTTTGATGATATGATTTTTTATGCTCTTATTACTTGTAGCAGTGATCCTATTACTTTTCAAGAGGCTGTTATACGAGGAGAAAAACAAGTTGATGGAAGCTATGGTGGAAAAAATGCAGTCTCTACACAAAAATGGTACTTGGAAGTTAGTGGAACTTTGCGAGGGGAAGAAACCGATTAGATGTAAATGGGTCTATCGAAAGAAAGAGGCTATTTTAGAAAAAAAAAAATGGGAGAAAGATTCAAGGCTAGATTAGTAACAAAAGGATACTCACAGAGAAAAGGCATTGACCACGATGAGGTGTTCTCTCCTGTTGTTAGACACACCTCCATTAGAGTAGTGAAGGTTATGGTAGCACACTATAATTTGGAGTTGGAGCAGCTAGATGTAAAGACCACATTTCTTTATAGTGACTTGGAGGAGCAAATTAGCTTGGAGTAGCCAGAGGGGTTTGCAGAGCTAGGAACTGAGCATCTTGTCTGTAAGCTAATGAAGACATTGTACGGGCTTAAGTAGTCTCCTACGCAGTGGCATAAGAAGTTTTACTCGCACATGATATAGATTGGCTACATTTACTGTGAGTATGATTGTTGTGTCTACTATAGGGTACTTGATGATGGTTCTTCTATCCTGTTGATGCTCTACGTGGATGATTTGTTGATAGCTACGAAGAGTAGGATTGAAATAGATAGGTTGAAATCATGGTTAAGTAAAAAATTTGAAATGAAGGACTTAAGGGCTACAAAAAAGATTCTTGGCTTGGAAATTTCCCAGGATAAGAAGTATAGAAAATTGTGGCTGTCTTAGACTGAATATGTGCATAAGGTACTTGAGCAGTTTAGCACGACAGATGCAAAACCAGTTAATACCCCTTTAGCGGGTCACTCAAATTATCAATCGCTCAATGTCCAAAGGCTAAAGATTAAGTTGCAGAGATGTCAAAGGTGCAGGATGCCAGTGCAGTGGGATGTTTAATGTTTACTATGGTGTGTACTAGACCAGACGAAACACATGCAGTGAGCATGGTAAGCAAATACATAGCAAAATAAGGCAGAAAGCACTAGAGAGTAGTAAATGGATTTTTAGGTACTTGAGAGGCACAACAAATTGGAGCATTATGTTTGGGCAACAAAATGGTGGAACTTTGGTTTAGGGATATGTGGATGCTGACTATCCAGGAGACTTGGATAATAGAAGATCCAACATAAGTTATGTGTTCACTCTAGCTATTGGAACTATTTGTTAGAGATCTATGGTGCAGTCACTTATTGCACTATATACAACTGAAACAAAATCCATGGTAATGATAAAAGCTGTTAAGGAAGCATTGTGGTTGAAAGGAATAGTCATAGAGCTGGGCATTAAGCAAGGTAGAGTGAAGCTATGGTGTGACAGTTAAGGTGCTATTTTCTAGGCAAAGTATCAGGTGTATCATGCTAGAACGAAGCACATTGATGTAAGATTTCACAAGATTAGGGAGTTGTTTAGTTCAGGTGAACTAGTGATTGATAAAGTTCACACATCAGAGAATGCAACAAACATGTTGAGAAAGCCTATCACTATGGAAAAGTTCAAGCATTACTTGAACTTGATCAATGTCAACAGGTGCTATATGGGAGACGGCTCCGCCCCCTAACTTACTCATTCCATGTGGAGTTCTGACAGAATTTTTAAGATATGAATATTCACTAAGGTGGAGATTATGGTGATATGTGATTCATATTTAAATTGGAGAAATAAGAAGAAACGAGCAGTTTTTGGAGCCGAATGTAGCGAAAAAAACTCCTTCATAGGTTACACGTGTTACTGCATAGAAAGTGTGTGGGGGGTTACGCCTCCCGCAATACAGTATGAGTATTTTAGTTTTATTGACTGAGTTAGAATTGTAGTATATATGTTCTTTATTGTATTACATAACCCTTTAGAAAATTTTACAATTAATAAGAAAGTATCTCAATTGTCGTGGATATAAGCAATCTTGTCAAACCAAATAAATCTTGTGTATTGATTTCTTCATTCTTGTTCGCACTACACTGACAAATCAAAGGAATGTAGGATAGATCGGTTTGCTGAGATCCATTCTTCTCAGCAACTATACCACTAACAACCTCAGATCCCGCTAGTTTATATGTCAAGTCGTTCACCGACCCCTTCCTCGACATACCTTCAACCTGGCCAATCCCCTCGGCCAATCTTCGGAGTGCTAGAGCCAATGTCCTCAGACACCTCCTCAAGATGCCATATATATATATATTTTTTTTTGGGCCATATTGGTTACCATCTTTGCACTTGGGACTCCCCAAGTAGCCTTTAGGGGCCTATTGTGCATACCAACTGCTTCTACTAATACGGAAAGGGCTTTGTGTGCTACGCCTATATTTTATAGTGTATTTCAAGCCCAAGTATTCCCAGAGAACCATTGAACCCGCTTGGTCCAGCCAAATCAAGGGCTTATTAGCCACTAGGCTTCTTTAGGTTAAGACCATTAATCATGAATCTATTAATCTCTCTATGTATACACATTAACTTAAGTTTTTAAAAAGTTTTTTTTAATGTATAAAAAAATTAAAAATTTTTTAAATTAAAACAAATAGAGCAAATCAATATTGAAACTAATCTAGAATCAAACCACACGGCCTTGGCAACATTACGTTGTATAAAAACAAATTGTTCAACTGTTAATTTCCACATTTCATGAAAACACCTTGGGCAAGTATTCTGATACGTAGTAAATACCATTTCCATGTGTTGTTTGAAGTACCCAAAAAAAAAAAAAAAGGTCAAAATTCAATATTCTACAAACACACAAAAGGTGACAGTTTCAATTCTTTTAACCAATAAAACATGTAAAGTATTGCGATGAACACTGAGTATATGACCAAAGACTGATATATTCTCTAGTGCTCATGGACCTAAATGTGTAATTGAAGCAGCTTTTTGTTTTATTATTAATTTAAGGATTTAACCTCGAGAGATTCTCTCCCTAGGCCAAACCCCTAGAGAGTGAATCTCTTTTGGTTTGTGCCACACATACCGGCCCCTCAACATGTATAGCGGTCAATCGCGAACTCGCGTAGCGGCGGGGAGTCGGACCCACACCCAAGAACTGGATACGGTTCGTCCAGCCAAGGAGGCCCGTCCTACCAACCTTTACTACGCTTTGCGCCCGGGAGGCTGGCCCCAAGTTTTTGCTAGAGAGGAGACTTGAACTTGAGACCTTGGGGTGGTAAGCCCCTAAATCCCAGTTCAAGACCATCCCATCTAACCCCTTGGGGTTAATTTTATTATTAATTTATTATTATTACTTTCAGTAAAGTTAAAAGAGACGAGAGACAATAGTATTAAGGAAGAATTTAAAGCTCTGTGGGTGAAAACCCACCCACAGACAACCGGCCCCTTCCGCTCCTGTAGTGGTAGCTCTAGCATCATCTTTTGGCGCCTAATTCTTTGACTAAATTTTCATTAATTAATAATTATATTTCACAGTTTTTGCAAAGCTTAAGGGTTCCAGGGGCTGCGGATTCACTGCAGGGACTGCGATAGAAAATCAAGGGTTGAGATTTCATTATATTTAATTCCATGATTTCAATTTAATTTAATTAAAATTATTTTTAAAATAAAAATTAAAATATTTTGATTAGATCACAATCAATACAAATATAAAAAGTCACACGTCATTAAATTATAAATGAATCTAAACTATTAATTTTTCTACTTTACAGTTTCTACACTGAATATTTCCACTGCAAACCCTAAAACCCAAGCAAAGGCGCCCAAAATTCCAATATGGGAGCACATTAATTCTTCAATTGGCAACCCAAAAGTCTCTGGTTAGACTCAAAAAAAAAAAAAAGATTATTGGTTGTTTGGTCTAAATCCCAGTGCAGTTTTGTCACGACCTGTACCAAACATCACTCTTTCAAAATCCTCAATTTTTAATGCACTTTAAATCATCCCATTGTATTGATTTTAAGTCTAAGCTAATTGCGCTGCCTTGGCCCAAAGCTATCAGGGAAGGTAGCCTTTGGATTGAAACGCCCACAGATGTCATGTGAGATCCTTAGCCTTTTCAATGTTACTTCATCTTGCCCTATTAATTATCAGGGCTGATTATGTTTTATCATCACCATTTTTTTAGGGTGCGTTTCGAGTAGTCAAAAATAATAATAATAACTTTGTAATTCGTATAGTAAAAGAAATATTAAAGTTTTTTTTTTTCTAATTTTTAAAATTTTTTTTTGTAAAATTTAGTGTTGCAAATGAAACTTTAATTAAAAAAATAAAGTTAACACAAACTTTCCATGATTTGAATTAAAATATAAAATTGACAAAATTTAATAAGTTTAACTGAAGATTTACGCCTCACGTATCAAATTTAGTTGAAGGAAAATTTTTTTTCATAAAAATAACATATAGAAGTACAATTTAACCCATCTTTTATATAGAAATAAAATATTATTTCATTTTCTAAAGAAATTTTTATATAAATTTACTTATATTTTTTTCAATAGTATCCACATATAAGTTTTTATGATACATAAGCTATATATTTAATTAAATTTAATAAATTTTATTAATTTTATATTTTAATTCAAATTATAAAAATATTAAACGACTTTTAAACTAAAGATGAATTGTGCTTTTAAGTCAGATTCCTAACCAATAAAATGTAATCATCATAATCATCACTAAATTAAAAGAGAGTATTCAAAAATTTATACCCAAATAAATAAATGCTAAAAAGCAATTACCTTCGACATCATTAATCACCAACCACCAAAATGTTTGGAAGTATATAGGATCATATATATACATATATATATCTAAACTTGGATTGATGACATATCCCTACATAATACTAGTTCCATTTTATTAATTGCCCCTGCTTACTGGCTAGCTACTAACAAAACCGATCCAACTTTTTAAAGATATTTTGATGAAATGAGATTGATCTCATCCTCCATTTTAAATGCTCCTCTTCTGTTAGCGACTGGTTTCCCAATCTCTAGAAGACTAGAACCCGAGGCGTCACCCAAATTCTGTGGCAAAGGATCAGTTCAGAGGCAAAACCCGTTCCCCACCTCACTGTATTCTGATTTCTCTATCAGAGAGACAGGATTGAGACTTCACAACCACTTTCTCATATGCAAAAATAAATTAAAACCAAGCAACCAAAAAAAGTCACAATCCATTATGTTGGTTTTTATAGTATGGGATTGAAAAAAATATCTCGAATGAAAGGATGAACTCTTTAAAATTTTTCTTAATGCACAGTGGAAACACCTTCTTTTAGCGATTCAGCATTTCAAACCATTCTCAATTCTCTCTTTCTCTAGATGGATGTGTGTGGTCACTCATTCAGATCTACTGGCTTATTAATATATAACAGATATTTATAGAGAGAGAGATACAAAATTTGTATCAAAGAAGATTTCTAACTCTAGAGATTATCTCTTATCCACTCTCACATATATTTTATATATATAGATCATTCTAATATATATTTAGAAGATATGGTATCTTGAGAAAATCTCCCAACGATATCATCTTATCTAAATATATATTAATTATCTATAATTTATTTCATAAATAAATTATAAATAATTAGCCAACTGGACTTGGCCCATCAAAATAAAATTGAGATAACTTGGGGACTAAAGGCTCATGGATTCCTATCTCCAACTTAAAAGATATTTGGGACTTGTCATCTCATGACAACCTATTATCTTTTAAATTAACTCAAGGCTATTCCATTAAAAGCCCTGAGCTAAACTCTAGTAGTCCATGTTGAAATTCATTTAATTAAAACAACTTTTAATAAAATGAATTTTGGTTTTAGACCAATAATATACACTTAATTAACCCTCCATTATAAGCTCGTAGTTAACCTAGACTAAATGTCGAGCCCCTTAATTACATATTTAACCCTAAGTCACTATTTATCTATATTTTGATCATTCTCAATATTTTTATATTTGTAAATAATTTACAAATAACTATTGTTATTCAATAAACAATTTATGGAATAAGCTACGCCCATAGATTTAATGATAAAAAAAAATAAATAACTTAGGTGAGCATATCAAAATGGATTCCATCTTATAAGTATATGTTTCCACGATTCATGAAATTAAATTTCCAAGTTATAGAGGTTTTAACCATTTATAAGATCTCACTCCGTGATAACTCAAATAGATTTAATTCATAAATGTGAGTCTATTACAAATTTAGGATTAAAATTTATTAAGTTTATTAAAGTTTAAGTAAATTATGATTAATGACATTTATTAATCAAATCACAATTTACAACAGTCATTTCAATATGTATGTTACATATACATACTAACTTTTCTACTCAAAGTTACCACTTTAGTGATCAAGATAAATCACCCAATTAAGAAGTAAAAAAATTACAGCTTAATCATATTGAAATGCCCGTTTTATTAATAACTGTGAATTTATTTTAATTTATAAAATTTGTTATTTAAATCTTTCTGTATTGACATCTTATGTCTAATACTTAAATCACAAACTTTATAAGTAAGGAACAATAGTATATGTTTAAATAAATAAATTTTTTATTTTAACTAAAAAATTAAATTAAATGAAATGTCATTAGAAAAACATGCTTTCAAGAGCACCAAAGAAAAAAAAATCTAACACATTACACTCACAACGGTAGCACCATGCTAACTAATTTCATTTTTCTAGTACTCCATACATTCATTTTAGCCTTTTAGTGTAGTATATCTATAGTTTTTTGTTTTTTGTTTTTTTTTAATAAATTGAAATTTGATGATATTCGAAATAAGGCCCTTGGGTTGGCTTCGCCTTCCCAGGTTATACATTACCAAAAAAAAAAGGAAAAAAAATACATTATTTTCAATTTATATGCCCTTTTTCCTTTCGGGTTTGGGTGGGGGCGCGGTGCGGGTTGAGATCAACAGATGTTGTTGAATCTCCACTCGAGCCTGACTTCGGGGGAGCCCACAACGTGCTGACTGGGCTTGCGAAATGATACGATGTGACTGCTGACCATGAAGGCGGTGACACGCTCCGAGACTCTGACGTCCTCCATCTTCAACTCCCGCAGCCTCTGCACGTACTCCGGCACATGCATTAGGTCCCACACCACCCCAACCCCACCGGGCTTCAACACCCTAACCACCTCCCCTAGAACCCTCATCCTCTCCGCCGCTGCCGCTGCCGTCCGCTGCCCGAACTCCTTCCCTACCTTGTGCAGGAACACCGCCGACATCACGACGTCGAAGTAGTTGTCCGCGAACGGCAGCGTCCGCGCGTCACCTTCCCGACAAGTGACGTACTCTTGAACTCCTTCAATCCCGGCCGTCCGGAGCGTCGACACGGTGGTCTTTCTCCGGTCAAGCCCCACGACCCGGCCCGAGCTTCCTTCCTTCTTCAGCTGCATCGCCACCGCGTTGAGGAGGATGCCGCGGCCGCAGCCGACATCGAGTGCGTTTTTCGCTGTCGACCAGTCGCTCACCGCGCTCACCATGCGCTGGGCCATTTCCCAGTGGAGGGACACGGCGGAGTAGAAGATGTTGCCGGCGGCGTAGAAGAGGCATACGGCGGAGAGCGCGGTGACGGAGCCGGTGAATCCGGCTGCGAAGCGGGTTGAGCCGCCGGGGAGGCCGGGGAAGTGAGACTCGAAGAAGAAACAAATGGGGTTGAAGTAGATGAGTAGGAGTACGGAAAGGCAGGAAAAGCCCATGGCGTGGATTAGGAGGAAGACTGGAGTCTGCCAATCGTCCATGCCGTAGATTGCGTAGATCTGTGTCCAATCTCTACCAGTTTTACCCATTTTTTTTATCTCCAAATATCTGATCTAAAAGGCTTGAAATTCAGGCTCTTTCTGAATATTGGGTTAACAAAACTGCCATTTTCAAAACAATAAAACCATTAAAAAGCTGTTCAATAATGTTAGGTTAAGAAAGAAGGATGGATGATGATAATTTCACTTACAGAAAATAGCTCAGAGAATGTTCTTCCTCAATTCAACTCGATTCCATTCAATCCAAACTGTAGTTAAAGAAAAAATTTAGCAATGAGAATCTAAAAATGATATTACTGAACTCAGTCAACTGGTATTCATTTTCTTCCAGTTTCCCGGGAACCAAACAATGACATGGGATGGGAAGAGAAGATAGAATGGAGGTAAGTTTCGAAAACTCGGGTACAAATAACTGTAAAGAGAAAGAGTGAGAGAGAGTGGTGGATCTAAAACTGTTCTGTACTTACAGTGACGAAGAAGTTCGATTAGCAGATCCGCAAAATGCAGAGAATATTTTGGCAATCCCAACGCGGAAAAAAGAAGTAAGATGAATAGTAGAAAGAAAACAAGATATCAATCAAGACAGAGAGGAGCGAGAATGGGAACAACCCATGTTCCAGAAAAAGGGAAAGTTATCTTAAAGAATCTGAAAAGTGAGACTGAAAGTGATAACAATCATACTGCAAATTGGCAGGCCTGCTCCTCTCCTGGACGATGATAATCTCTCTCTTTTGCAAGTGTTTACGCGTTTTGTTTCGTCGGTTTCTTCCTGCTTTGACAGATTTCTGAAAAGATTGAGTGGGCATTTATGGGAGGGGCGCCATTTTGGCTCTTAAATTGGAAATTGAGCTGACCAAACTTTAAATAATGCTTTCTCTCTCTTTGTTGATAGTGGGGTAGTTAATACTTGTTCAAACTGTACCTGGGTCAGTTCAAATTCAACCGTTTATCGGGTCATACCCGGGGTTAACTTGGTCATAGTTAACAATTAGGTACTTTTAGCTACTTCGGTTTTTAGTTTTTTTTTTTAATGATTAAATTTATTTTTTTATATTTTAAATTTATTTTAAGACATGAAACTCAATTTTTTAACTTTTTTTTTTTATAAAATGACTAAATATATTCTCTTATAATTTAAATTTCTTTTCAATGATGAAAGGTAAAATTATAAATTAAAAAAATTAAAAAATTAATTTTTTTCTTTTTAGAAACAAAAAAGAAAAAAAAAAGGTAGATTTGTTGCTTCCCAAATATTACCTTATGCTATGTCCGGAAAGGTTACTCAGTTTTTTTTTTTTTTTTTTTTTGAAGTGATCAAATTTTCTTTTTTAAATTTTAATTTTTTTAAAATATAAATGATAAAAATATCAAATTAATAAAAAGTTAAAAAGTTAACTATTAAAAGTTAACTTTTTTTTTTTTTATTAAACACAACAAAGCGAACTTTTTAATAATTAACAAATAACCAATTTCATAAAAATTAACTTTTTTCCTTTTCAAATTAAATCTTAGTATAAAGGATATGTACATAAAATTAAGAATTTAATAATTTTGAAAAATTTCAAGTCTTTAAATGATCTTGAAAACAGATTAAAAATAGAATTGGTGTATTCATTTCTATATGCATTTGTCAGACGCTATTTTATGTTTATGTTTTCTAGACTATTTTAATAAATTTTCATAAATGTACACTAATCTTATTAATAATTTAATATTAAATTTATAGAAAAGCAGATAATAATATCGTTATTAAATTAAAAAAATGATAGACGGTTTTTTAAATTAAAAAATATTGATTATATACGTCTGAACGATTCAATGTTTATTTAACGTATTCTTTGTTAACTATTGAATTTTAATTTCAAATTTTAATATAATTTTATTATATTGTCAAAATTACTAAAGATTATCATACTAACAAAAAAAAAATGTTAATACTAAAAAAGATTGTTATGGTGTGAAAAATAATTTGGTCGAGGGGTAGGAGTAAAAACGAATTGAACTATTCGAGTTTAGTTAAAAAAAAAAAAAAATTCAGCTAGTGATTAAAATAAGATCAATTCAAACTCAATTTGTGAGTCATTTATAATTCAATTCAAGTTTGAGTGGAAAAAAACTTAACTCGAAAATTCATAAGCCGAATAAAATAATATATATTTTATAATGTTTTATATTTTTAATATTATTTTATTTATTATATTTTAGACTAAAACGATACTGGTTTGGTTTAATTGAACTATTCGAGAATTAATCTTGAGTTTAAATTCTTCTTTGTAGACCAGAGTTTGAGTTTATATAAAAATTCAAAATATGTTTGAGCTCAAGTCCAGTTTAATAACTTGAACTAAGCTGGAATAAATTAAAACTCAACTCATTTTCACTTCTATAGGGGTAAAGTTGGAAATGAATTATTATTATTATTTTTTTTAGTTATTTGAGCCTAGTTCAAAAAAACTTATTCTCGAGCTTGGTTTATGAGTAAAACAAGATCGAATCAAACTTGATTCATAACTTGCTTGGAATTAACTTTGAGCTCGAGTCTAAAAAAATTATCTTTCAAGTTGACTCGATAAAATATATATTTTATAATATTTTTATATTTTTAATGGTATTTTTATAACATTTTATTTATTATATTTTAGACTATAATAACATTATTCTAATTTGATCGAAACATTCGTGAGTCAATCACGATATTAAATTCTTTTTTGTAGAGTTAAGTTCAAGCTTAGTCTTATATAAAGTTCAAACTAAACTTGATTGTAAATTATTTTGAGTTAAATTTAAATAAATTAAAATTTGACTCAATTCGACTTACTTTCACGGAGGGAGAGGGGGCGTAAAAGAGTCCACCTCGGACCTTATGCTCGAGGCAATTTTCCAAAGCCGAATGTAGAATAAAGAGGGCCGAGAAATAATTAATCCAATCTCTCATCTCTAATATTTAATAAATTATTTCATGTGACCTATACGTAAAATGGCGGTTGCCGTAATTTAAATACGCATGATAGATGCCCAGGTAATTTGAATTATATTAGAAATTATCTCTTGACAAATAATTTTTCTATCGACCACCAAATGGCAAAATAGAAAATCAAAAACTAAGAAAATAAAAGAAACGATCGAGTTGGATGTCTTGGAGATCTGTACGTTGTGTCCTCTTTGTTGCTGAATTTATTTGCATGTGTTTTTAGTGGTGCTAAAAATTATGTTAGGCATGTGATTGGTCCAAAAAAAAAAAAAAATACTTGGTGTACTAATGCGAGATTTAAGTTTTCTATTTGTTTAGGAAAGGTGGGTTAGCGTGCAATCCAACCGTTAAATTTAGTCAAAAATTTCTTTTTTCTAATTTTTTTCGCATTAAAAATCTCCTTTTTCTTTCTTCAATTTTTACTTTTTTTTTTTTTTAACTTTTATCAACTTTGTTTAATTTTCTTCGATTTTTATCAATTTTTTCACATTTTTCGAATAACACATTAAATACTTAACAATTTAAAATTTATCTAATTTTCTTTCTATTTTTTTTTTCAAAATTTAACGTTTCAAGCAAGCACTTAATATTTACTTCACTGGGCCGAATCAATTATATTAAATTCTCAATTGTGTAGAACTCATGTAGGGCCCTTTTGGTTTGCAAGGTTGCTAACTTAGCATGCTAAATTGACACGTGTCATTGCTTTTTGTTGTTGAATATTTGGTAAAAATTTATAGGAGTTAAGTAAAATTTGATAAAAATTGATAAAAATTAAAAAAAGATTAGTAAAAATTTAAAACATATAAAAGACGTAGTTTTTACGTTGTGCATCGACACAGTGGAAGAATTTTTGCTCTTGTGCAAGCCGTGGAAATGAATTTGAGAGATATAAATCTATTTGGAAGTCCGTAAAACTATACAAAATTCTATAATTTTTTCAAATAATTTTATAAATTTTCATAAAATTTAATTTTTTTTACTAATTATACAAATTACGATGTTACAATTTTTATAAATTTATAATAATTTTTGCAATCTTATACAAATTTTTACAATTTTAAACACCTCCTAAATGAATAAAATTGGGTTAAAAAATAAAGAGAACCCCCTCTCTCTTTCTCAATCTCCACCTCTCTCAAACACACACGCACACACACTCTCACACAAACATAGACAATCTTGTGACATAAAACGAGTCGGGTCAATTTAGGCTCGACCCAGTGTTTGAGCCACCTGCCCTGCACCCGGGGATGGCCGAAACCCAACCTGTCGACTCGATCCGCTGCTTGGTCCCCCGTCCTTTTTCAGTTCACTTCTCTACTCCGTTCCTACTGTTTTGCCTTTTTGTTTTTCCTCTGTCTTCTTTGTTCTTTTTTTTTTTCCTTCTCACATCTGGGGCATATTTAGAATTTTATAAAATTTAATACGATTTCATAAATTCTTATAAAATTCAAATTTTTTACTTACTTTTATAAATTTTTATAAGTTTATATTAATTTATATTACTCCAAACAATCCTTTAAAATAAATTTAAATAAATGACGTGAAGTGACAAATTATTTTATTCCATCCTTACAAACCACGGAACCAGTCTTATTTCCAAAAGAGAACTCGGCGGTGGAACTAGGAAAAAGAGAATTTTACTTTCAGGCTGCAGCTGTGGGACTCCGCAAATCACTGTGGGACTCCGCAAATCAGGGGGACTTTGCATCAACGCGGTACGGGAAAGACCGGTGTTGTAATGAAATCAATTGTACAGGTCGTGGCCGTTACGGTAAAAAATGGCCAAAATTTAAAAAAAATGAGAAATATTCGTCACTTTTTTATATTTAAAAAACTAATCAAAAGTGAACAAACTAATTCGTTGAAACGGTACAAAACGTTAAAAAGTAATAAAAAAATTGATAAACGTTAAAAAAAGGTGAGAAAGAGTGAATAATTTTTTGTAAAAAATTGTAAATTTTAAAATTTTAAAATAAACACACAAAAAATAAAAATAACCAAAATTAATAAAAATAAATAAATATCTATAATTTCTTGTATAAATTTATAAAAATTAATCTCTCATATTTTATACAGTAAAAGAAAAATTTTAATTTTACAGTCTTATAATTTATATTTATAGAGATTTATAAAATTTTTATATTTTTTTAATACCGAACAGTCCCATAGTCAGTTCATAGTTTAATTGGACATTTCCCATGGTTAACAATATTTAATTTGACATAAGTGCCCTTGACTCTAATTAGATTAATGCCCTCTAAAATCCCCGCAACGGTACTCTTGTCAACACGCTTCTAAACGAAAAGACTAATTTAACCCCTTCTCTTCTTTCAGTTATGCCAGCTTCTATAAGTGAGGTGCAGGGTGTTTTAGTCATAACATACACTGGATGAGAGCTTTGATATATTAATAATCACAAATAATCAAGGTGGGCCCTAGAGATTTTCAAAAGAAAAGTAAGCGGGTTCGAGCAGGGAGGACGCGTTAAATTGCTGGCAGGCGCAACCCGGCCCAGATTTGGCGGTGTGCGTTGGAAGTTCGTACGTAGTTTTGTTTCAGCTAAAGACGAAATGGTCCATCTGCTTTTAAAGAAGTGATTTGGACTTGGACTCTTTCTTGTCGGTTGGAAAATTTATTTTCAAGATATGTGGTTGCATCCCACTAGTCTATCCGGCCACTGGTCACATCATCCATCTAAACTTTTAATATTAGGTGTGTTTCGAGTTGTATAAAAATGTATAAAATAAAATAAAATTATAAAAATAAATATCTCGTAATTTATATAATGAGTGAAAAATTTAAAATTTACTGTCTCATAATTTATGTTTGTAGAGATTTGTAGGATTTTATTTTATTTTATTATGCTCCAAACAGAGCCATTGCTTAAAAAAAAAAAAAAAAGAAAGAAAACTTAGTTTTACCAAGCATTAGGTTGGAAAAAAAAATAGAGAGGATGGAATAGAGAATAAATGATACCCTATTTCCACTATTTGGGGCTCGTTTAACGTAATAAAAAAATTCTCAAAATTACTTAAAACTTCTTAAAATTTTTAAAATTCTTTAATATATTTTATATTTTTCTTATTTTGTGAAATTTTTATAAATCTATATATATATCTGTATATTTTAACAAATGTTTACAAATTCTAATAATATTTTACAAACTCAAATAATTTTTTTACAAATTTCAAAAATTTTTTATTCACTATCAATTAATTCTAACCCAAAATTGTTTAATGGAACAAAAAAAAATCATCCAGACAGTTTCTCTCAAAAAATTGACACAAAAGTTAAAAAATTTCGCTATTCATTTATGAAAAAAATGATTTGATGGCTGAGCACCAAACGTTAAAAAATTTTACAAATCACATTTTTCACATTTTTTATTATTTTTTGCCGCGCCAAATGAACCACTGGTTGAAGAAAAAAGTAAAGAGAAAAGAAAAAAAGGATGGAAGAGGGGGTAAAAAAGGGTTACAGAAGTTGAACTGCGAAAAGAATTTCAGCAGCTAAAGTGCTGTGTATCAACCGTTCTAATTTTCTTCAAATGATTTAATAATTTAAATTTAACTTCGTTAAAACTTATTAATTCAGTTAAAATAAGAAAAAATAAGTAAAAAAAATAAGAATTGGTTAAAAAATTGATTTTAAATAAAACTTCATTAAAACTTATTAATTCAAAATAAAAAAAAATAAGTAACAAAAATAAGAATTAGTTAAAAATTTGATTTTAAATAAGTTGAAACAGGAGTATTAAATCATTTGGAGAAAATTAGGGCCGTTGAAACACAATTCTTTAACTGTTGATGTTCTTTCACAGTTAACCCCGCAACCCATGAAAAAATAAAGGTACAACTCACCAAATTTAGGGGAAAGAGTAGATATAAATAAAAAGATAAAACTCTCACATGGTGGGAGTTGGGTGTGTTGTGTGTGTCATATCCTTTACTTGACAAACCAACTTTGAATTAGTTCGTTGGATCTGGGTTTATCTTGTGTCAAAATAACCTGATCCACGTGTTCCCGTGTTGTCCTCTCTGTGAGCTTAGCATTCTTCGGGGTGCAGCTTGGGCTAGGGCCCATGAGGTGGACACGCTCCCACATCAGTGCAGCTTGGGCTAGGGCCCATGAGGCGGACACGCTCCCACATCAGTGGGAGTTGAGTGTGTTGTGTGTGTTATGTCCCTTACTCGGCAAACCAACTTTGAGTTAATTTGTTGGGTCTGGATTTATCTTGTGTCAACAAAATAAAAAACAAAAGATAAAAGAAAAATTTGATAATAAATTTAAAAAATAGGATGTGCTATTTTTAAAATAATCTTTAATATAAAAAATAAATTATAATATAAATATATACATACATATCATTTTTACTTTCTTTTATTTTTGCACCCAACCAAACACATTTCCTTTCTCACATATTTTTTCCCTTCCCTACTCCAGCCTTCCACTTTTCCTTCCTTCCACAATTTTTTTTTTGGTACCAAACATACTGTTAGATGACCCATGACTGTCTACACGCCAACAGTTTGTTATATTTCAGGGTACACTTGATTTTAAATTTTTGAAGAGCAAGGATAAAGAACGTGAAATGGTGAGGAACATTGAACTAGAAATTCTTTAAAATCATATTTGTTATGTGAAAATGGAATTAAATGAAATAAAATGTAATAAAAAGTGAGAATGGAATGCAAGTGAGAATAAAATTGAATGCTTATTCTATTCCTTTATTTGGTTGCCAACATTAAAATAATAGAAATAGAATAAATTCAAAATTTTATAATTTGATTGCATTTTTTAAATATAATAAAATATAATGAAATATAATAAAAATTACTAACATTAATTTTCTTAAAATTATAAAAATAAAATTTATTTTTGGATCGCGAATTTGAGTAAAAAAGAGTCTCGAGGTAAAAATGTCATTTTACAATTCAAAATCAAATTCAAATTGTACAAAATTTTTCTTAACTATTAAAAAACATATTAATAAATATTTTTTAGTTTTTAGAATGCCTAAAATACGAATTTAGTCCAAAAATGAGCCCATAGGTAGAATAGTCATTAAATAGTTTGAATTCAGATTGAATTGAAACTTGTTCAACTATTAAGAAATATGTCAATGTTTTTAATCTTTTGGGTAACTTAAAATGCGAATTTGAATAAAAAATTGACCCAAGAGTATAATCTTAATTTTATAATTTGATTTTGAATTGAGATGAAATTTTATTAGTTATTAAAAAACACATTGATAAATATTTTTTTCCTTTTGGGAAGCCTAAAACGCAAATTTGGGCAAAAGAAAATGAACCCAAGTGTAAAATGATCATTTTATAACTAGAGTTTGGATCGGATTAAAATTACCTTAGTTATTAAGTAATATGAATAAATATTTTTATTAGTTTTTCAGAAGCTCGAAATACAAATTTGAAAAAAAATGGATCTAAGGATAAAATAGTCATTTTACAGTTCGAGTTTGGATATATTTCGAAAATAGGATCAATGGTTAAAATGGTTATTTTGCAACCAAATGGAGTAATTGAAAGAAATTTTTTATTACAAAATAGTTGTTTGTTTTTAATTTATATTTCTTTTTTAATTTTGGGATCACATTTTGATTGCAATGGAACGACTATTCTATCACTTGAATTGTAGAATGCCTTTTTCAACTTTATATAGGAATAGCTATTCTCATGGAATAGCATTCCAATTTAATTTTTGGATACCAAACATGAGAATAGACTAAAGAGAGAATGGATTTTATTCTATTCTATTTTATTCTCACGTACCAAATATAGCCTAATTGTCCATATCCATGGGTTTTATGAAATAAAACGTTATGATCTTGCAATAGAGGTTCTCCTCAAAATAAAATGATTGAATTAAAAATTAAGAAAAAACAAATAGTTATTTATTAAAAGTTTTAATCTTTATTTGATTAACTTAAAAAAATTAAAATGTCTATTTATTCTAATTTTATTTTCATAAAATATTTTCCAAAAAAATTATAAATCATTAATTTAAACACAGTATTAGATTTCATTTGGATAACTTAAATAAAAAGTAGCTTTTGGATTTTGGATTGAAAAACCAACTTTGGCTTTTGGGTAATATTGGTTTTTAGGTATTTAGCTGTTAGCTTTTACGATTTCTTGTTTGGTCAATTTATCAAACTACCCCCACAAGTAACCTTTTAGGAGAAGTAACAAAGGGTAGGAATGAGCTGAAACGAGTTGATTTACCTTATTCGAACTTGGTTCGAATTATTTATACCAAATTTGAGCTCGAACTTTGAATATATATATATAGGCTCAAGTTCGGTTTAATAAAAAATAATTTATGCTTGAGATTGGCTTACGAATAGCTCAATTAAACCAAAACAACTTTGTTTTTGGTCTAAAATATAATAAATAAAATATTGTAAAAACATAGTGAAAATATTATTAAAAATATAAAAATATTATTAAATATATATTATTTTATCGAGTTAGCTCACGAACTTTTAAGTTGAGCTTTTCTAAACTTGAGTTCGAACTCGAATCTAAACGAATCACAAATTAAGGTTAATTCAAACTTGTTTTAGTTACGAACCAAGATTAAGCTAAGTGTTTTTTGAGTTGAGGTCGAATAGCTCGCGAATAACTTGATTTGTTTTTGTCCCTAGAAGTAACAATTAAATCCTTTACAGTTGCTTCCCTTCCCACTAAACAACCATCAAAGCCTTAGGCTTCATTTGTGCTCCTCTTCCATCAATACCTAGAATACTGGCATTTCATCTTTAGGGATGTCAATGGAATAAGTATAAGAAGATATCCAATCAAATCAAATTCATTAAAAATCCGTTGATAAATATCTTAATAGGATTAGAAAAGGTTTGAGATCTACCTGTAGGTACCCAATATCAATAACCCATTTACATGATATAGTATATTATATACATTTAAACGATTATTCATTTTTGTTTCTAAAGTAAAAGTAATTAAACTTTTGGACCTGTAGCTATTTAATTATGGATTGTTGAGTGATTCACATTTTGAAGTAATAGTTAAAGATAAGTTGTTTTGTAAAATCATTTAAATATACAAGTAGTGATTGAGCTTATATATATTACGTTCTTTATAGTTTATTTCAATGAGATGTTTTTACTTGACATAAAGAATAATAAAAATCTTTATAGGAAAAAAATTTACATATATATTCACAAATATATTTATTGAGCATTATAGAGAATACATCAATTATCTAAAAAAAATTATTTTTAAATAAGTATTGTAGACACTCCAATTTTATTCCCATACTTAAAAACATTAAAATATTTAAGGTTTTTAATTGAATGGTTATCTACTGATTAAGTTCTCTTAACAACAAAGAGTAAACATTCAATAAAATGATGATTATACCTTGTAAAAAGGAAGAAGTCAAGCTAAGGACTCAGATCAAGGAAGAATGCTACTAGAATGCATAGATGTGTCTAAGACACCAAACAGACAACTTTTATATTAAACAGAACAACCAAAATTTAGAATCAAGGGTTAATTCAGTCCAGAAGTCAAGAATGGCCTCTATTGATGCACCTGAAGAACAATATCAACCAGAATACCCAGATTATGTCGTAAACATACAAGAAGATATAAAACATCCCATGACATGATAAAAGATATGGAGATAGGCTCACAACAGCCAAAAGACCCTTCTAAAGGTCGTCTGGGCCTGCTGACTTAAAATGGCTCCTATTGACAAGAAGGAAACTACTGGTGTACTAGACATAATTTAAGCCTCCAGACAAAGTCAGAAAGACTCCAAATCACACAAGGATACTGAAGATGTAATTCTTGAGGTAACCCCATAGTTGTGTTATGCCAGAATAAATATCAAGAAATGCCTCGGAAATCAAGTCGTGAAAAGTCATTAATGGCCCACCATTCACTAAAAACTCCCAGAGGTTAATCTAACATCATAAATGGATTCCTCATACCAAAAAATAGAAAGAGGAGTTATCCTAGAGACAAGAGACTTGCTGGCCCCCCTCAATTTTAGCACGTTTCAGAGCAGCAATTTTCAAGCATACCTAACTCAGTCTTGGAGAATTCAAATTGAACCAAAATTTGACCTAATTGGTTTAATCTTCTCCATATCCAAAGGGTCTTCAGGGCTCCCAAAACCTATCCATAAATTACTGAAATGGTCCAAACATGTTGAGATGGAACCTAAACCTTGCCCGAACTAGCCTGAGCTTGGAGCTACAAGCTAAAATGTCCCATTTCTCTTCTAGCCTGCCAAACTTACCTTGCCACATGTTTTGTGGTGAACTTTTTCGCCTACAAGGATAGGTAGAATCCTTCTCTTGTGTTATTTGGCAAGATTTTCCACTCG
This sequence comes from Vitellaria paradoxa, assembly GCA_019916065.1. Taxonomy (NCBI): domain Eukaryota; kingdom Viridiplantae; phylum Streptophyta; class Magnoliopsida; order Ericales; family Sapotaceae; genus Vitellaria; species Vitellaria paradoxa. The sequence continues at coordinate 30,390,599 of CM034239.1, forward strand.
TCTATAAGCAAACATTTCTGCTCGCAACTGCAGGCAAAAATTCTTGCACAAAAGGTTGTACAAAGTTTTTTCGTCCATGGCTCCAGGCAAGCTATTTTGCCTGTAAATGTGGCTGGACATTTTTGCTCGTCTCCCATTTATTGTTCGTAGTTTCTAACCTTCATTTCCTACAAGTAACTAAGGCTTCCATGGGCGTGTTCACAAAATGTCTCGTTGTTGGCACTCCATCTGCTTGCTTGCTCTTTAGGCTACTATTATGGACTATTACATGTGTTACGCTACCTTGATAATGCCACAAATATGTTGTTTTGTTAATTGGCTTGTTTGGCTTAGCCAAGGGCTAGCCTAGGCTATTTCTTTACATAAGTTGAGAGCCCTTTTGAGTTGATTACCCAGCTATCGATGGTATCATACAAGGGCAAATGGGGTCACTCTAGTAGTGCTTGTCATGCCTCAGGTCCTGTAAATTGAGAATGCAAACTAAACCTAAACATATCAACATATGCAATCATATACAAACACTTAATCTTGTCTAAATCAGAGCCAAACCACAATTGAAACAAAATCTAATATATTACAATTGAACAAAATAATACAAAATAAGTCATAGTCATCACTGGACATGATGCTCCATAATATAGATACAACTCCATCAAAGTATAGTAATAGATACAATTTGCCACTTTATCTATGATACAAAAGACTAACATAAGCCACATAGTTGAGGTATCAAAATGCATAATTATAAATCAATGATGAAATAGAAAGATAATTAATTCCCCTAATCAAATGCTTACTCTTGTAGGCTTATCTTATAATTTGCAATCATAATTATAAAGGGGTGAGCACTAGTCGATGTATGCCCACAATGCATGCACATACATAACATGTCCTAGCATGATACTACGTTAACATGTAAATCATATGTCATGCAAATCAATAGTGACATTTCAGCATATTATATCACAATATCAAAATCTAATAATCAAATCAATCAAGAAGACATTAAGGTTATGTTTGGTACATGGACATGGAATGAAATCTATTCTCACTTTAGCCTTTTTTCATGTTTGATACCAAAAAAATTAAGTTGAAATACTATTTCATAGGAATAGCCATTCCCACACGAAGTAGGAAAAGACATTCCATAATTTAAATGATGGAATAGTCATTCCATTATAATCAAAATTGATCCAAAAATTGAAAAAAAAATAAAAATAAAAAATAAGAAACTACTTTATGATAAAATTTTTTTTTCTCAATTATTATATTAGATTGTAAAATGACTATTTTACCCCTTAACCTTATTTTCAAACTAATTCCAAACCCAGGCTATAAAATGACTATTTTACCCCTAGGTCTTTTTTTTTTAATTTATATTTCTGGCTTCCAAAAGACTTATAAAAATATTCTTTCTTATTAGTTAATAACTAAGTAAATTTTGATTCGATCTAAACTTGGGTTGTAAAATGACCATTTTACTCTTGGTTTATTTTTTGTTTAAATTCACATTCTAAACTACCTAAAAGGATAAAAAAATATCCTTAACATATTTCTTAATAATTAAACAAATTCCAATCCGATATGATTTCAAACTATAAATGACTATTTTGTCCCTAAGCCTGTTTTGGGCCGAACTTCTATTTTAGGCTTCCCAAAAAAGTAGAAAATATTATTGACCTGTTTTTTAATAAATAAAAAAATTTTGGCCCAATTCGAACTTGAATTATAAAATGGCCGTTTTACTCTTTGAACCCCCCATTTTTTTTACTCAAATTTGAGCTCTAAAGATAAAATTTATTTTATATTTTTTAAAAAATTAATGTTAGTAATTTTTATTATATTTCATTATATTTAAAAGATGTAATCAAATTATAAAAAATTGAATGGTGATTCCATTCCCATTATTTTTGTGTTGGCAACCAAACAAAGAAATGAAATGGGCATTCCATTCCATTTCTACCTGTATTCCATTCCCATCTCTTATTTCATTTTATTCTATTCCATTCCGACGTCCTAAATATAGGCTAAGTCTTCTTATCACATAATACCATTACCAGTTTCATTACCATTATTTTTTTAAATTTTATGTCTATTTCCATTATTTTATTAAATTTTATGTCTATCTATCATCCTAAATCTATAACCATTATAATAGTATAATATCATTAGAATTCATCGATAGTATCAATAACACATATAAAGAATACTCACACCAACACAAATACTCAACTTAAGACTCAGCCCCAATTCACACACCCACACAGACATTGACACATTAATACTCAATAAAGACTTAACTCTAACTCATGCACACACCAATACACATATGGAACAAGTACTCTGCATTACGAACATAGTTTGAATATATCGTCGTAGGTGTTTATGTCGCAAAGACAATCTAAATACACCATCGTGGATGTTTGCACCGTGAAGGCAATCCAATTACACCAACATAGATGTCTGCGAAGTGACGGCAATCTAATACACGATCATAGGTGTCAGCATTATGAAAGTAGTCGAATACACTTTGTGGTTTCTAGCCCACTGGAAACAAATTAGGGGATTTTCAACCGTTTCGTGTGTAAACCTATAGTTTAATAGTACCTTCCTAACCCAAAATCGACTTACACCAAGCACACACACATGCGCCACACTACACACCACCACACATTCCCTGCAAACACATAATTAGATCACAACATCAAATTCACAACTTCAAAATCATAATCAACAAGACATCATGGTCCTCTATTAGATATTATTGCCCAATCCATCTTATTTCATTTGCATCACCTTATTATTAACACCAATTCCCTTATCTCTATCATAATCCATAGATTCAATATTATACCCAATATCTTATTAAGCTTTTCTTCAAAATATCCCTTTTCGAAAATTATTGAGAATCATTCTTTTTAAGTTTTCATATCCATCTATGAGAAATCTTTCTTTAAAAACATCAGTGTCACTAACGTTAAGACAATCTCGTTTTCAATATCATTTCTAATAATATTTCTTTTGAGAACTGTTGGCCTAAGGTTTATAAAGTTAGTTTTATAATTGATTTTGATGATAACAAATTTTGAATTAAATTTTCACAATAAATTTTCAAATAAACATTGTAAGAAATGTTACAATTCATTTGATAGATTCAAGATAATAGAGTTGGAAGAGATTGATATTATTTTTTAGATATTTTCACATAATTTGGATGAAGGAATAAAGAAATTTCAAAGTTGGGAGTAATAGAAATCAAAGTAAGATAAAAATTTGAACTAGAGGTTAACTCGGATAAGTAGAGAAATCAGACACATGTCAGTATATAGATGATATCTTAAGATCCAATGGTTTAATTTTCATGAAATTTTAATATAGTAAACTAGACTTCCATGTCTACAACTTTACCGAAAAGAAAGTTTTGTGGATCTGAAGTTAAGATATCAAAAACGAGTTGGAATATTAGTCATTACAGAAAAGTTTTTAATTCTAGATTCTAGAGCTAGTCTTAGTTTTTGAGACATAACTCATACTCTGGGTGCGTTTGGAGTCCCAAAAAAGTCAAAAAAAACCAATGGATGGATTGATGTGATGTGAAAATGATAGGTGGCAAAATGTGATTGGAGGGATTTGAAAATTTTTGAAGTTTTTGAAATTTTTTGGTTTTTTTTTTTTTTTTTTTTGTGGCTCCAAACGAGCCCTTTACAGCTTTAAAAATTCTGATTTTTGGTGTGTGAAAAGAAGACTAAAAAAGCTATAAATTTTGTAGTTTAAGTTTCTTCTAAGGGGGTGTTTGGAAGTTCAAAAAAAATTAAAAAAAACTCAACTTAAGATTGATGTGATGTAAAAATGATAGGTGGCAAATTTTGATTGAAGGGATTTGAAAACTATTAAAGTTTTTTGAGTTTTTTTGCATTTTTTTCTTCCAAATGGGCCCTAATTCTAAAAGTATCATGGTGAAATAGAAGCTTAAACTGGAAACACAGATTCAAAATGTCAGAAAAAGCTATCAGAAGCTGGTCTCGGTTCAGAAGCCATATCTGACTATCTAACCGTTAGATGAAGCTCAAAATTTGACCTGTGATAGCTGACTTATACATCTAAAAAGTCTTTACTCTGAGGCAATGTCAGATTTGAACGTTATGAGGGTGAAAAATGGTCACAAATGTATCTCAGAAAATCTGAATCTGAAAGACAACATTGGAAGCAAGGAAATTCAATTTCTTTCAAGAGCAAAAGTGTCTTTTCACTTAGTAATGGCCATTTGCAGATTTTCATCTACAAATAGAGCCTCAAACTTAGATTCAAGAGGATGAAGAAGGAAAGAAAGAAGTGCTTACAAAGAGATACAAGAAGTTCCATAACTTTGCAAACATAAAGTGATTTCTTCTCACACTTGTGCTTTATCTTTCATATTCAACTTGTGAGAGTTTCTTTTTGATTTGATTGAGTTTTAAACTCATCATTGTTGTTATAAGAAAGAGAAATTTAAAGCCCTTCTAATTTGTGAGAGTTGGGTGAGTTCTTGTTGGTTTTGGTTCAAGTGTTAGAACCAAAACAAGATACTTTCTTTGAGAGACACTTGTGTGAGTGATTTGGGGATAAAATCACTTGAAAGAGGTTTCTAGCACCTTGGGAAGCTAGTGTGTAATAAACTCTTCAAAGAATAGTGGAGAAATCTTAAGGAAGGCCTTGGGGAGTGGACGTAGGCAACATTGAAACCGAACCACGATAAATCGATTGTGTTTGCTTCTTTTCCCTTCTCTTTATATTTATTGCAAATGCTAGCACTCACTCTTCATTCACAAATATTGAATAATTTTTTTTTGGTGCATTTCATATTCATCTTGGCATATTTATTTTAGGATTGAAATTTTTATTTGCAAAATTTTTAAGCAACCCTATTCACCCCCTTCTAGTGTTGCTATTTGGGACAACAAGAACTTTAATCACTTGAAACCATCCTAGGTGTTTAACTCTATTCGTTTACTAAAAACATTTTGAGGAGCGAAGTATGTTTCCTTTAAATCTCATTTAAAATGTTCATGCTTGGAAATCAGGTTAGAAATCAATACTAATAGTTTTAGCAAACCCTTTCCTTTCATGTTTGAAATCATTTAAGAAATTTAAGAAAATTGCTAATTTGGGTACATTAGCAAGTATAGAGGGCGCACGGGTCTAAGGTTTGAGCGCATAGAGATACGGACCCTCCTACACCAAAACCTATTTTCTTCTCCATTTTATGTTTCTTTAAATTCCAACTTTATTTCTTTCGATTTAGATCTAATATTATCCAAACTTATGCTTGTTTTCAATCCTTAACAATATATAAATATAACTGTACCATCAATTTATCAATCAAATTAAATTTTCAATAAAATTTGGTCCTACTATTCATTATCTTATTCCTCGGTTCATTAATATATATATATATATATATATATATGAAGCAAGTATATCAAATCCTCAATTAAGCATAATTCATGAAATATATCAATTCAGAACATGTTATAAATACAAATATAAGCTAAATGAAATAAGAAAATATGCTACCCCTACCTCAGTGTGCTCAGAGAAAAAAGATAATGTGTCAGAAAGATTAACATTTGCTGGAAAAATCACCACGGCTAATCAACCCTACTTAGCACCAAACCATTGATTAGAATACACTCTAAAGCAACTCAATTGATTACTAAGTAAAGGAATTTTGGAAGGATTATGGTTTCTTTATTCTCAAAAGAGCTCTTTCTCTCCTCTGGTTCTCTGGCAACCTCCTAAACCCACCCACCCACCCACCCACCCACATACATATATATAAACTAAAATCCTTTTGGATGAAGGAAAGGAAAGCAAACCGAGGGACTTGACAAGGTCAGTGGAGCTAAGACCTAGAACAAGGTGGCTAGAAAACTATGGTTAGAATTACATCACTGAGCCGTGAGACCTATCTGCAATAATTCTATGATTATTAAACTAATGCCTAGTACGTTTATAATGTATTCGGAGAAAAATCCTGTGCCTCACTCTATTATACTCGGAAAGTATCACGTCTCACTAATTTAATTTGTACCAACAGATAGCAAACTAGATACTGCAGAAAGTAAAAGAATTTGGAATTCAGATCGCCTGTGACGACAATCCTACTACTTGTCATCGGGACGTCCATCTTGAGTTGTCAGACTATAAAATAAAATAAGGTGTGCATCTTTTACAGACTGAGCACCTATACATGAGCAATATAAGTACTGCAGATAACTGGACAGGAATGATGGGCAGTCAGGTTTCTTCAAAACAGAATACAGGAATAGGAGATGAGTGTGGCCTCACCATCTCACTTGAAAAATAATTATTCTCCTTTTGTCATCCACAAACCAACATATGCCTTTTAATTCTTTAAAAATTATGTGTTTCCTTTTCTTTAACAAGTTTAATTGGTTACCTGATTTACATGACGTGGCTATAAAAGGATTTGGCACATCCATTTTTGACTTGCTTGATTTTGTTAATTATGCTGAAGTGGCATACAACGGTGATGATTGTGCATTCCTAAAGCAAATAGTTTCGGTGGTAATAACATATGCCTAGCACAAGTGTTATTGGCGCCATGTGTTTTGTTTATTTTTGCCTGACCTAACTAACTAATATTAATATTTGTAGTTTAATACATATTTTTCGTGAACTTCTTTCTCAAAGATCAAATGTCGGATTCCCAAAAATATTCTTTGAACTCGCATAAGTAGTTTGCAAAATTTTGAAACTTAAAATTTATTTATGATATATAATACTACAAAATTAGTATCTACCTAGTTTATTTTTCTTTGATATTGATGTATTAATCAATCTATTTGAAGTTGGGAATAGAATTGTGAAATTGGTTGTTTATAAGAAAAGAGATATATATATATATATATATATGCACATAATTTTTGAAAAATTTTGTTGAGTAAAGTACAAAAATTATTCATACAGTTTATCTTTACTATTACTTTAATTCCATACATTTTAATTGTAACAATTAAAATCCTATACTTTCGGTTAAGTATTAATTCGGTCATTCCATTAGTTGATCGTTAGAAACAGATAATTTTTTTTTTTTTTTTTTATAGTTATCCTTAGTGTCACTTTAATCCCTCATGTGTCAATTATAACAATGGAATCTCTATACTTTCGGTGTTTTTTGAAATATATTTTATTAAATTATTTTTAATAAATAATATAATCCGAATTATATTTTATTAAATTATATAACATATTTTAATTTGAAATATATCTTATTAAATTATTTTTGATAATATATTTAAATTATATTTATTTTTCATAAATAATATGATTAAATTAATAACATAATTAAAATAATATTTAATTTAGTTTAATTAATATGAAATATATTTTCTTAAATTCAATTATTTTTCTAAAAAATTACTAAAATTAAAAATTTTATCAAAGGGTGGTTCGATTGTTTTATTAATAGTTGTTATAATTAATGGAATAGAATTAAAAGAGTAACATATATAAATGTATACTCTCAAATTGAATACATATACAAAATTATAGATAGAGAGAAAATTGTTGAGATAGAAAATTTATAAAATAGCGATTCTAAGGCCAATTGATAACATTATTGTTTTTTTTTTATTTTGTTTAACTTTTTATTTTTTTGGTTTTATTTTCTGTTATCATTTTTTCTAAAATAAAAATTGAAACTGCGTTTATAGATGTAATTTTATTTACATAAATTATTTTTTAATAAAATATTTAATTTTATTATTTTTTAAAAATTATTCAAATTTAATAAAATATATTTCATATTAATTAAACTATATTAAATATTATTTTAATTATATTTTGAATTTAATCATATTATTTATGAAAAATAATTTAATTCAATAAAAAGAAAATATATTAAATATAATTTAAATATTTTATTTATTAAAAATAATTTAATAAGATATATTTAAAATTAAATATTTTATATAATTTAATAAAATATTATATATATATATATATATATATCGAAAGTGTAGGGATTTGATTATTACAATTGGAACGTGAGGGATTAAACTGATACTGAGCGTAAACTATAAAAGAAATTACTTTTTTATCTCCAGTCTAACAGTTGTATCTAATGGTCAAGTAACAGAAGGACGAATTGATATTTGATCAAAAGTGTAGAGATTTGACTATTGCAATTAAAACATATGGAACTAAAGTGACACTGAGAGTAAATTGTACGGGAGATTTTTGTACTTTATTCATTTTTTTTTATTTGAGCCAAAGATAATTCACGAGATCGTAAATAAATTAGGAAAAAAGAATGTCTAAACTTAAACAATGATTTTTTTTTAAATAAAAACTTAAGATGGCAAGTAAATGGAAGAAAACGTAATTAGTTTGATGAGTTAATAAATATTATATAGATAGAGCCGGTTAGGAGAAATATCAATACAAAGATACTAAGTTTTAGGGTAGATAAGTAGAATGGGAACCTAGTAAATTATATGCAGGTATTGCTTCACCAACCACCTCATTTGATAAATAGTTAGGATAAAAAGAAAAGAAAAAAATTCAACTCTTTTTTTGGAACAAAATTTTATTTTTATATATTGTTGTTTTATTTGTGGTCCCAAAAAATATACATTCTTGCTTTTAAAAAATTATTAGTACTGTTGTTACTTTTCATATTATTAGTTATTTATTTTTGGTCCACAAATACGGGTGGATACGAACCATTTCAACTATTTATTATATATTCAAACTAAAACTCGAGTTCGACTTGAACTTTTATATATATATATATATATATTTGTTAGATCTCGACTTGTTAAAGAATAATTTATATTTAAGATTATCTCGCAAATAACTCAATTAAACTAAAATTATGTCGTTTTAGTATAAACTATAATAAGTAAAATATTATAAAAAATATAAAAAATATTATAATATGTATATTATTTATCGACTTTGTGCGTGGCCTTTCGAGTTGAACTTCTTTTAAGTTCGAATTCAAATTTGATTTTAGATGAACCACCATTCGAGTTTGATTCGAATTTATTTTGCTCACAAACGGAATTTGAACCGGGTTTTTTTTTAAGTCAAGAGAAAAGTTCCCCTTGCTTTCGCCACTATCCACAAATCAAGATTTACTTTTTTCTCCCTTTAAAAAGATTTATCTTTTATTATTCTGGAATATTAATTTATTTTAGGGATGTCAACGGGGCAGGTGTGGGATGGGTATAACCTTCCCCTTCCCCGTCCCCGTCCCTATCCCCGTTTAGCAATATCCTTACCCGTCCCCGTCCCCGTCCCCGTCTCCATCCCCGTTTAGCAATACCCTTACCCGTCCCCATCCCCGTTTCAGGGAAAAAAATTTTTCCCATACCCATCCCCACAAAATAATGAATTCCCCATCTCCGTCCCCGTTTACCCGCCAAGTATATTAATTATTATAAATTATATATTATATATATAAAATAAATATTTAAAATTATTATAAATATTATATATATTAAATAAAAAAATATATTACATATATATATTAAATAAAAATTAAAAATATATATATATATAATATTTGACTTTGACTGATACACTTAACTAAAGATCAAATAGTCTTTATTTATAACCTCACAAGACCTTCACTTCTTTGTGAGAAACCGATGTGGGACTTCTAAAGGAGTCACTACGCCAACAAAATTAACAAAAAAATATTTAAACAGGTACAGGGCGGGGTGGGGACTATCGTACCCGTCCCCGTCTCCATACCCGTCCCCGTCCCCGCTATTAAGATCCCCATACCCTCCCCGAACGGGGCAGGTGAAGCGGGTACCCATCGAGTACGGGTATGTTTGACATCCCTAATTAATTTATGTGATTTACAGCTACAGTACCATACTCCGACAAGAGTGCGACGGATGTTGTTGTTAATGATATGAGCTCATTTGGAAGCAAAAAAAAAAAAAAAAACTCAAAAAAACTTCAAAAGTTTTCAAATTCCTCCGATCAAAATTTACCATCTATCATTTTTACATCACATCAACCTCAAAAGTTGAGTTTTTTTGACACCCCCTATAGTCCTTCAACAAAAGTACCTTCTCATTGGCTGTTTTAATTTTGTTTTTCCTTGAATAATAATAGTGATATTTTTTTTTGGTAACAGGAGAAATTATTTAGCGGTTTTATCCATTAAATTACAAACTTTTAGAAATTAGCGCAGTAACCTACCGTTACAACTCTCCACTTAAATCTTGCCTGTTTCAGATAAGAATCAAACTTACAACTTAAGTATATCATTCAAATCTTAGGCTTGACTCCTAGTACATTGAACCAATTAGGTGGGTAATAGTGATATTTTTAGTTTAACATTTGAAAGAATCTTTCTTTTTTAAAAGTCAAATATTCGATTCTCAACAAAATTCTTTGAACTCAGGTAAGTAGTTTGAAGAAGTTTGAAACTTCAGTTTCTTTACGATAATTCTATGAAACTAGTTTTATATGTTAGGTCTATTAATCTATATATTTGAACTCGTGACATAGAATTGTGAAATTTGCTATGATTTGGGAAAAGGAAAATTTATATGTATATATAAATACATTTTGAGAAAAGGAAGAAATATATATATATGTATTTATATACATATAATTTTCCAAAAAAGAAGAATACAGCTGGGATGATTGTGCATTCCTAAATATAGGCCGATACATTCCTAATGATTGGTGACGAGTTGCTCTGGCGATGATGATTGATCACGATATTGATTGACAGAGCTCGGTAATCTTCTGCGACATCTTAGTGTATCTTAAATTTGTTGAACACTCGATCTAATCACTCCGCGATTGCAGCTTCCTAGCCGTCAATTCTCATTTTTGATATTTTCAGAGTCATGCAATGCTTTGGAATCTAGTAATTTCAAGTTTGGTTATATGATTAGTTGGGTTGACACTAAATCTGAAAGTGGTGCACCAAGTGTTTGATTAAATGTCAAATAGTTTTCCATGGAAATTGTTTTTCCTATTCCTGGGTTTTTTTTTTTTTTTTTGTTAGGATTAGTTGCGACGCTTTTTGTGTTTGATTAAATCTAGGAATTTCCTATTTCCATGTTTTATTTCCCATTAGCAGCAGCCTAATGTAGCCTCTATCTGAGTGCTGGCATGGTGAGACATCAATGTGTGTTATCAGACAACGACTTTTTTCATGGAACTTAGAAATCTCTCTTTTACGGATTTCTGCTAATTCAAGGCAAAACTCTATTTCTGATTTGATTTCTTCTTGAATCTTTGTGCCCAGAATACTCATCATAGTTTGTGAAAGAGTTTTCTCATTTATTTTGATTTTTCTATCATGGTGCATGTCACGTCTCAAAAATCATAAAAAAAAGGCAGGTGACAGCAGCCATATACGTGCAGTGCTAACCCCACACATATGAAAGGCCTAAACCTAAATGAACATTAAACACATCGCTGCTAATTCCAATCATACCAATGAAATATGAAAGTAAAACGATCAAATCATAGTTAACAAGATAAATCTAATTGTCATCTATTGGTCTTAATATCCTCAGTTAAGAATTTAAAAGTAAATATCTATAAGGATCATAACCATAATCCAACATCAAAGAATAATAATCAATATCTCAAAATCACTAAATCTAATCAAAAGTTTAATAAAGTCTAATAACTCAATCATTCTAATAGAATGACAGTACTGCCGACATCCTACTCAACCTGATGTTCACTTTCAAGATCTCCTTAAATAAAATAAGAATGAGTTACAGTAGCTCAGTAGATTCAGTTTGGACTAGACAAGTAAGAAAACAGTTGAGAGTTTCAAAATTATAATTACACGATAGTTCAATTTAAAAGAAATATTTAATTATCAGTAAATAAAATAAATACCACAAGCTCAATCACAACTTAGTCATTATCACTATGGTCACTTACAAACCTAGTGACTTGGGTTCAATATCCAATATCTGGATAATAATAGATAGTACACCATGGGCAATCACAATAATAATATCAGTGATGTGGGCCTCTACCCATCTCCTTGCTACCTATACATGGTTACTAAGGCCACTGCCCTCTGAGAGGAGACCGTAAACTGCCATTTTCATAATAATATCAATGGTTAGACTGAGAGTTTCATGACACACACTATAAAAATGCAACCACTTATTTTCAAATTAGTCACTTCCCGAACACAATTTTCTTGGTTCATATTTTGAAAAATATAATATATATCAAGTTCAAGTTCTAATGTAAACGAACATTTGGAGTTTGAAGTTCAAAAGCAAGTTTAAAATATATAAATGAGTTTATTATTATTATTTTTTAACGTACAAAAAAATAAGTTTGCACAATTTTCTTGATGCAACATATCAAATCAAAATGATTGTTCTTGTAAAGTCAAGACTAGTAGCTTTGAACTTCACATGTGTGAAAGTGATACTTGTGGAACATGGTGCAAGATGAGTCAACAAAGGCTTGTGGACAAAAGTTGGATTAATCTGTCTAGGTTGCATCTGAAATATATGAAAGGGGTTAAAGAATTTATTAAGTTTGCATATGAAAATAATTCCAAGTCAGGTGAAGTTACATGCCTATGTAAGGAATGTCATTATGTCAAATTAGTAAATAAAGAGTTACTTGGTGAACATTTGATGGTTGTAGGCTTCTTGAAAGTCTAGATGCTCACTGTCTGAGTCTTCATCTCTGTATCTTTATCATTCTCATATCAATTTCTGTATCTAGGTCATTGCCCAAGGATGCAACAAAAGAGGATATAGATTTTTGAATTGATGCTATAAATGCTGTACACTTCTTAACTCCATTCTCAGATTCTGATCTAGATGACTCCTCAGGGCCACTGTCATCCCAAGTAACCTTCAGCACATGCCCTTTATTGTTTATCTTGTTAGCACAATCATAAGCCATATCAGCAAAGGCCTGACACTTGACATTTGACACCCTTAATAGGTTTGTTCCTTTTATTGGGTTTTACTTCCATCTTTTCTCTTCTCAAGGGTCCAGGGTTTATTCTTTTCAAAGTTACGTCTTTGTTTTTTGAAAAACTTTTTAAACTTCTTGGCTAACACAACAAACTTTTCATCCTCTGAGTTTTCCTCCTTGTGTTCCTCTGCAGTTTTGAAAGCAACACCTATTTTCTCTGGGAACACACATCTTTGCCTCAAAGGTTTGAAGAGAGCTAGCAAGTTCTTCTACCTATATAGATTAACATGTTTGCTTTCTTCAATGGCCCTAACCTTATGTTGGAATCTATCAGGAAGGGACCTCAAAAATTTTCTGAGTTGAAACTAGAATTGGTTATGTCACTCGATCTAGCATAAAACTGATCGAATGTCTCATTGTCATCCATTAATTCAAATGATGAAGTTAGTCTCTGCAACTTAGCAATTTTGATAGTACTAGTCCCTTCATGGGAAACCTAAAATGTCTCATACTTCTTTAGCTACTTCATATCCAGAGATTTTAGGAAACTCCTCAATAAACACAACCATAAACAAATTCAATGCTATTTCATCTTATGTTTTCAGGGTCGGACTTGTCCCAAATTTTCCTAGGTTTAGGTGTGGTACATCAATCACAGTAGCCAAAATCTTTCGTCTACGGTTCTTATATAAGCAGGCATTCTAACTTTCCAGTTCAGATAGTTACATCAAAAGGTCTAGCACTTGATACTTCCTTGATGTAGTCCATATCAAGATTTTATAAAACTTACAGATTCAACTGTCATAAAAAATTAGTTTTAAGAAATTTTTTCTGTGAACCCAGATTAAAAAAAATATAGATAGGTCAACATGAAAATATATGAGGAAATTCTAGAAAAATATTTAGGTAAAATGTCGAATCTGTTAGGCAGCTAACCCACACAATTTACTATAAACCATAATATAGTTTGATTACTAGGAGTTACCCAAACGCAGGCACGCTTCATTTGGCTCTTTGATTGGATCATCTGCTAATGAAACACGCAGTAGTTGCTTGAACTTAGAAGTGCGGATTCCACCATCTTAAATCATCAATAATGATGCAGTCTTGCTTTTCTTAATAGGCTTTCATCAACCAAAATGATGAAAAACATCTTTTTTTTGGATGAATGCTGCCAAGCTTTGCACATATTTTATGATCCCTCTTCAAAGTCGTACAAGAAATAGATAAAAATAGGGTTTAAAACACATCAAGTGCGGCGACAAGCACACTATATGCTAATGTTTCATGTAAAATTGCACCAAAAGCAAATTTTGTGTTCTTTCCCACGCCCTAAGTTTAGGGTCAGAGTTAGTTTGATTACTAAGAGTTACCCAGACATGGGCACATTCTCTTTAGCTCTTTGATTGAATCATCTATTAATCAAACATGCGGTACTCACTTGAACTTAGAAGTGCTGATTCCACCATCTTAAATTGTCAATAATGATGAAGTGGTGTTGCTTTTCTAAATAGACTTTCATCAACCAGAATGATCGAAAAGAACTTTTTTTGGATAAACTCTAGTAGCTGCCAAGCTATCGACAGAGTATTTCATAATCTCTCTTCAAAGTCATACAAAAAATAGATCAAATAACCGTTTAAAAGGCATTAAGTGCAGCAACGGCACCGTACTCCAAGGTTAGCCTAAATTGAAACCAAAACAAACTTGTTTTTTCGCACATCCTAATATCAAGGTTTGCCGAGCACAAAACTTGTTCTTTTACCTCATTTTTTGTTTCGAATCAACCAAAACAATATTGTACCATATCCTAGACAAAAGCTAAACCAACTAAACTCTAAAATACAATGGAAAAAATAGAACTACATTGGTGTAGTCTTCCGCAATTTTCATACAAACAAGACTCATACCTCACAATATTGTTATGCCTGTGCATGGGCTGGTTTTGATTGCACACAAAATGTCGCTCATTACGACTGCTCTAAAAAGGACCCGATTGACATGAGCTCTGATTGCTGTAAAAGGAATTTGTTTCCCTTACTCAACATCAATTGGTTTTCAGATAAGTTGACACATTCCTGATCCAACAAGTGGTATTAGAGTTAGAGGCCATGGTTCAAGTCGTAGGAGCTTTATTGTGCGGGAGGAATTATTATGCCAGTGTGTGGTGCAATTCGAGGTGGACATAGTGCTGCTTTCTATGACAGTGACCTTTGCAATGAGATTGTAAATATATTCTATCCTGTGAGTGGGGAATAGGAGTACTATATTTCAATTGTGATGGGGGTTTTGGAGAGGGTATTTTTCTAGAGATTGTGTCATGTGGCCTCTCATCACGTTTGCTTGTTCAACCATCCATTTCTTTTTATCACTTGCTTAAGGGTTCATGGTGACTGCTCCATATAATATCTTGTAGTTATTATTGTGTGTTTCTTTTATAGGTATGACCAGCATATATTCGGTGTTTCGATGAAGAAGTAATAAGTTTTGATGATATTATGGCTAATTCTTTCATTATTTATTTAATTACATTAATTACCAATTATTTGAGCATCTACATTAGCTTTTTTAGACCATCTTCATCTTTTTTAAGAGAGACAGAAATAGAGAGAGGACATTTAGAAGTTTACATCAGCAACTCTACTTTAGAGAAATGCTAAAGGAAATCAAAATGTAGAGTCTGTAGCATTTTCTATTGTAAGGTTTAGAGTTTGTAGTATTTTCTATTGTAAGGTTTAGAGAATATAACTAGAGTGCTTTTAAATAGGGTATCTGTAATCTCTAAAATAGAAAGAGAGTCACTTTTTTAGATTTTTTTGAAGCTCTCCATTGTTATACTGCTAACTAGATTAGGTTTATTGGCTTATTCATGTGAATTGAAAAATGAGATACGTATATATAAATATGCTATGTAATATACCGTCACACCCCTTCTCATTTTCCCATCTTTTTCTTTTGCATTTTTGGCCATTTCAAAAACTATATTCATTTTCTCGCAATTGAATTTTTGACAAATGACTGCTTTTGTAGGTGAATGCACACTGGGAAGAGTGAACCATTGACCATGTATCCCTTTTTTTTGAAAGGCATTGACCATGTATCCCAGTTTGTACTGTTTCTCAATTGGTGTCTAAATAATGCTCTCACTTGATAATTACACGGATTTGTTGCCCCTCAATTTATTTAAACGTAGGACTTGTAATGAAGTTTTGAATACTGGTGTCATGCTTGACGTTTATATTTTTTTTCAGACGATGTTTTATGTTATTCCTATTCTTTCTACCCTTGTGCATTATTGAACTGTCATTTACTGATATATTATATTTTTAACTACATTGTATCCCGACAAATATTTTTAAGTGTAACGGTGATGCCGCGTCATTAAAATGAGGTGACATAACAAACTAATCTGGTATAGAAATATAAAGGCAGGATCTTAAAATTCAAGAGTATAATAAGGGCATTTTGTTTTCGGTAGATTTAATCTAATCCACTGTTGAGCTATGCTAGCATGAGAGAAGTATTGGTGATTTTACTGTACAAAGTGAAGGTAAATAAATGAAAATGAACGAAACTGCAGAAAACTAGAAAGGCAGGCAACCTCTGATGTAGATCATGCATGTCCCAAGATTCAAACCCAGTAAAATTGTGCAAATAACTGATCCATTCAAGTGTGAAATGAAATGTAAAAGCAGGGGCGGATTTTCAACAAGCTCTAAGTTTGGATTGTGGATTCATCTATCGAAAAGAAAATGGGTGAAGGTTTATAACTTCTCGTCTGGTTGCAATAAAAAATGAAAGGAGAAAAAGGAATTTGAGAAATGAAATTAAGAAATTAATTTATTAAATAAGCGAATGTCATTCAACAAATTTGACATTATACTACGTCATTCATATGTTGTTTTCTTGTTAAATGAAAGATTTCTTGATCCTTTGCATAAAAAATAATCATAGGTAAATCAATATCGTTTGAGAAACAAATAACCAGAAGGAAATTAAATTAGCTGAGAACTTAGAAGTGATTTGGGCTCCAGTTTTTTTTTTTTTTAAACTT
Source organism: Vitellaria paradoxa (assembly GCA_019916065.1). Classification (NCBI taxonomy): domain Eukaryota; kingdom Viridiplantae; phylum Streptophyta; class Magnoliopsida; order Ericales; family Sapotaceae; genus Vitellaria; species Vitellaria paradoxa. The sequence continues at coordinate 30,407,598 of CM034239.1, forward strand.
TTTTTGTCTTATATGCTTTTTTAATAAAATTTTAATTTTCTCTCTTTTTTTTTTTTTTTTGTTATTTAGTTGCATTTAGTCATGTTATTCACATTCATTAAAAACTTATAAAAAAAAAGGCAAAGCAAAACTTCCAAATAAAAAAATTTATGTACGAATTAAAAAAATTGATTTTTTTTAAAGCTAACTTTTTTTTCCCTTTATCTTACTTTTTTTTTAATTTTTTTTTATATTTTTTTTTTTTATGATTGTGAATAACATGCAAATGCATACCGATCCTGCCTAAATTGATCAATATACTGGTTCAACAGTTTAGATTTGGGGATATGTCATCCCACCCCCTATCGGGCTGCTTGCAGACATTGTACTTTGGTATGCCGGATGATGACGACGCTATTTTTGTTGGTGGGGGGGGGGGGGGGGGGAACACATGCTGGGTTCTGTTCAGTAGTGGGAATTCCAAGACAAGAATTGAGCTAACATTTTTCCTTAAGGTGTTGGTGAAGAACTACAGTGCTGAAAGTTGTAAGAACTCAATTATTTGGTATGATTTTCAGGTGAATTTAAGCCAATGAGAGTAGTCAGTTGCTAAGCCATTTTGTATATGCTATTCAATTGGAAAGATGGCAGTGGATTGAGAAGCTTGAAATTTACCTATTGTTAGAGTAAGAAACAAACACTGAACGTGACAAAGTGAACAAACTAATCTGGCATACTCCATTTATATCCAGAGCTTCATCGAATTCGAATGGCCAACTGCAAGAACCCAGAAATCGATCACCCTCTTCCTTGTTTCAATGTACTTGTCATGTATTGTCGAGTTTCAGCAACAATGACAACGGTAATACCGTTATAGTTCACCTTTACATGGCATTGGTGCATTCTGAAGTTCACACATTTAGAGCAGGTGATGAACTTATCAGAGGAGAATATATAGGTTAAGGATTGCAAAAAACAACCTACGGGTCCGGGCTTTTATAATCGTTTTCTCGAGAGGATGGTGCCTCTGATGAACTTCTAGCAATTCTTGTACTCAGGAAGACTGTTAGACAAAGTTTTGCCGATCTTCTATTATGTGGACCCACCTGAAGTTGGGAAGCGGACTCTGCTTTTGTGAAAGAACTTGCCAACCAAGAGGAGCGATTCAAGACAGAAACAACGGCACAAATGAAAAAAGAAAAAGAGTGAAGGAAGGAAGGAATGGATGGAAATGGTTGAAAGGTGGAGGGCAGCAACTCACGCTACCATGCAAATGTTTTAACCATATGTAAGACACCATACTACGCCCTCGTTCGATGACGTTTTTGTTTTTATTTTTTTATTAATATTTTTGTTAAATTTATTTATATTTTTCTATTTAAAAAACATTTAAACAAACAAACATAAAAAAATTAAAACATAGTTTTTTCACTCTATCTTTTTTATAAACACTTTGTCAATTTTAACATTTTACCCATTTTTGTTGTATTAAGTTAAAATGAATAATTTTATTTAAATATTTTATTGAACTAAAAGTATTTTTAATAAATAATATAATTAATTATCTAAATTAATATGTAATATATTTTAATAATTAAATTAAATTAGATTAATATGAAATATATTTTATTAAATTATTTCTAATAAATTATTAATTAATTTAATTTAATTAATAAGAAATATATTTTATTAAATTATTTTTAATAAATGTCATTTTCAAATTATTTAAATTATTTTGAAATATATTTTATTCAATTGTTTTTAATAAATAATATAATTGAATTATAATTAATATATTTTTATTTATTGAATTAAATAATATAATAATTATATTTTATTCAATTGTTTTAATTAATAGTATAATTAAATTATAATTTAATATATTTAATATTTATGGAAGTAAGTTATTTTTAATAAATAATTTAATTAGTTTAATTTAATTAATTAATGTAATTGATTAATTTAATTTAATTAATCTAACTAATTAAATTAAATTAAGTTAATATAATTAAATTCATTTAATTTTTTTAAAAAACTAATAAAATTAAATATTTTATTAAAATAAAAAATTAATAATTGTAAACAAAATTATATCTCTAAACACAGTTTCAGTTTTCATTTCAGAAAAAAATAATAAAAAAATAAAAAATAAAAAATAAAAAATATAAATAGATATACATAAGCAGAAGTACGATAAGGTTACTAAATATGCCCTAAATATAATTTAATAAAATAATTTTTTATGAAAATATCTCTCAAACTATTTCTTTTTTTTTTCTATTTAATTCTCAAACTATTAAATGCACCTATTATACACTTGAACTATCTAATTCTGTTCTATTTGATTCAAACACTAACTTCATTAAAGTTAATAGAAAAATTATCATATGTGGGTCATGTGACTTTTTTCATTCCACCACAGGGGTATAATGGTTAATCCATGTCTATTCCTCCCATATGGTGCAAAAAATTATATGTTTTTAGATATAAATTATGAATATAAATTATTAAAAAATAATTTTATTAAATATAATTTTATGAATTTAATTTAAATTTTAAATATATGTTTTAAATAGAATATTTTGTTTTAAAATATATGTTTTAAATATATTTTTATGAATTTAAAATTGTAATTTATATTCATAATTTTATAATTTTAAAGATATATTTTTAATTCAGATCTAATTAAATTATATCATTAACTAATATATATGATTATCATGTAGTTCAAAAATAAGTTATTTACTAATAGTTTACCTATCTTTGTTTATGGTATTTATCTAAATATATTAGTTAATAATATAATTTAAATAGATCTTAATTAAAAATATATATTTAAAATTATAACATTATGAATATAAATTATAATTTTAAATCTATAAGATTATATTTAAAAAAATATGAATATTTAAAATTTAAAATGAATTCATATAATTATGTTTAATAAAAATATATTTTTAATAATTTATATTTAAAAACATACATTTTTTGGTGGCAGATTGGAAGAATAGATATGAATTGACATTATGTTCCTGAAGTGGAGTGAAAAAGATCACATGACCTGTACATGATAATTTTTTCTTTAATTTTAATGAATAGAGTTAATGTTCCGATCAAATAAAATGAAATTGGATAATTTGAACATGTAATAGGTGTATTTGATAATTTAAAGATGAAATAAAAAAAAAAAGATAGTTTGAGAAATATTTTCTTAAAAATTGTTAATAAAATGGGATATACCCATCTAGGCCCATTCTAGAGGGCAGTATTAGTTTTAGTATTAGTAGAGTTTTTCCTTTTAATAAAGCCATCCTGGGAAAATCCAACCTGGAAATGGTTACGGAGATTCATAAAGAAAGTTTTTTGAGGGGAATGGTGGAGTCAATAAATGGGAGTACTCGGAGAAATTAGGCAACGGTGGACGGAATCGGAGCTGGTGATTCAAGTTCGTGGATAGGCATCCGGGATTTATAGAATGATTTCACAAAATGTACTTGGATAGAGATGGGTAGAGGCGATTGTGCCAAATTGTGGAAGGTTGCTTGGATACATGGAAGGAGTTTGCAAGATTCATTCCTAGAAATCTTTGGGTTGGTTGTGGCTACGGATGTGATAGTTGAGGAGTGTTATTCTTCGGTTGGTGGCCAAGATGTTTGGAATTTGGCTTTTCATAGATAACATCGAGTTTATGAATCTTATGGAATTGTTACATTCTCATAAGATTGGAGACGGTGAGAACTATATGAAATGGAAACTTTCTAAATCAAGTTCTTTTGAGGTGAAATCTTTTTATAAAGCAATTGTAAACGGTAGGGAAGTGGATTTTTATTAGAAGTGTGCTTGAACGTCTTGGGCACCGCCAAAAATTTCTTTCTTCATTTGGCATTTGATTCATGGTAAAATATCACTACTGATAATCACATTGCTAGAAGGCAATGATCATAGTAAACTGGTGTTGTTTGTGTAAGAATGATTCAGAGCCTGTAGACTACCTTGTTATTCATCGTGAGTGGATGAAGGTTCTCTGGACTTTCGCTTTATGTTGTCTTAATATGCACTAGGTGTTTCCAAAAGAAACTAAATTGGTTTCTCAATTTTGGTGAGGGTGCCAAGGTGCAGAAGAGAAGGACGAAAGTGTGGAGAATTTTCCCGCTTTGTCTTGGATGACTACTTTGGATGGAAAGAAATAGAAGATCTTTTAGTGGGATTGAATTTCCATTGCATAGGATGAAAAGTATTTTTTTTCCTATCTTGTATATAAGTGGATATCTTGGGAAAAGAATCCGATTTGTATGGGTTAATTGCTGTCTTTTATTAAGAATATGGAATTAATTCATAGGTTTTTGTATACGGGTAGCTTCGCCTTGAAACTTTATTAATAAAATATACATTTGCTAATCTAGAAAGTTGTTAGATTTGTTGACTTTGATCATCAATCCTCTAAATAAATCTTTTTCATTTTAGAATATTCTAAGCGTATTTATCCATCGTGCCTTTGTAAATATAGTTAATTCAGTCATCCTTCTTCTGGAGTTTTGATCAATGGCTGCTTCCAGAACACAAGAAGCGTCCTCTTCCGTCTCTCGCTATACTTACCAGGTGTTCTTGAGTTTCAGAGGCAAAGGCACCTGCAAGAACTTTGCCGATCACTTGTATACAGCTTTGGTGCAATTAGGAAATTATATCTTCAGAGATGAAGAAGAAATTGAGAAAGGAGAAGATATTAAGTCAGAACTAAGAAGAGCGATTGAACAATCAAGGATTTCACTAATTATCTTGTTGAAAGACTATGTTTCTTCAAGTTGGTGTCTTGATGAGCTAGTAAAAATCCGCGACTGCAAGAAAACTTTTGGACATATTATTTTTCCTCTTTATCATGGTGTGGAACCCTCCCAAGTTAAGAATTAGATGGAGAATTTTGCATAAACGTTTGCATATAACAAAGAGAATCTAAAGCTAGAGACGGATGGAAGAAAAAAGAAATGGATGGAGAAGGTGGAAAAGTGGAAGGCAGCTCTTAGAGAAGTTTCAGATTTGGGTGGAATAGTCTTGCAAAATCAAGCTGATAGGTAATTCCCTCTAAAGTCCCCTTTTAGGTAGCTTTGTACGCGTGCGCGCGCGCGTGTGTGTTTGTGTTAAGATCTTATAAATTGAAAAAATTTATTCAATTTCTATTATGGTTAGATGGACTGCAAATAAAAAGATACCAAAGCTCAATCAAAACTTGTTATATATCCTCTTTTAGTTCATTAAAATTTTTTATCAAATCCTATGGTCCTTCTATAAAATTAATTGCTGACAAGTTTTTTTTTGGCTTGAGTGTTATTAAAATACAAATTAAAGAAAAAAAAAAAGCATTCTAGATGTAAGAAATTAAGGCAAGTTCACCAAAAATTTCAAATCATACTTAAATATAAATTTTTCTACATGTGTTGATAAAAAGGATAAATTTGGGCAATCTCAAAATCAAGGTACAATTTTCTTCATTCATCTGCTGGATGTTGAGTATTAAAAAGATTTATCATGTCCTTAAAAGCTAGTAGGCTGCCTGTAGTAGTGAACTTTCTCAAATGATTCTAAAAATTTAAAAAAGGAATTTCTTAATGAAGGTCTAAAAGATAGTGAGAGGGTTTGAAATTATAAAAAGGTAAGCGATCTACATATTTTTTGACAGTTCACACCTAACTCCTTCAATATGTGTTATGTATACCGAATCTTTTTTTTTTCAAATATTCATAACACAACTGACTTTATGATTATACCATTGGAAATAACTTAGCCATTTCTAGGAAGTAATAGAAGCATATTGTCATTTTTTCCCCTGTTAATGTTACAATACAAATACACCTTGGTGAATTTAGGAGTATAATGAAAGTAAGAACATAAGGGTGAGCCTTGGCGCAATGGTAAGATCAGGGGCAGATGCAGGATTTTTATTAAGGAGGGGTACAGAACTTCAAAGAAGGAGAGAAAGAGATGCGTCGAAGCTAAGAATAGGAGAAAAGCAATGTTGTTTTTAGAGAGAAAAAATTATCTTTGTACATTAAACCAATAAATATAGTTTTTACAATGGTTTAATTGACTATTTTAATAGTCCCTAAGGTTTATAGAGGATGTCCCTCATTACCAAAAACAAATATATATATAATTATTATTAAGTTTTACTATGTATAAAATTTGTTAAGTTATATGTTAAAATTAATGATATTATGCACAAAAAAAATCTATAGTGTAATGGGATAATGCACCTTATTATACAAAAAAATACTTGATTTCTTGTAAATTTCTTTTATGTTAAAAAAATTTTGCATAACCTTAATTTTGTAGTAAGATTAAAATACTTAAATTTTGAATTAATTTAATTTTTTAATAAAATTAAAATGGTAAGGGCATTTTAGTAATTCTCACTTACCCCCTTACTTCTTCTTGGCTCTGCCATTGGGTAAGATTACCCCTTTCTGATTTAGATGTTGTGGGTTCAATACATGAAAATAATCTCTCTAGTTATTAGGAGTAAAATAGAGTATACTATCAATTCCTAACATAATCTGAAGTCTTATGCATTGATAGCCATTTTCAATAAATATAAGACAATGATGTTCGACCAGTTTTGTGGAACACAACATGTACAATGTTAAATTATTAGCCATCATTGCACCTATAAGCTTAAATTATTAGGAAGGAGACAACTTTATTATGTATATTGACTCATTTTTCTTTAATTCAACCCCTCACATGTCATGTGCGACAATACCGAGTGTTTTGAAGAGGTCAGAGGTCAAAAACACGTAATCATTAACTTTTTAGGATTAGCAGTGGAGTTTAAATTCAAGATGTTTCTTTACTATCAAAGACTATTAATTATCATCTCATCTAAAAGTTTAAACTATTAGGAGGGAATAATTTTATTATTTATATTGGCTTATTTTCTCTCAACATGTAATATAAAAAATATATGTAGTTTGTTTGCGTTTGTTTTAGTGTTGATTTTATAATCAATTAAACTTATGTAAGATGAATGAATTTTGGGATAGTTAGTCATCATATACATTACCATCAAATTAACAATATGAAAAGAGTGGATTACCAACAGATCATCACACGTTAACTTCATATATTATGAATGTCAAACTCAGGCTCCACTGCCCTTGTACTTAGAACTAGACCCAACTACATTTATTTGCATTATACTTCCTAATTTTGGGACAATAAATAATTTTAGTCATGTTACCCTTGCTAGTCAAATTTGTTTTTCTCCACTGAAGAGATATTCATAGTGAAGCAAGTTGTTTCATGAAGTTTCAGTAACTTCCAATAATATATAGTGTTTTAACCCCTAATACTTGATGCTCAACAAAACATATCCTCTTGTTAATTTTAGACTTAAATCAATGGTGCAAATTTTATATAATTGTTTTTAGTGCTAGCACAATTAAATATAATTTTTATGAGTAGTGCTATGCAACCACAATTCTTGACCAGAATGATGATACTATATTGTGGGCCAATCACTTTCAATAGAATAATTTATTAAGATGCACTTTTATTAAGAAAGTGCCAATAACATATAATTTTGGCAAAATTTTCTGGATAAAAATTCTAGTAATAAAACATTTCCCAATTTTTATTGGTTATTGACATCAAGTGAATTTGATAGTTCATTCATATCTCAATGTGGAGCATTCTCAATTTCTTCACTTTCTTTTTGATTGCAATTTGCAGGAATGAGTCGAAGTTTATTCAAAAAATTGTCAAAGGAATAAAAAATAAATTGAATCGCAGAGTCTTGTTTGTTGGTATAGATTCTCAAATCAAAAGAATTAACTTATGGTTACAGGATGGCACGCCTGATGTTGGCATATTTGTAATCTATGGAATGGGTGGAATAGGGAAGACTACCACTGCCAAAACTGTTTATAACTTTAACTATAGCAAATTTGAATATAGCAGTTTCCTAGCAAATATAAAGGAAGCTTCAGAGGAACCCAATGGTTTGATTCGCTTACAAAAACAACTTCTCTTAGATATGTTGAAGGGGAGAAAGGAAAAGATATTTAGTGTTGTTGAAGGGATCAATAAGCTTAGAAATGCTATATGTTGTAGGAAAGTTTTTCTTGTTCTTGATGATGTGGATGAGTTGCACCAATTATATGCAGTACTTGGAATGAGAGATTAGTTTTATTCAAGAAGCAAAATTATTATAACAACTAGAAATGGGTGATTGCTAAAGACTCATGAAGTCTTTAAGATGTACAAGGCTCAAGAATTAGATAACAATGAATCACTTCAGCTCTTTAGTTGGCATGCTTTTCAACAGGACCATCCTGCTAAAGGTTATATGATTCAATCCAAACATGTAATAAAACATTAACATTGTAGAGGGCTACCCTTAGTACTCCAAGTTTTGGGTTCTTCCCTATATGGAAAAAGTGTTTAGGTGTAGGAAAGTGCATTAAGGAAATTGAAAGCAATTCCTAACAATCAAATCCTCAAAACACTAATGATAAGCTATGATAAGATGATCATGACAAGAATCTATTCCTTGATATTGTTTCTTTCATCATAGGGAAGGACAAAGATTACGTAGTTACAATATTAGATGTATGTGATTTCTATACAACAGTTGGAATTCAAAACCTAATTAACAAATGTCTTATAACCATTGATGAATGCAATAAATTGATGATGCATCAATTACTTCGTGATATGCGAAGGGAAGTTATCCGCCTTGAATCAATAGAGGAGCTCGGAAAACATAACAGATTGTGGCATCATAGGGATTCATTTGAAGTGTTGCAAGAAAAAACTGTAAGAAATATTTCCTATAACATTGCAATGTGTCTTTGTGCAATTATGCTTTTTACTTACAAATTCTCTCTTTGGTTATCAGGGTACAGAAATGATTGAAGGCTTTTTTTTTTTGGTAAGTAATGATTGAAGGCTTTGTTCTCGAAATGTAGATGTTAAAGCAACATAAGTCATCTGGGTTAGCCTTTGGCATCAATAATAGGAAAAGACACCATTTTGAAGAATGTTCAAATAATTCCATGCTGTCATTACAGGACAAACCATTGAAATGGCATCATTTGGGCAGCTCTAGGGTTCCAATAAACACTTCCTCCAGTGAAAGCTACCTGAAAATTGAAGCATTTACAAAGATGTGAAAACTAAGACTGCTCCAGCTTAGTGATGTACAACTCATTGGAGGCTACAAAGAATTTCCTAAGAATTTAAAATGGTTGAGTTGGCATGGATTCCCTTTAAAATTCATACCCTGCGATTTTCCTCTGCACAAGCTAGTTGTTCTTGAAATGTGCAGAAGTGGCTTAAAACATGTTTGGAAGGGAATTAAGGTATAGCTAATTTTTTCCCCATTTATCTGATTAATTCTATACTGGAGAACTAATTTTTCACTCTTTTCTTTTTCTTTTTTTTTTTCCTTGTTATTTATTTATTTATGTTTTCATTTATTCCTGCTATAGGTTCTCCAATTCTTGAAAATCCTTAACCTCAGCCATTGCCATGGTCTTGTCAAAACCCCTGATTTCTCAAGTGTGCCTAGCCTTGAGAAACAGATTCTTAAGGATTGCATAAGATTGGTCATAGCTCATGAATCCATTGGAGATCTCGAGAGACTCGTAATTTTGAGTCTCAAAGGTTACAAAAATTTAAGTGAGCTTCCTAGAGAAATTTGTAAGCTCAAGTCTCTCAAGGAACTTGTTCTCTCTGATTGCTCAAAACTTGAGGCATTGCCCCAGGAGCTATGGCTAACGGAGCTTTTGAAAGTCCTTAAAGCAGATGACACTGCAATTAACCAACTATCTAGCACTTCGACTAGGGCTAATTCATGGATTTCTTTTTTCTGGTCTTGGCTATCGAAACCATGACCTTCAGAACTGTCATCGGCTTCTTTGCCGTGTTTTTTGGTAAAATTAAGTCTTATGGATTGTAATATATCAGATGATTCTCTTCCAATGGATCTCTAAGGTCTGCACTCATTACAGAAACTGTATCTAGGTGGAAATCCATTTTGTAGCCTACCAGAGAGTATTAGAGGTCTCACTACACCTGAGTCCCTTCAATTAGATTTTTGCAGAAGCCTTCAATCACTTTCAGAGCTTCCACCAAGTTTAAGGTGGTTGAATGCTGAAGATCGCAGGTCATTGCAAAGAATAACAAATCTACCAAACTGGTTGAAATCATTAAGGTTGGAGCTATACGATTGCACCAAACTAGTTGAGATATAGGGACTCTTTAGATTAGAATCCATTGCAAAAATTGATCACAAAATGATGAACTATATGTGCTTGGTTGACTTGGACCATGTAGAAAAATTTAAGGTCGACTTGCACAATAACTTGATAGAAAATGGAAAGAGAGGTCCTATCCAGGTGTGTTTACTCTCTCTTTCTCTCTTTTCTCTCGCGTGTGTGCACACGTGCATAGGCCTTGTGAGATTATAAATGAAGGCTCCTTTTTGTTTGGCATATAAACACCCGTCAAAGTTTTGGTAACAAATTTTACTTTAGTTAAATTTCTCTTTTGTGATGTGAGAGTTAAAGTTTGTTTAGAGAATTGCTTTGTGGGGTGTATTGAGGTATTGGATATGGAAGAAAAAATTATGTGATTGTAAAAATTTTTCACGTAATGAATTTTCTTCTCTGAGTGTCCGTGGTTTTTCTCTAGTTTGGGAGTTTTCATGTAAATTCCTATATTGTTATTATTTATCTATTCTTCTTGATATTTTAACAAAGGTAGATCTTGACGGGTTGAATTTAGGAGGCCTAAATTCCCAACAAAACATGCATAAACACACGTAGAAATCACAAGATGCATGCATATATATACACACGAAAGTGTTAGCTCATGATTTCCACGGCACAGGGATTGTTTGAATTTGTTTTTTTTAGCATTTTTATTCCCGAAAATAAGGTTGTATATTGGTTCAGCAACATGACTTCAGGGTCCTCGATTTCTTTTATTGTGGCTTCACCTCTTAATGCGAGTGTTGGAGGCTTGAATGTGTGTGTTGTATATGCTCTTCCTAACAGCGACGGTGGTTGGGTTTTTGATGAAAATTATCTCATAATCAGTAATGAAACCAAGGGTCTAAAGTGGACTTATGCTCCAGTATGTTTTGGCAATCCAGAAAGCAAATATATGTTATGGCTGAGTCATTGGAAATTTAGCAATGAGTACTTGGAATGTGAAAATCAATTGAATGTTTCAGTAGTCATGAACGAGTATTTCCAAGTAAAGGAATGTGGTGTGTATCTTCTGTACGATAAAAAAGAGAAAGACACCAAATTAATCGGTGAGGAAGCAGTGATTCAATTATATAGCAACTATCCTTGTCATTAGAATGTCACTAGTGGAGATTGGTCAGCGTATGAGACAAGCAGGGGCTCTTCACTTCTTTGCAATTATGCTTGCAACAAACGTCACGTATGTGATGGCTACGATCTGTAATAGGAGTTAGAAACTACAGGTTTGTTTTAACTTCCTATTTTAATCAGGAGTATATATAAAACCCCCTCTTTTATCATGGAAGATTTCAATGACATTTTTTTTAGTTCTTTCAAACATTTATCCCTTTGAACTTTTGAACTAAGCTTTTGGGGGTTCTTGGTGATCTGTATGTCGTAAACATGAAGAAGAAGAAGAAGAAGAAGAAGAAGATGATGATGATGATGCTGAATAGCTTAGGGTGAACTTATGTGGTGGTGGCAGGGAATGCACAGGTGAGTGATGCTCGGTCATATTGGATCATTTTGTTACTGTTTTCTTTTTTTTTTTGGTGGTTTATTTGACTTCTACCTTTTTTCTTGAGCTTAGTTTTGATGCTTATTTGTTGGGTTTAATATGCTTGGTTCTAGCACTGTCTTTCAGGTCTTCTTAAGCTGCCAAGGAATTCGTATACTGCCAAGTCATATGAAGTGGCAGGGGAAAATCAAAGGGGTGATAAGCATTAGGAAGCAGTGAATCACAATCAAAAGTAGGAGCTGATCCATTTGGAGCCTTGGCAAACTCTAAAAATTTTCGAAAGAACTCTAGAAGTTTTTAACTTCTTTCAACCAAATTTTGTTACATGTCACTTTTACATTACTTCAACACCAACTTCTTTTTTCCAACTTTTTTGGAACTCCAGAAAGCCCAATTTTGAAGTGGATGGATAAGGTGAAGGGGTAGCCATAAAGAAGTCACAGATTTAGGTTGGATGGTGTTACAAAATCAGTCAATAAAAATTTTTGAAATCCTTGTATAATCATTTTTATAATTTTTAAGCATGTTATTTGACCGCCTCTAAACATTGTGTCTAGAAAAACCCCCAAGTGTAAGGAGTGTGTGGTGTAGTTTTAACTCGGTGAGAATGAGGTTGAATGCTCAAGGAACCTAATGTAATAGTTTCTAAGATTCAAAAGATATAAAAAATTTACTACCTAATTCACAAGTACTAATTTTCAAAGTTGGATTGAATAAATTTTCTTAATAAAATAATAACTCAAATTTTCAATTAAACAAACTAAACAATAAAAATCTATCTATTAATAACCAAGTAACTAAATAATGAAACAATCAATAAATAAAATTTTAAACAGCAAATTAAATCAAAATAAGATTGAAATCAATAATAAATGATCCTTGATCCAACTATCAATTTCGAGTGGAAATACTAATTCACAATTCGATGTGCATTTAACCACGAGTTAAAATTCACGTAAAGAAAAATTAAATCAGAAAATTTTTATTAAAGACCCTAAAAATTCCAAAAACTTTTACGCTTAGGATTATAAAATTAGAAAATTTTTTCTGTAATACTATTTTGATTCGAATCAAAATCATTTATTTCAAAAATATAATAGAAAATTTAATTTGAAAAATCCTTATCAGGGATTAGAGAGAATATGATCAAAGGTTTTTGTTTTTGAAAGCTTTTGATATAAATGAAATCAAATTCAAAAATTAAATGTAGTTTTATGCGTACATGTTTTCATGTCACTAATGTAAACCTATGCACATCATATCGATCCTAACATTCCACCATTCCTTGATTCGTTGAACAAGATTAAATAGTTTAGCATAACATTATTTTAAAATAAACATAGAATCTATAAAAGAAAATAGCAATAAAACATGAAATAAACTTCATTAAATAAATTTCAAAATGAAATATTGTACTTTGAAGGTGAACGATTACAAAATCTATGAGTGATGAAGACCAAAACTACTCCAAAATCCAAATTAAAAACTTCTAAACACATTCTATTGTTCTGGAAAAAAAATAAATAATGAACAGCATTTCTGATGGCTGAAGAAAAAACACAAAATATATAGGCGACTTCGGAAACTTAGGCCTAAAAAAATTCGTGCATAATGCCCGCAGGTGTCTAGACCACTCGTTGAAGATGGGTAACAACAGGTGTATTTGACACTGGATATAATGTGGTTGCGTAGGCATCCTCACCATCAAAATCAAATGTGAACATGGGATGCTCTAATAAATACTTGACACCAAGAAAATCTATATGAGCAATGTCCTCAAGATACTCTACCACCTTCCCTACCCAAGTGTGGTCAGTCTCAGTCAAGTCCCTCAGTAATGCCTTAATAGGACTCTCAGGTGGGGCAAAATCAAAAAAAGAGAAGTGCGTATCACTCTCACTCTCGGGTGCACAGGTGAGTGATATGGGTGTGATTGACTCCATGCAAAACTCCTTAGGCCAAGTGACATGGCTGCTTTCATATGAGTCTTAAGACTCTAAAGAACAATGGGAGTGATTAGGGTAAAACTAACATTATGCTTAAGGGTGGTGATAGGTGAGGACCATGCACTAGTGACGGGCTCCACACACACTAGAATAATGTTTACTAGACTTTCAGTGTAGGTAAGAGAAGATACTTGGTCAAGAGTGTTCGAAACAATCAGAGTCATAGACTCCTCGCTCGCACTATCCCCTAAATCGGTGTTCTTTAAATGTGCATTGTCATCAAACAAAGACCAATCAACATTGAAGTTATTAGTGGGTGATAAAGGGTAAGGACAATTAGCGTAAGTATAAGTGGGCTTGATTGTAATAACCTCAGGCAACATATCCTCAAAACCCTTACTTTTCTCTCAAGACCATCAATAAGAATGTTACTCAATGAATGCTTAAGGTCACGGGAACAAGTCTCTAGAAAAATCATAAGAAGTGTGTCTAAGGCAAAGCAAAACTCTATGGTAGACTCTAAAGGTGAGATATCATATGCAAGTGATGTCTTATGATCATGAAATTCTATCTTTATGATAAGTGTGAGGTGTGAGCATGTATAGTCGGCATGTGAAATAGTGTTACAAGTGCTAGATAGAATAATATTTTCAATATCTCCCCTAGGTCTCATGTTCTTACAAAATAACTCAAGATAGTGCCATGCAATATCCAGTGTAAGATGAAGAATCTCAGCAAGAGTGTGACATAGGTCTAGACATAGACCATGAAAGAAATAACTCAAAATGCACCACAACTCTAGATGATGGTTCAGGTAGGAATGTAAAATGTTATTGAACCTTTCTCAACAATCATAAAACATCTCACCATCTTTTTGAGCAAAAAAGTTTTTAGTCGAAATTGAAGGATATATGTCCGATGTATGGTAGAAAAGTGTAGAAAAAATGCATTCGACAAATCCTTCCAAGACCAAAGAGGTGAATGAATAGCATAGTACCAATCTAAAACCACCTCATGCAAAGACATAGGGAAAAAATCTAACATAAAGGCATAATCCAAGCAACCACTAGTTCGATGCATACATGCCAACTCAAAGTTTCCAAGATGGACTTGAGGTTCTTCATGCTTATGCCCATGCCTAAAACATAAAAAAGCATGTGTGGTTTCTAAAACAAAGTGTGTGCCATAAAGCTCTTCATGATAGCCAACTTATTGGTGGGTGATGTCGAGTGAACCATGTTTACAAGCATTGAAATCCATGTTCATCATATAATATGTAAAAATCAAAGAAAAGAAATAAAAGGAGAAAAAAAAATCCAAAAAAGCAGAATAAACTAAATGCAATACAGACTAACTAAATATTAAGCAAATGTAACGTGATGCAACACAAAAAGAAAGAAAAACTACTAAGAGAGTAGAGATAGGAAAGAATATTCTCAATTGTTTAAGACAATTCAATCTTGGCTTTGAATTGTGCACAAACTATTGCTCTCCCCAGCAACGATGCTAAAATTGTTTCAGTCATGAGAAAAATCTCTTCAAACCCCAAGTACAAAATGATCAATTGTAGCAATTTAAATTTATAAAATGATGATGTATCAGTCATACCCACAGGAAGAGGCATCGACTTACAATTCTTCTTCTCTTAGTAAGCAGGTGTCACACAATTAAAATTAAAGAAAATTGATTTGAATTTTGAAAATAAAACCTACGTAAGCATTTTGTCAAACACCTAGAAGGCAATGATTACATTTGATGTAAAATGAATTAAAAACTATGAAATTAAAAAGGTAAGTGTCCAAGGGAAATTCTATTTAATAAGCATGTAATAATCAAATCAAGGAGTACACACAATTGTGGGATAAATTGATTTTGGAAATTAAGCAAAATTTGCTAGAAAAATCTAGGGATACATAGCATTTGTTGTACATAGCATAATAGATCTAGGCATTTGGACTTTCTAACAAACACATAATGTAACGACTCACATCCACATAGTATAATATTGTTCGCTTTGGACTTGGTAAGCTGCTTCCCAAGAGGTCACCCATCCCGGCACTGTCCCCACTGGAGCACGCTTAACCCTAGAGTTCCCACTGAATTCAGTGCCCTCACGGTTTTAAAACGCGTTGTTCTTATATGGATATCGAATGTTACATATATGCTACTTCATTTCACTACCCAGGTGATGTGGGATAAAAGATATTGCTTCTCTACTTTACCTCCGACTTCACTCTCCCGTAGGTAGAGTCTCTCGCGGACAGGTCCCTCACAGCCCCTCACACATAACTTGCATACAATTTTAATAATAGCACTAAATATACATGACATACAAAGTTAAAGAGAAATAGTGAGCATATTAGGCAAACTCATCTTACATGCATTTCATCGAGCACCTTATATGCTTGACATACATGATCAAGAATATTATACAAATAAAAGAGTATTATTGTAAATCAATCCAAACCCATTAAGGAAGAATGAAAAATAAAAATGAAAACTCAAGTTTATCATGAAATTGGAATTGAAGTTCCAATATACCTCAAATTAATTAGTGCCAACTTGTCTTCAAAAATCTCGAAGTGACTTGCCCTCAAAAACTGCTCCAGATGTATAGAATTATAAAGAAAAACAAAATTTTCAACAGGAATTGAAATCCAATGTAAGGATATAGGGAAAACCCTCAGATCCTCCTAATCTACCTTATTATATATTTAAGTAATGTATTCCTCTTCTCTTATGAAACCCCATTCATATTTATAGTTTCCCTTCTAAAAATTACAAGAATTATTAAATTTTTAGAATGTGGTTTGTTGTTAGGACATGGGTGCACACAACACCCTAAGACCTTGTGCAGACATGGGTGCGCACAACCCCTTTAAGAACCGTGTGTAGACATAGGTGTGCACAACCCTTTTGGGAACCTTGTGCGGACATGGGTCTGCACAAGCTTCTGACACTTAGCAGATTTTTTAGCTACGCTTCCCAAAATTGCATCCTATGGCCTGGACTTAGGTTTATACCATAGGTATGTCTGGAGCTAGGTCCAAACAACTTTGGTATTTTTCACTTTTAAGCTCATTTCATTTGCTCTTTGCGTCACATTCTCACAGAACTCTTCCACTTGCATTCCTTTCATTGTTTAGTCTTCAAAATGCCTAAAATTAATCCCTGAAAATTATAGTCAACACAAAATACAAGTATTTGAGGAATACGTAATAAATTGAGTTTCAAGTGAATATATTTATCCAATTAGTACACTAAAAGATATATAACAATATAATATTATACGCTAGTCACCCCAAAATTTTGATAGAGCCTCATAATAGCATTTATTTTTTGCTATATTGTTTTTAAGCCTAAAATTTAGATAATGCTAAAAAAAAATAAGTAATCAATTTAATCTCTTATTCAAGCTTATCTAAACATGATTTATTACGTGTTAAAAGCTAATTTAATACCATATATAGCTTAAAGTTTAAGAGTTTAAATTTGAATGCATAACTTTTAAAAGGTGTATATCAAATCACTTGATAAAAAAATTAGTTAATTAAATATAATATATAACAAGATAGTTATTACTAGATAAAAAATTAATCAATTAAATTTAATATATAGAAACAAAGTTTGGGTTTAAATGTGTCGCATCACTACAAAATATCTTTTTTTTTTTAACTCAGAAAATGTTCTTGTTTGAAATAGCTTTGTTTTTAACTTACAACAAAATTTTAAGCTATATCTTTTATTTTTGCTAGCTTTTTTTTTTTTTTTTTTTTTTGTTTCTACTTCACTTATTATCTAAAACAATCATCTTAAATACCATATAATATAAAATTATAAAGTAATAAATAAAAATGATAAACAAATAAATATTTAAATTTTGTAGTAACAAAATAACAAAAATAAGAAAATAATATACAAAATATTTTTTATATTACAAAAAAAAAGATTATTTTCCCAAATACATTTATTTCTTATACAATATTATTAACTATAACGTATCCGTTGCTTCTGCTAAAAAAGGTTTTTCAAAATTAAAATTACTAAAATCTTATTTATGATTGACTATGTCATAAGATAAATTAAATGATTAAGTTATAATACAACTGGATTGTTAAATATTAATCCAATGGCCACCGAGCTGAAGTCCCCAAACTAACATCGTTTTCAATGTCAACCCAAATTCGAACTGTTGTTCTAGAATAATCCAATAAACATTAGTAGAAATTTTAGATTTTTCTAGAACTCTATCATAGATCAGCAAAACCAAGGTTGATGAAATTTCAGGCTTTATCAAATATTTCTCCTTAGGCTCCAAATTTTTTAGATTTGGCCTTGAAAATAAGAATAGAATATGTACATAAGGGTAATAACTAAAATTATAGATTTTGGCGTTTTAAAGCTTAGGGGTAGTTACTAAAGCTACTAGTAGTGACCACTTTTTAATATTACCCCTAAATAAAGTTCCCCAGATCTCTCCTTCTAATTCAGCTCGCCCATATTTCTCTAATTTCCATCTCTATCTCTTCACTCCCTCCTCTCTCTATTTGTTTAGTCACACTGTGCCACAACCATTTTTCTTACCACCGACTGCCACATCACTACTATAGCTCCAACTGCTCGCCTGCTCATGTTTCATTGTAGTTAATCTCTCTATCTCTGTCTTTCTCTTTCTTATTCACTCATATACACACACACTCATTCGTCATCTCTATTTCTTATTATCTCGTCTCTTATTATTGTTTTTTGTTATATTTTCTATAGAATATATATATATATATATATATATATATATATATATATTGTGTTTTTGTTTCATTAATCAGATTGAAAAGGAGGAAAGCATGTGAGAGATAACAGTGCTTGTCCTATTTTTGTTTTTAATTGCTAACTCCCCCTCCTTGTAAAAATAAACCATAAATCAAATAAAATTATAAATATATGTATATATTTATATAAATATTTCATTCAAATCAATTTTGCTAGAATTTTTATTCAAATAAGAAGGTTGAATCCTTAATATATTTAATTTAAGACGATGTTACACTATATATATAAATATATATACTGTTGATCCAAGATTTATAAATTTAGTTTTATAATTGATTTTGATGATAACAAATATTGAATTAAATTTTCACAATTAATTTTTGAATAGACATTGTATGAAATGTTACAATTCATTTTAATTTGATAGATTCAAAATAACATTGTTGGGAGAGATGGATATTAATTTTCAGATATTTTCACATAATTTAGATAAAAAAATAAAAGAATTTCAAAGTTGGGAATAATAGAAATCAAAGTAAGATGAAGATTTGAACTAGAAGGTTAACTAGGATGAATAGAGAAATCAGACACATGTTAGTATATAGATGATATCTTAAGATCTAACAGTTTAATTTTCATGAAATTTTATTATAGTAAACTAGAATTCCATATCTACAACTTTATCGAAAGGAAATGTTTGTGGATCTGAACTTAAAATGTTTGAAAATGGGTTGGAATGTTAGTCATTACAAAAGAGATTTTAATTCTGAATTCTAGAGCTAGTCATAGTTTATGAGACATAACCCATACTCAACAGCTTTAAATATTCTGATTTTTGGTGTGTGAAAAGAAGACTTATAAAGCTACAACTTTTGTAGTTTAAGTTTCTTCAAATTTCAAAAGTATCATGGTAAAACAGTAGTCTTAATTGGAAACACAGATTTAGATTGTCAGAAAAAGCTATCTGGAGCTAGTCTTGGTTTAAATGCTATATATCTAACTGTTGGATGAAGCGCAAATTTGACATGTGATAGCTGACTTATATATCTACAAAGTATTTACTCTGAGACGAAGTTAGATATGAACATTATATGGGTGAAAGGGGGTCACAAATATATCTTATTAAATCTAAATATGAAAGACAGCATTGGAAGCAAAGAAATTCAAACGTTTTCAAGGGCAAAAGTATTTTTTCACTTAGTAATGGCCATTTGGAGATTTTTGGTTATAAATAGAGCCTCAAACTTAGATTCAAGGGCATGAAGAAGGTAAGAAAAAGAAGTGCTTACAAAGTGATACAAGAAAGTCCATAACTTTGCAAACATAGAGTGATTTCTTCCCACACTTGTACTTCATCTTTTATATTCAACTTGTGAGAGTTTCTTTTTTGATTTGATTGAATTATAAACTCATCATTATTATTGTAAAAAAGGGAAATCTATAACCCTCTTGATTTGTGAGAGTTGGGTGAGCTCTTGTTAGTTTTGGTTCAAGTGTTAGAACCAAGACAAAAGGATATTCTTTGAGAGAGACTTGTGAAATGATTTGGGGATAGAATCACTTGGAAAGGTTTCTAGCACTTTGGGAAGCTAGTGTGTAACAAGCTCTTCAAAGAATAGTGGAGAAATCTCAACAAAGGCCTTGGGGAGTGGATGTAGGCAACATTGAAGCCGAACCACTATAAATCGATTGTGTTTGCTTCTCTTCCCTTCTCTTAATATTTATTGCAAGCACTAACACTCACTCTTCATCCATAAACATTAAATAGCTTTTAAGTGCATTCCCTATTTGATTATCCCTTTCATCTTGACACATTTGTTTTAGGAGTTGAAATTTTTATTTGCAAAATTTTTTAAACAACCTTATTCACCCCCTCTAGTGTTGCTATTTGGCACAACACATATTTATATGAAAAGTGTCAATTGAAAATAATGAGGAAATGTAATGCGATATTACTATAAAATGTTAAGCTTAAAAGAGTGTATTTTAGTTATACAAAATTGCTATTGAACTATTATTTTAGTTGTGGTTTTCAATAAATTATAATTTTCCTTCAAATTAATAAAGGTACTAATTCTATTTTTGACCATGGGTAATAACTCTGTGAAAATGACAATGTTTTCGCTGGCTCAACTATAGGAAATGAGGAATATGAAATGCAATATTGCTATGCTACTAGAAAAACAAGCTTTGAAAACCCACAAACTCGGGTGATTGCCATTGGTAGTCACTAAAACTTATGTATAGTGAATGTTCTCATTAGAAGCAGTTAAAAATGGGTTGACTTAGGCTTAACAGTAGTAGCTAGTGCCAAAAATTGCCTCTTATTCTCATATGATAGTTACTACATGTATAACCAATTTCTCCGAGTCCTAATGCGCCCGTAATACTCACAAGTAGTTTCTTGTTTATAGTTTAATTTCACATATTTCATTTTTTAGTTTTAAGTTTAATTTCAAAACTAATTGTTTGTTTTGTTTAGGTTTGATATGTGTTGTCTCTACTTCTAGACAAGAAGATATTTTTTTTTTCTTGTTTTGCTATTTTGGTTATAATATTTTAAATATTTCAAACTATTATAATTTTTGTTGTAGTATCTATTTTTAAAACTTTTAATAATATTAAATTCATTTTTGGGTCTTGATTGTGTGATTAGATTAATTTTATTAATTAGGTTTATGAATGCGATTATTGAAATTAATGTAGATTGTATACAAGTATTTATATAGGAAATTTTATAAAAACAAATAGAAAAAAAAACATTGGTGATTGCCATTTTTCTTTTAGTGACCGCCAAAAGCAATCACCATAGGCCTCCATTTTTTTTTTCCAGCAATACTTTTAGTGACTACTTTTTAATTTTTGATGATTGCTTTTGGCAGTCGCCAAAAGTCCTACCTAATTTGTAGCAACTTTCTTTTTGTAATTGTTTTCAGTCATCACCAAAATGTAATGACCATTTCACAGCAGTTGCCAAAAATTTGTGATGACCCACTAATTGGCAACCATCAAACAACGGTCACTAAGCGTTCACAAAAGACTTTTGGCATTGACTTTTCAAATTTTGGCAATAGCTTTTAATAGTCACTAAAAATCTTGTTTCCACCAGTATGCTTCAATTTTAGGGAAAACTTGGTGAACATTGTGAGTATGTCAATTTTTTAGTTATAATTGTATGTAATGGAAAATTAATATGATAAATGCAAATGTGAGGGGTTTCAAATATGCTCGGAAAGACCAGCAGTTGTGCATTCATGCAATCTTCTACACGTTTTTAGTTTATTTCCATTCAAGTTTTGTACTCTATGATCATTCATGCTCTTTGGCCATTTTGTTCTAATTTTTTTATATATTTTAATTATCTTAATTTGCTTTAGATTTTTGTATTTGTAACTGACAAATTCATTGTTGCTTTCAATTTATTTGAAAGCATTTAAAAAGAAAACGTGAATTAACCTAAAAAAAAAAATTAGACTGTTTGCCTATATCAAAACATGAGAGAGAATAATTTTATATAGGAAAATATGATACCAAAATTATATATGAATATTACGAAAGAGATAATATAAATATTAATATTTTAGAGTATATATATAATGAGCATAAAATAAGTATGGTATGATATCTATATTCTGTATATGCAAGATTGTAAGTGACCAACCCTGAAATGTGTTCGGGTTCTACCTCTCAAGTGCAAGAGAGTGGTTGTAGTCTTACTCGGTGAGAACTGAGGTCATCTCCACAGGAAGGGCTTTGTTAAAAAGCTCCTAGACTTGTTCTCTTTAGATAGTCTCAAGTGCAAGAGAGTGGTTGTAGTCTTACTCGGTGAGAACTGAGGTCATCTCTACAGGAAGGGCTTTGTTAAAAAGCTCCTAGACAAGTTCTCTTTAGTTAGTAGGTGATTCTAATCTAATCTATACTATGATTGGATTTTTGGGGCAGGTTGATAATGGTTTGGGTTGAGAATGGTGAAGTGAAGGAATTGTGGTTCTAAATTAAGATAAAAACACTACAAATAAAATAACTATGACAATCTTGGCTTCGAACCAAATCCAGTAGTGGGATAGTAATGGTTTACTCAAACGTGTCTGTTAACTCAACCTAGCAATCGCACATGCTTTGCTAGGTTGGAAGATATTTCATTAAAACCTAATTTATGGAACTCAAAGTAAGCCAAGGCTTTTGAAATTAGTTTCAGACTCATCGAGACATTGAATCGAGCATCTAGTATGCACGAGCGTTAACTCGTAACTAGGCTTCGATTGTAACACGGATGAACCGATTTCTTAAGAAAACCTCAAGTTATGGTTTTATGAAAATAAGTTACAAATCACTGGGTCATTGAACCAACCACTTGGTGTGCACGAGTGGCCAATCGTAACCAAGCTTTGGTTATAACACGGGTGATTGATTCCAAAAGTAAACCAAATTTGAGTTTTGGAAAATATATTTCTAGCTCACCAAGACATTGAACCAAACACTTGGTGTGCACAAGTGAATGCTTGTAACCAAGTTGTGGTTATAACATAGGTGAGTTGATTTCGAAAGAACCCTAGCTTACTACAAAATTCCAATTAGAAATCAAAACTTTATTTTATTGAAATAAAACCTTTTACGTTTGAGTTCACCTAACTACCACACCACATTTAATGGCTTGAAGCCAAGAACGAACCCTAGCCTAACATAATCAAACTATGAAGTGGAAAATAAACTTGCACACCATCCATTAATGTAAAATGAACAAGTACAAAATAAAAATGAAAGATGAAAAAAGGAAACGAAATACTATGAAGTAAAAGCAAAAGATGAAAACCACAAATGAAGTACTACCAAGTAAAAGCGAAAGATGAAAAACAAAAATGAAGTACTTTAAATTGAAAATATTGAAAAGTAAAGCACTTACATGTAAACCCTAGGAGAGAGAAAGTGAAAACACCATATGAAACTTCAACTAAACCCTCATGCCTAAACTTAATGTAGCTCTCTTTTTAAACGTAAGGTAAAAGTCCCTTAAGTATAAGAATTTAAGCCTATTTATAGGTGTACACAAGTTAAGGGTATAAATGTAATTTTACAATCCAAAAATAATATTAAAAGTCTGCTGGAGGAACATCATAGGCGCCCAACACTAAGTTGGCATGCGCCCAAGCTACTGCACACTCCAGGTGCTCGACAAAAGTCTTGAGAGAGAAGCTGAAAAATAGCTCTCGGCGGATGCCCAAGGTAGAACACCGTCGTGCGCCCATACCTTGTGTGCCCAAGACTCGTGTGCCCAAGGTGAGTCCTGCCCAAACAAGCCTCGGTGGGTGCCCAAGGTGTGCTCAGTCAGGCGCCCAACTAATGTTCTGATGCAATGGTTCATTCAGACAGCTTTCTGTCTTTGACTTCCCATGCAATTTTGATCTTGAAGATGACATATTCAGGCTTCGGCTAAAACACAAAAGTTGTAGCCCTTCGAGTCTTCTTTCTAACCCAAAAAGAATCAAGTAAATCAGACTTGTGAGTGAAAACTTATGGCCAAAATACTGACAGGGTGTTGTGCAACATTCTATCCAATATGTCTTCAACTGGTTTGAGCTTAGGGCCATTTCCTTCTCCTTGGCAGCCATGGTAGCTGATGTTATGCATTGAAATGCCTCTTAGAATGTTGAGGAGTTCTTGCCACGCCTTGAAATCCACATCTAGGGACGTGGGAACGAAACCTAAAAAAAGTATCAAACCATGAAAAATGTACCATATTAGAGTGAAAGCTAATTAAAGTAAATATTATTCAATTTCTTGAATATTCAAAATAACTTTAAAATGGCCTAAAAATGGGCTACAAAACCATACCACAAATATTAGCCCAAATCAAAACTCCATTGCATTATAATTTAAATGTTGGAATGCAAAATAAAACTAATCATCCAGCTATAACAACCTAAGACGGCTAGCTAACCCACTAGTCCATCACGATCATCAACCCTTGCATTACCAACTGTAGTAGGTGGTGAGCACTAAATTCCACGTGTGCTCAGAAAGTGTTTATAAAATATAATTTTTTTTATCATGTAAAGCTATTAACACTAATAAATAAGAATAAAATTTAAAATCTCATAATTTTCAAAATATTCATTTTTAATCATTACATTCAAATTATAAAGTTACTTAGCCATGATCCCGCAGTCTCAAGCTAAAAATAAATCATATCACATCATTCACATCACTACACATCAATATCATACTATGGGTCATGTACTCTGCAAGTTTAGTCTGTGGTCTCAGAACTAAACCCAAAATAAATCCCCAGGCCTAAGCCGTAGGGTACAACTAGTCCCGCAGTCTTAGATGTACTAATCACATCCCCAGATCTCAATCATGGGGTACAATTGGTCCTGCAGTCCCAAATGTACTCATCACATCCTCAGACCTTAATCATGGGGGTACAATTGGTCCCGCAGTCCCAAATGTTCTCATTTGCCTTAGTAGGCAAACCGGTCCTGTAGTCTCGGTACTAAATATACGCTAGAATAAGCCGTATATACATTTTGTAGATTTCTAGCCTACTGGTTATGCTAACCATCCTGCGCAGGTTTTGAGGCTTTCAACTCTTGGGCTTTAGAACCCACTCTTTCTAGTATCCTTAATGACCCCAATAACCCAAAAATCAAATCTCAAGTAATTCCTATAATTAATAGCACAACATACACAAAAGTTCTCCCTAATTTGATTTTTTTGTGTTCTCCCCCCTTACTTTATAAGTTTTATGAAGCATGAATGTGTTTCGGGCCTAAGTTTCATGTTGCCATTCCATAAAGTATTCTCATTCAAGATTTATCAAATAAATATCATACAACCATATTCAGGAATATATATATGCAGCTAGCTTGGTAAATAAAATTTTATTTCAAGCATGCCATGACCAAGAAGAATTCAAGACATAAATTTTGATAATTCATGAAAAATAGAAAATAAAATATTTTATACTAAGTCAAAAGCCTAAAATACTTATAATTAAGTCCAATTTCATGAAAATAAGATTTTAAAGTTTTTTCATAAAACCATAAAACACGGAATTTAAAAATATTAAATGGGTATTTCTGCTAGAACCATACAGAACAACTCACTTTCACGATTTTTATAAAATCCATTTTAAATCCAAAAATTTTGAAATTTTGATAGAAAGCTCATTCATATATCTAGTTTAACATATAAAAATTTCAAAAATTATATCAACTTTTATTTATACCTTTTAAACCAAATATCTGACTGTTGTCAGTACAGTAATGTAAAACAAACAGCCAAGTTTCAATATTTTTATAAAATAAATTATTATTCAAAAATTTATAAAAAATTTTCTATAGAATCCCTAATATTTATTTTTTCATATATAAAATTTTTTTAAATTAATTAAATCTCTAGGTATCATTTTTATACCAAAAATCAAACTCCTGTTAGCACAGCAATTTAAAACAAACGGTCAAATTTCACGATTTTTATAAAATCTATTTTAACTCAAAAAAATATGAAATTTTTACTGGATACTATTTTAGATATTTAATCCCATATATAAAAATATCAAAAATTAATTCGACTTCTATGTATGAATTTCATATAAAAACAATGTGCTGATCCAAGTACAGAAATCCCAACCAATCAGTCAAGTTTGACTATTTTTAATAAATTCATTTAAATTCCAAAAATTATGAAATTTTTAAAGAAAACTCTTCTACATGTCTAATGTAACATATAAAATTTTCATTAATTAAATCGATCTATAAGTATGATTTTAATGGGAAAATAGTGTACCTATTCCACAAGTTTTTCATATCTTGCACACACACATATATATACATGACATGATAAGAAAAATTATATCAAATAAACACAATCCCACCTACCTCAAATTATATACGTCGACAAAGTACATAAAAAAACTCCAAATAAAACACCAACTCAAGTTGGCCCTCTAGAGTGATTTCGGCGATCCCTTCTTTCGAACTTAACTCGAGACTTCGTTCGTCTTACACCGATCTCTCTTAATAGGTATGATTGTACCAACCTCCTCTTGTTGGAACTTTTGAAACCAAAGTAGAAGAACAGCGGGAAGGAGAAAACTCTCTGGTGCAGGTTTTGTATGTGAAGAAGATGATGGGAGATGAAGAAGAGTGGTTTATGTAAAAAAAAAAAAAAAGTTTCATCTTTCCTTTCCGTTACATGTACCACCATAACTTAACCATCAATACACCTTTAAACCACAAATTCCTAGCTGTAACCGTTTGGCCTCTCTTATGACAATAATTTCTTGTCATAACTCTTCCTATTACTCTCTCTCACACACACAACCGATTAAATAAATAAAATAAATTTTAAATAATAAAATTTGAATAAAATAAAGTATATATATATTTTTAAAATTTCTGGGTTCTTACAATTCTTGGGAGTCGTTGGACATGTTGGCATTTGAGTCTTGAAGCCATTTTCTCCATGTACACCAGGTGTTCGATGAAATGGTCCAAAGAACTACTAAACTTATTCTTGCACTTCCTTACTCTGGCTTGCCTTGGCTTCTCCTCACTTGCACCCTTGGTATTATTTAGGCCTAAAATACCATATTATATTACCTGAAATACACACACACCAAGAATGCATGGAAATGAGATAATTACGCTAACACATCACCAATAATAACTGTAAAACCATAATTAGCATGCTCAATATATATATATAATTGTACAATAAGGCATGTTAATCAATAAGTAAGATAAATGACTAATGAGTAATAATATTGTAAAATTTTATGATAATATTATGAAACATAATGAGAAATTAAAAGTTATCTTTGACAAAATCATTATTAAATTACTCTAAAAAAACTCTTGTAAAATAACAATTAACAATAATTCTTTTAAAATAATAAAAATAAAACATTTAATATTTTGATGTAAAATTTTACATTAGGCCCAGTCCATAACATTTAATAATTTTCAATTTTACATTAGGCCCAATCTAAATCATAACCAAAACCAAATTATTTGGGGACATCCGATATTACATTGTGTTCAAATTATTTAGGGACATCCAATATTTATTACTTGGATCCAATTCAATCCAAATCCTATCCAATACATGGTACCATAGTGATTCTTTTCATTTTTCTTTTTCTTTTCATAAAATCATCCATCCAAAAACACTATAGTGATTCTTTGAATTTATACGTGAAAATGGAACCATTAGATAATAAATAAACCAATGATACTTATTGTTGGCTACATTAGAAATAAATTAGAAAACAAAGAGACATAATTAAAATTAGAAAGTTATAGTTATTAATGGTTAAATTTGAGGTTAATTAATGGAAATGCTTTAGATAATTTTATATTTTAAGATTTCAATGGTTGTGAGCCTTCTGCTGTAACTTTTGTTCATTTTGCATGGATTTAGAAAGTACTTATTCAAGAATCGTGTACGATACTCATTTGGTCATTCTTGACATGATGGATTAGGTCTTTAACTAGATTCGTTATTCTTGTGATGCACACAAGCAGAGATTGACATATGTGATTCTTGAATTGTTTAGTTTGGACAGTTTTAAAATGCAATTATCTATCTTGTCTTCAACAGCTCATGCAAGTCCTATGTTAGGAAAATTTTCAATTGATGTCCACTTATTCTTTAGGTACATACATAGACACGACTGTGGTCATTTCTATGTCGTGTACTAGGAGAAGACATAGACATACTGCTAAATTTTGTTTGACAAAAGGATAAAAATATTCGAGTTGTTAGATAGAAATTGGATTGTGCATTCTCAGATCCCATAAGACCAACCACCAAGTAGTAAGAAGTTTACAGTTTATGTCTAGGTGACTTGCTCAGGTGAGTAATCCTTGCTCAGGTGCAGATGAAGAAGTGTTGAAATATTTTAAAATTCTTAATAATGCGCAAACAGAATTATATCTTGAATGTAAGGATTTCAGTAAATTATATTTTATTATTGAGTTTTTACATTTGAAGACATTGAATCAGTGGTCAGACACGTCTTTTAATATGCTACTCTAATTGTTACATGGAGTTCTCCTATTTGGTTCAAAACTTGCTGAGTCCTACAACCATGCTCACATCTTAACTAAAAATTAGACTTCATGTATAAGACTTTGGATGCATGTCCCAATAGTTGTATGTTGTTTAGAAATGAGAATGCCTACCTTAATATGTGCATTGTGTGTAGGACTTCGAGGTGAAAAGATAACGAGGTTGATCAGAATTGTTAGAATAGTTTGAGATGTGGTCTGGCTAAATCATGGAAAACTTGTAGCTAAAGCAAGTGTGATATTTTTCACTTAAGCCAAGGCTGAATATGTCACGCCTCAGATTCCACGACTCGAGTACACGAACAAAAGAACACATATTACACTATATAATAAGTTTACCTACCCTACATCTGGGCCATACAAACACATTATCGAGCAATGAATGTAAAAAAAATAAATTTATACTTTCAATTCAAATAAATGCCTTAGTCAAACCAACAAGGCAACAAAGCTCCAAAACAAACTACAAGCCTTTAAAACTAGGCCTAAATAATCTCCCAAAAACTAAATAAAATAATTAATAACCACCTCACAAACATAAGTATATTACAATTCAAAAAATATATATATAAAGTCTAATTAAATAAATATTTATAAAATTCTAATTCCCATGTTCAGCGGGACCAACACGTGACTTAAAATCATTACCTATATCACAAGTTGTAAGGGAATGAGTACTAATACCACGTGTGCTGGGAATCTTAATAATAATATAAATACAATAATACCCTGGTGTGCTACTAGATGAAACATCTCAACATAAACAACAATCTCATATTATATAGTTAAATAAGAAATTAAATGTAATTATTTATTACTTTTCTTTTATAATTTAGTCACATGTTAACACCACATAACACATCAATATAAAACAATGTGGTTTTAAGGTACTACTGCTTGGTTGTCCCCTAGATGCAGGACTCAGCCAACATACACTATCCTGATAGGCCAACCAACATACACCATCTTTCTGTGTCTACTTCCTAGAATGAAGCCTTATGAATATTAATTATACCATCTTTCGGTGTCTGTTTCCTAAGCCAAAGCCTTAGGAATATTATATGTCACCTTTAAGCATTTGCTCGCTTCGTAGGTTACTAACCTACTAGACTCGATCACTACCCCCACATGGGTTATAGGACTTTTAACTCTTGGGTATGTATATCCGATATTTTCAGTACCCCTCAATCCAAACAAAAAATAACATCAAATTTCGCTTTAAATTCAGATTAAATAATTTCTCCTTAAATTTACGTTTTAACCCTTATTAGCCATTAATGCATCAACACATTAAGTAACATAAACTTTAATCTAATTAAGCAAACAACCTTATCGATAACCTTCACATTGCATATATATATGTGTGTATATATATCAAATGAATGCTTCTACTTCGAATCAATTACATCCAAGAGTTTAAAATAAAATTAAAAGAAAACAATTATCAAACATTAATTTCAAATCAAGAATCTGGAGAGTATTAACTAACATAATACATATATGTTATTAAATTAACGTCACAATTTTTAGCACGTAGACTAATCAATTAATATATAACATAAATATATATATATATATATATATATATCTCTATACATATACATATAAATCATTAAAGGCTCGCCCCTTACCTTAAAAATTAAACTTAAAATTTGTTGTAGAAGAGAACCAAAGTCCCTTAAATTTTGTGCTGCTAGTCTACCATTGCACTATTGTGCTTTCTCATTACTTCTCTCTCCCTCTCCATTGATTACACTTGAAAAGTGTAATTACAAACTCCATATTTTGATACTCATTGATGCATTTAAGTAGTTAATTTCAAAGTTTTATCGTTATTTTATTATTTATAGTGTTTATTCTCTTAATTGCAGGTAAAGGGGGAAAATACGTGAGATTAGCAGTGTTGAAAGTGGCTTCCGAGGAGGAAAAAATGGTCCAAAGTTCAAGATAGTTGAAGTGGTGTGCAGCTGAAGTTTCAGCTCAACACCTTGTCAGTATTTGGATCATAACTTTTCACTCACAACTCAGATTGACCTGATTCTTTTTGGGTTGGAAAGAAGACTCAAAGGGCTACAACTTTCGTGCTTTAGCCGAAGCCTGAATCGATCATTTTCAAGGTCAAAATTGCAGTGGAAGTTGAGGACAGAAAGCTGTCAGAGGCAGCAAACGAGAAGTAGAACTTGAAGATCAAAGTTCTGTGGTCCGGACCACCTGCCAAACGGTCCGGACCACAGTGTATTATGCGCGCGCGACTTCACTTCGTCTTTTAGGGTTTTCTTTACAACTTCTATATAATATCTGCTACATGGCCGACCCAGAGGGGTTCCCTTTTGATTTTGCACCTTCAATTGAGAGTTAGAATAGAATTTTGAGAGTTTTTAGATTAGTTTTTAAATTTGGATGCGTGGATTCATGGCTTTCATTGGAGCTTTCATCGTTGTCTTTGTAGTGATTCTTCACCTCGTCTTTTATATTCGCTTTACGTTGTAAGTTGCACTTTAATCTATTTCGATTTGTTTCGTAATATCATGTTTTGCTTGTTTCAATTCTCTTTTCGTATGATTGAATGCTATTTTATTGTTTTTAAGATGCTTAAAGTAGTTTTAGCGTAAAACCTTAGTTCTTGATTCAACGAATCAAGAATGGGTAGTTCACGAAAAACCTTGGAGTGTTAGTAGACCCTTCGCATGGGTTGTGAGAGCTCATGCGTAAGGATCTACCGTGTTAAAATCTATTTTCAACTTGTTTTGAAAACATTCGAAATCGAAAATCTTTAACCACACTCGTTTGAAGTCACTGGTATAGGTTTTCGAATATAACCGTTTACATACTTTCGAATAAGGTTAAAAATAGGTTTCGAATTCATTTCTAGTTTCGTTTGTTTGAAAAACTTTCGGAAACAAAGGTCTTTAACCATATCCGCTTGAGATCACTGGTACTGACCTTTGATTAAAATATTCTTAACACTTTTCGAATTAAACCCTAATCTAGTTTTGAATAAAAACATCCCAAGGTAAAGTAGTGAACTACCCGGACTTGAAAGTTGGATCAAGAACCTTTTTAGTATTATGCTTGTTATTTAATTTAATTTATGAGTTGATTTATTCGCTTTAGAATTTAGAGTAGATGCTTTATTTGCATTTTTAAATTAAATTGAATTTCTTTCATTTAGAATCTAAAACAAAAGTTTGAGTTGCTAAAAAATTAGTTTAAATTAATTTAGGTTCACCTACTAATTAAGAGAACAAGTCTAGAGCTTTTAACAAAGCCCTCCTTGTGGATTCGACCTCGGACTCACCGAGTTTTAAAACTACGACTGTCCTCTTGCACTTGAGAGGTAGAACCCGAAACACTTTTTAGGGTCGGTCATCCATCTCTCTCTATATATAGCTAGCGTACAACAAACTCTAGATTTATATATATACACACCAAAGTATATTGGAAGTCCTAATAGGATTACTACATGCTGCATGAACTACTAGTAGATACGTACATATATATAACATGATATCAAATTATTTTAGAATTCAAATGAAACATGTTTTCCAATTTGTTGTATCAGGAATTCAAAAGCAAATAGAATTCTTACCCTTTTTAAATCTATAAAAGTGATTGCCTTTAAATATTGTAGTATCATTATTATTATTAGTTGATAAGCGCTTAATGTCAAACATATATATGTATATATATAATAGCAGCATGAACATTTATCTTGTTTAAGAATAATTAATATCTATTTAATTAAAATCAAAAAATAATTTATTATTCCCCAAAAATTAGTTAAATACCAAAAAAAATATTTTCATACAACTTGTGCATCTATAATAAAATTAACATTTAATTAATACCTCAAAAATTTAATTAACCAAATTTCTTGCTATCAAATTAAGTATTAACTAAAAAATAACTTAAGTAAAAAATTAAATTTTAGGGTCATTACATTCTACCGTCCTTACAAAAATTTCACCATCGAAATTTAAAAGATAACATAAGGTGGAAAAAGTTGAAAGGAACAAGTCAAGATACCTACTCTGCATGTCTGACTCTCACTCCCAAGTCGACTCCTCAACACCATGATACTTCCATAACACCCTAACGAAGGGAATAGTCTTCCCTCGAAGCACTCGATCTTGAAAATCTAAGATTTCCACTGGTTTCACACATAAGTGATTGTATGGTAAAGCATGTAATCAAGCTATTAAAATGAGCGTTGTTACCTAGATTTTTTAAGAATAAAATGATGATTTTGTAAGCTTGTACCATTCTTATGAATGAATTCTTAACTTTGTAAGAAAAGGGCTTTAAAAGGATAAAAAAATGAAGTATTAAAGGTCTGGTGTGAACCAAGATTCAAACAACAGAAAGGTGGAACATCAAAAATCTAAAAAAAGTCTAAGACTAGAAATGGTGTGAACAAGGGTTTGAACCATACCTTGTTCGAACAACAATGGGTAGCTCAACAAAGGTGCGAAGACACTTTTTTGGCTTTTTGATGGTCCACCCTCTGCACTTTGTTCACACCTTTGTTTGAACAATAGAAGAGGAGCAATTTCAAAATTTTAAAATTTGTCTAAGTATAGAAGCATGGTGTGAACCTTTGTTCAATCCATGCAAGTTTCTGTAGAAACTTTGTAAGTTTTCATTAGCCTTAAAGGCTTTTTGGTCATTTTAATAATTAGTTTGTACTATATAAGAGAAGCAGACTAGAGGATTTGAGTTAGTTACACACATATATACATTTGTAGATAGAGAAAGTGAATCTTGTTTGGTTTGCTAAAAGGTTTTACTTTCCTTTTCAATTTTCCTTGTAAAGATGCTTCAATTCATTTCAAGTTTTGATTTCTCTACATCTATGAATGAGTAGTCCTCATACTTGGATTCAAATCAAGGAAAGTATGAGGTGTAAGTAGATTTTCAAGGAATTTTAAGTTTTAATATTTGATCTTTTTACAAATTCTCTACAAATGACGATTAAATAGTTTAGATCTATTAAATTCTCTACTTGATAATTCTAGATCTCATCTTATTTGTATAGCTTATACATAACATCTGTTAGTTTCTATTAAGAATTTTCATGCACTTTCTTGAGAAAATTGCATGCAAATTGCTAATATAAATCTTATATGTACTCTCTATAGGCTATGCACTCTAAGTGTTTAATTTAGGTTTTTAATTATGAGAACTTAACCTTGCACTCAAATTATTTGATCATTGTTATAAATTGTGCTTCATTGTTTTCAATTCTTTGATCTACTCTTCAATAGAGTAAATTATGTTATATTTTGTCCTTAAAAATTCATAAAAATATACACTCAAATTAATTTAGTCCAAGTTGTTTTTATAGTTGTTTTTAAAGCAAGTTTTGACAAAATTTTTACCATCAAAATTCAAAAACCATCATCAATTCATTATGAGTTCAAATTTCCAAAAGATTTTTCCTAAGTGTTAATTTGTTTCAAAATCATTCAAAGTACCCTATGATTTGATCTGGTATTCACCAAATTTTTATCATACTTATAATTGACCACCTTGTACTTGGGTTGTAATCGGACTCATAGAGATGAACATAAGCACTTTTGGGGCCATTGTTGGGGAACGTGCGAGTGACGGTGACATGAACCATGGGAAGCTTTGGCAGAAATTAAGCTCACATCCATCTCTAATGTTGGATTATGCAACCCACTTGCGCAATTTCATTTCGTCTTTTAATTTTGAATAAATTTGAGTTGAATAATTGATTGATTAAAGTGTTGAGTGTTACTGGATCATATTTGTGTCAACGCATACATCTTAAATCTGGTCGAATCATACATTTTGATCCGGAATCTTGAGTGAGGTATGCAAACAAATCATATTTAGAATTTCTTGTTACTTCATCTTTAAAACCACAATCACCATTATCACATAGTTCTATTTCTATTGACTTGTTGCCATTCATGGAGGACCTAGAGAATGTTGACGATGGTGGTTTCCATAGGGACCCAGACATTGTCAGGCCAATTGAGGCTAGACCTTTAAGATAATTTTTACATACTTATCGTTAAACAACACCCTCATGCATTATTATGCCTTTGAATCAAAGAAACTTCAATTTTAAACCTGGTACCATTTAGTTGTTACCTATATTTCATGGGATAGATTCTGAAAGTCCATATGCCCATATGAAAGAGTTTGAAGAAGTGTGTAGTACATGTATGGACCAGAACACAAACGAGGACACCATTCGCTTATAGTTGTTCCCATTTTAACTGAAAGATAAGGTCAAAATCTAGCTAAATTCTTTGAGACCTCGCTCCATTGGAACATAGAGTGAAATGTAGGCCAAATTTTTGAAAATCTATTTTCTCGCACATAGAATTATGATGATTCAAAGGAAGATCATGAATTTTTCTTGTAAATCAAATGAATCCTTCTATCAAGCATGGGAGAGGTTCAAAAATTTGTTAAATGCATGTCCACATTATGGTTTTGCAACTTGGAGGGTGTGTAGTTTTTTGTGATTCATTGTCTGTAGAGTTCAAATAACTTGTTTCGACCATGAGTGATGTTCAGTTCTTGATAAAACTCCTGAGGATGCATTCTTATTTTTTGATGAATTGGCAAAGAACACAAAAAAGTGGGAAGTGGGTCCACCTTTATAGTTAGAGTTTAGAGAGTCTCAACCTCAACCTAGTGGCAAGTTGCATCTCACTGAGTCAGATCATCTAAGTGCTAGGTTAGCATTGTTAACTAAGAGGGTAGATTCCATAGAGCCTAAGAAAGTCAATATGGTTAGTGATAAAGATCCTAGATGTGCCATTTGTGAAATATTGGGATGTAGCACTAATGATTGCCCTACCTTACCCGCATTCAAAGAGGTTTAGTATGGAAAATCCTCTAACACAAACAATGCACACATATACACAAAGTCATACCAAGGACAGGTGTACACCACGCCTCTTATTTCAAACCAATTCCACCCAAGGCTTAGGAATTATCCAAACTTTGCACGGAAGAATGGTACTTCTTTTACACCTTTTACCCAAAAGTACCATCCAAATCCAACTCAACCACAATTCTAATGGTCATCTTCTAGTTCATTCGGACCATCTTTTAAGAAGTCACCTTTAGAGGACACCTTGAATTAGTTCATGTAGGGCCAAATAGGAATCAATAACTAGAACTCAAAATTTCAAGATTAGACTACTAGGGCAATAGAGGATATTAGAGCTTAGTTAACCAAACTCACCCAGGCCATAAGTCATCAGGACAAGGGTAGATTCCCAGCTCAGACCACCTAAAATCCTCAAGGACAAGTGCACATGAGTGAGTATTTAGGTGAAAAGTCAAGTCAAGAGCATGTGCAGTCTGTGACAACTTTAAGGAGTGGTAGAATTGTGGAAAAACCAATTGACCCAAAGTACCTTAGGATAAGTGAGGGAGAGAGTGGAAAAGTAAGTGAGAAGGGGATTACAGTGAGAGAGAAAGTAGAAAGTAGTCATCAAGGGAGTTTTGAGAGTCAGTCTAGAGGAGTGAATGAGGAAATGTTTTTTTTTTTTTTTTTTGGTAATTATATGAGGAAAATTTTGAAAAGGTTATTGAGGGGAAGAAGGTGAAGGAAGAGAAAGAAAAGTTAAAAAATAAAAGAAAACTGAAGAAGAAAAAATGAGTGAGGAGAAAGAGGAAGTGAGGGTTCAAGAGAAAGAATACCAAGCTAGGCCTCATTTCGTAATACGCTAGTCAAGTCTAAGAAAGAAGTACTCGACGCAGAGATTTTTAAACAAGTGAGAGTGAATATGCCTCTGTTGGAGACAATAAAGCAAGTCCCATCCTGTGTAAAATTTCTCAAGGACTTGTGCATTATGAAAAGGAAATTAAGTGTGAAGGAGAAAGCATTTTTAACAAAGCAGATCAGTGCTATTTTGCTGTATAAGGCACCTCCAAAATATAATGATCCTGCTTGCCCCACTATTTCTTTCATTATTAGAGAGCACAAAGTGAAGCAAGAGTTGTTAGACTTAGGTGCCATTGTCAACTTTTTGCCCTATACCGTTTATCAACAACTAGGGTTAGGTAAACTGAAACCTACTGGGGTGACTCTCCAATTAGCAGATTGATCTGTTAAGATTCTGAGAGTGATAGTGGAAGATGTTCTTTTGCAGGT
This sequence comes from Vitellaria paradoxa, assembly GCA_019916065.1. Lineage (NCBI taxonomy): Eukaryota > Viridiplantae > Streptophyta > Magnoliopsida > Ericales > Sapotaceae > Vitellaria > Vitellaria paradoxa. The sequence continues at coordinate 30,444,272 of CM034239.1, forward strand.
TGATAAATTCTACTTTGTGGTAGATTTTATTATCCCAGATACCTAGCCCATCCAAAGTCTGACATCTCTAGTTCCTGTCATTTTTGGCAAGCCTTTCCTAGCAACCATTAATGCTGTAATTAATTGTAGGACTAGTCTTATGAGGATATCTTTCAGGAATATGATAGCAGAGATGAATGTGTTTAAAGTGTCAAAACAAACAATGATAGATGATGATGTTAGAAAGATACATTTAATCCAAGCAGTGACTAAAGAGTATTTTAAGTGAGAGTTCATAGGTAATCCTTTGGAGAAGTCATTGATGCTTAGTGAGAGGAGTGATTATATTAATGAGGTTGGAGATGAGGATGGTAGAGAAATGTTAGAGTGGCTAGATAGGTAAAGCATGACATTCTATCATGAAGTGTCGTGAAATTACTACAATTTACATGAGATTTTACAACATTTCTTAAAAAATGAAACAACTATTGAATAAATAGTGGCGTTCCTTATAAAGTGTCATTAAAATATTGAAATTTATTTATTATTTAATGACATTTTTTTAAAAAATGTCACAACTAATAGGTGAAGGGTGACATTATTATAAAAAATGCCATTAAATTACTTTAATTTATTTATTGTTAATAACACTTTTTTTTAAAATGCCATCAATATAAAATACAATGTCATTTATTCACAAAATGCCATTAAATTTGTGCCATTAAATCTCATTTTTGTTGTAGTGTCTTTCCTTTCTTAGTCAAACCTATGCCATCATTAGAGAAACCTCCCAAGCCAGATAGTAAGCCTCTCTCGAGTGAACTTAAGTATGTGTTTGTAGGTGAAGATGAGTCTTATCCAGAGGTTATTTCATCTCGACTTACTAAGTTACAAGAAGAGAGTTTAGTTGAGCTTCTTAGGAATTATAAAAAAGAAATAGTGTGGACTATAGCAGACCTCTATAGGATTAGTCCCATCAAGTGTACACATTCCATTTACCTTTAGGAGAGGGCAAAACCCATTAGACAGCCTCAAAGAAGATTAGATCCCAATATGAAGGAGATGGTCAAGGGGGAGGTCTTGAAGTTATTGGATGTTGGGATCATATTTTCCATTTCAGATTCTAAGTGGGTTAGCCCAACCCAAGTCGTCCCTAAGAAGTCCAGAGTCATGGTAGTTAAAAATGAGAATGAGGAATTGTTGCCTACTCAGATTTAGATTGGGTACTACATGTGTATTGACTATCAAAAATTAAGTGTTGTGACTGGGAAGGACCACCTCCTTTTACCTTTCTTAGACCAAGTTTTAGAGAGAGTAGTAGGACGACCCTTTTATTGCTTTCTTGATGGTTATTCTAGATATAACTAGATTGAGGTTGCCCTTATTGACCAAGATAAGACTATTTTCACAAGTCCCTTTAGAACTTTTGCTTACCAATGCATGCCTTTTGGGTTGTGTAATATCCCTGTTATGTTCCACAGGTGCATGATAAGCATCTTCTGTGATATGGTTGAAGAGTTTTTGGAAGCTTTCATGGTTGATTTTTCAGTGTATAGAGATAGTGTTAAATTGCGTTTGGAGAATTTGAGGAAAGTGTTGAAGAGGTGTGAAGAAAACTGTCTTGTGTTAAATTGAGAAAAATGTTAATTCATGGTCACTTAAGGGATTGTCCTAGGACATGCTGTTTCTTCTAAGGGGACAGAGGTAGGTAGAGCCAAAATAAAGATCTTTCCGAAGTTGCCTACCCCTAGATGCGTCAAGGATATCCGTTCCTTCTTAGGATATGCAGGTTTCTATTGTAAATTCATTGCATCTTTTAGCTCAATAGCAAAGCCACTAACTCAACTTCTAGCTCAGGACGTTCAATTTGAATGGATGTCACATTATCAAGAGGCATTTGATAAGCTTAAGACTAGCCTCACATTAGGACCTATTATGTAGGCACCTCATTGGTTCTTACCCATTGAGTTGATGGAATACTCAATTCGATGGCATGATTCAGGAAATTGAAAAGAAAGAAATAAAATTGGAATTTAATCTCAATCCTTTTAATCAATTTCTAAAAGAAAAATCATCCAGTCTATCTATACTGAGTTATATTTGGATTGAGCTATAAAGTGGGAAAGCTTGAACAAAAGCCCTAACAAAAGCATGAATTGAATTGAGATGAGTTATATTTCAATTACTTGGATAAATTTTCAATAAGGAATTTTCTCAGTCAGACTTCGGTACAATTTTTCTAGTGAACTTAGGCTTTCATTTTAATTTTCATAAAAGAAGTTTTTGATAGATCCTCACTTCCTTAAGTTTGACCCTAGATTCTTAAGAGGTTATATTTTAGATTGATGATTACACTTGAAAAGTGTAATTACAAACTCCACATTTTGATACTCATTGATGCATTTAAGTAGTTAATTTCAAAGTTTTATTATTATTTTATTATTTATAGTGTTTATTCTCTTAATTGCAGGTAAAAGGGGAAAATACGTGAGATTAGCAGTGTTGAAAGTGGCTTCCGAGGAGGAAACAATGGTCCAAAGTTCAAGATAGTTGAAGTGGTGTGCAGTGGAAGTTCCAGCTCGACATCTTGTCAGTATTTGGATCATAACTTTTCACTCACAACTCGGATTGATCTGATTCTTTTTGGGTTGGAAAGAAGACTCAAAGGGCTACAACTTTTGTGCTTTAGCCGAAGCCTGAATCGATCATTGTCGAGGTCAAAATTGCAGTGGAAGTTGAGGACAAAAAGCTGTCAAAAGCAGCAAACGAGAAGCAGAACTTGAAGAACAAAGTTTCTGTGGTCCAGACCCCCTGCCAGATGGTCCGGACCACAGTTTGTTATGCGCGCGCGGCTTCACTCCATCTTTTAGGGTTTTCTTTACAACTTCTTTATAATCTCTGCTACATGGCCGACCCAGGGACGTTCCCTTTTGATTTGGCACCTTTAATTGAGCGTTGGAATAGAATTTTGAGAGTTTTTAGATTAGTTTTTAAGCTTGGATGCGTGGATTCATGGTTTTCATTGGAGCTTTCGTCGTTGTCTTTGTAGTGATTCTTCACCTCGTCTTTTATATTCACTTTACGTTGTAAGTTGCACTTTAATCTATTTCGTTTTATTTCGATTTGTTTCATAATATCATGTTTTGCTTGTTTCGATTCCTTTTTCGCATGATAGAATGTTCTTTTATCGTTTTTGTGATGTTTAAAGTAGTTTTAGCGTAAAACCCTAGTTCTTGATTCAACGAATCAAGAATGGGTAGTTCACGAAAAACCTTGGGGTGTTAGTAGACCCTTCGCATGGGTTGTGAGAGCTCATGCGTAAGGATCTACCGTGTTAAAATTTATTTTCAACTTGTTTCGAAAACATTCGAAACCGAAAATCTTTAACCACACTCGTTTGAAGTCACTGGTATGGATTTTCGAATATAACCGTTTACATACTTTCAAATAAGGTTAAAAATAGGTTTCGAATTCATTTCTAGTTTCGTTTGTTTGAAAAACTTTCGGAAACAAAGGTCTTTAACCATATCCGCTTGAGATCACTGGTACTGACCTTTGATTAAAATATTCTTAACACTTTTCGAATTAAACCCTAATCTAGTTTTGAATAAAAACATCCCAAGGTAAAGTAGTGAACTACCCGGACTTGAAAGTTGGATCAAGAACCTTTTTAGTATCGTGCTTGTTATTTAATTTAATTTATGAGTTGATTTATTCACTTTAAAATTTAGGGTAGATGCTTTGTTTGCACTTTAAAATTAAATTGAATTTATTTCATTTAGAATCTAAAACAAAAGTTTGAGTTGCTAAAAAATTAGTTTAAATTAATTTAGGTTCACCTACTAATCAAGAGAACAAGTCTAGAGCTTTTAACAAAGCCCTCCCTGTGGATTCGACCTCGGACTCACCGAGTTTAAAACTACGACTGCCCTCTTGCACTTGAGAGGTAGAACCCGAAATACTTTTTAGGGTCGGTCAAGTTTTTGGCACCGTTGCCGGGAAGGGAAACTAAGCGCTAGACTTGGGAGTTAGGAGGAGTTCACTTGAGAAATTGGGTGAATTTTTCTTTTCTTCATCTCTTTATTAGTAGTTTTCTTTATTTTGCATTATAACATATCCATTTGCATATCATCTAATCTAGCTTGCATGTTAATTAATTTAGGTTGCATTTTAGTGTAATTTTTTTTTCTTTCATTTTGTTTTCATTTTTTTTGCTTTCTTATCATGGATATTAGTTTTGGTGACTTTATTCATGGTCCTTTTGATGCCAAAGCCTACATAGAGTCTCTAAGTGACCAATTTGGATATGACTATACATTAGAGACCTATCACCAATTACCCCAATTCTTCGGGCATGAGGAGGAAGACCCATGTCTTCACCTTGATAGGTTTAAGGCAGTGTGTGGCTTATGTGATGATGTTAGAATGAGTAAGAGACTTAGGCTCATGTTTTTCCCTTTATCATTGCAAAGTGTGGCTGGTGACTGGTGTTGTGCTGTAAGTGAATGGGTTTGTACTTGGGAGCAATTTCATCAAGCTTTTATCGAACATTTCCTCCCTATTCATCAAACCTTCGCCCATGGCCTTCAAATCAAAAATTTTATCGAAAGAAGGGTGAAGTATTTTATAAAAACTGGGAGAGATTTAACAATCTTTTGGAAACATTCCCAAGTCACGGATTAGAGCTAGGGGATATTGTAGCCATATTATATAATGCTCTACCTAGTAGTTTACACCAGGCATTTGGTAAAGTCTTAGATAGGGAATTTCTTGACCTTACCCCAGGTAAGGCATGGTCATTCCTTGAATTTTTCTATGAGCACACCAGGCCACAGGGAAGACTTAAGCCTAGTTTTGAATCTCATGCACTTGAAAGCCACACCAAACCTTCCCCATATACTCTTACTTCACTTGATATTCATGATCCATCGTTTAGAAGTAGCACATGCATAGAGATTGATGATTATGCCTATCCCAACCTTGTTCCACTCACTGAGGGTCAGCATGAGGAACCTCAGGATTATTGGCCTTGTGAACCTAATGATGCCCAATTCAAGGACACTCTTTATCAATTTATGCAACATCAAATGATGATCAATGATAATTTGTCTAGGTCTTTCGATGATTTTAAAGGACAAGTGTCTAGGTCTTTCGATAAAGTTAGAGGGCAACTTTCTAAGATAACACAAGCTATGAGCACCAATCTAAGTGGTAACATGATTGAGACGTCGACCTTAGACACTATTATAGGCACTAAGTGGGACAATTGCCCTAACTACATTGGGGATAACATTTACAATAAGCATCTTTCTCATAGTCCTCTAGACACTCCCATTCAGGATGTTCCTTTACCACCTACGGAGAGTCAGGGATACATACAATTCTTTCTTACTACTGAGCTTGATGCTTAACCTATCCCACCCTACTCAAACCTTATGGAGAATCCTTTGACTCCAACTGAGCATTTGAATGCCACATGGCCCGAGGAACATATCATTGAGTTGGTTGACCCTAGTTTATTCTACTGCACAATCGAGGTTGAGAGTGGTGCACACCTCTTATCTCCTGACTTAGTCCCTTCCAAAAGTCTTACTATAGGAATTGTGAGTGACTATCATGAGATCGGCCATTATTGGGGAGAGGTAGTAGACACGAGGAAGGCTTACATTGACTTTTTGGGTATTGAGAGATCATTTAAACTCACCATTTCCACACCCATAGATTTTGTTAGAATCTCAATAAAAGAATTGAGGAGTCTATGTCTCCCTTCTCCAAGCATTCTTATTTATAATTAAGTGTTACAATCTTAGAAGGAAATAAATTTAAGGGAAAAGGAAATACAACCAATTACGCCTGTCAACACAAAAAAGGAAAACTCAATATTCGCCTAATAATACTAATAATACGAATATCTTCTAATACGCCCCCTCAAGCTGGGGCATACATGTCAAAAATGCCCAGCTTGGAAGATAGAGATTGAAAGGCAGGACGATGAAGCAGCTTAGTGAGAAGATCAGCCAGTTGTGACGACGATCGAACAAAAGGAGTACTCAGTTGACGGCGCAGTAATAAGTCACGAATGAAGTGACAATCAAATTCGATATGTTTAGTGCGTTCATAAAACACGGGATTGTTGGCAATGAAGATGATAGCCTGATTATCACAATACATAGGCATAGGCAAAGGAACATCAATCCCAAAGTCACATAGAAGAGAGCGGACCCAAAGCATTTCAGAAGCAGTATGGGCCATAGCACGATATTCAGCTTCGGCACTTGAACGAGCAAC